>VWZV01011466.1:441102-459227 GCA_013397155.1 Irena cyanogastra
GTGCACACCTGTGCTCACACACACACACCTGTCCTTGCACACCTGTGCTCACACGCACACCGGCTCGGGCAGGCCCTGGCACACCGGCCCGGGCACACCGGGGCTGTCCCCCCGCGGGGACACGGCCGGGCCCGGTGTGCGGGGCGGCGCTCGGCACCGCTGGCTGCGTTGGCGCACAGATCCCCGTGTCGATCGGCTCCCTCCCCAAACAATGCAGATTCCCTTTTGTTCACAGCCAGAAGGCTGGGCCTGAGTCAGTCTCTAAAACCATCTTGGCCCAGCCGGTCGTGTCTTGTTTGTTTTTGCAGTGGCTGCGTGTGAGGAGCGGGGAGGGTGGAGGTTGCTCTGCATGTCCCTTCACCTCTTGTGGGTTCCGGCACATTCCTTTCACAAACACTCTCTCCCCAGTGCAGGGACTGGGTGCTCGGTTTATATAAGCCCTGCTTTCTGCCGAGGCCCGGCCCAGCCCACCCCGCACGTCTCTGTCCGGGGGCTGCCCTGGGCAGGTTGTGCCCCAAGGCCAGCGGCGACAGACCCTGGGCAAAGCACAGCCCGGAGCTCCTGCAGATGGATCTTCCTCAGTCAGCACAACCTTCAGAAAGAGCTGCTTTAACCTGGAATGTGACAGTTTAGCCCCTCATGTTCTCCAACTTCCCCTTCCCCTCCGCAGCCCTTGGGCCTCTGAGGATGCTTTGGGACATGGAAACTTCCCAGGGCCAGCCTGGACTCTGCAGATCCCCCAGACCAGCAGTTTCTGTGTGACAAACCGTGCTGGGAACCTCTCTGACTGCTGGGGGCCTGTCCAAGCTGGAAGGAGCAAGAAGCAAGAGCAGGGAAGGATGTGTGGGATCTTTTAGCACAGCCATTTCACTCTGTGCTTTCACAGGCATAGATCCCTACAGAGAGACCCCGGTCCAAACCCATACATGTCACTGAATTACAGCAGGCCTGAATTAACTTGCCACAAGAGGTTACATTGAAAAAGGCACCTTAAAGGAGTGTACCAAGAGTTATCTTACTTTAGCTGTGAAGTGATACAAACAATCCCTCCCTCCTCAGGTCTAATAGGGGTTTCTTTGGCTAAAGCTGTGGGCAGAAACAGCAGTGAGGTGCCACCCCACTGTGGCACCCAGAGCAGAGGAGGATCCTAGAGGTCCTTGCTGTAGATTTACCCATGCTATAAAAAGCATATTGTCAGCCTTGCTGCACACATCATCAGAGAACAGCATTTGCTGGTGTTCAGTAATTATCACGAATGTTTCATAATACTGAGTGGGAAGAAAAAACCATGAAACAGTTCTAGGGATTCTTCTAGTACCATATTGCTAGGAAGATCTGTTTCCCATGGCTAAATTGGAGGCACAAACCAACCACTGCCTTAACCACTTGAAGGGAAGTGAGCACAGGGCCAAGGAGATGGCACCAGTGACACGGGTTGAACACTGCCTGTCAAACACAGCAATAGACAACAAGACAATTTTCACAGGTTTCAGCAATTGCAAAACCCAAGTCAGAGCTCTCCTTCTAAAACAGACCTCAATGACATGTTTTATTGAAATAACTAAGTGCTTAGACATAGAATACTAAGAAATGCCACATCCAGAAAAAAAGAAAAAAACCTCAGTCTTTCCAGGGAGAGGAGAGCAGGTGGGTTAAAGTCCTTTGGAGTGTGATTGCTGCTTTGATGATAACAAGTTTTCCTACTGAACTCTGCTAAACTCCTAGACCAGCTAAGCAAATTTTTCCAATTATTACTTTTTCTGAATAAAAACACTGTAGGCCTTTACACACTGAAGACCTATTGCCACTTTCTGTATTCACCCCAGCAGTGCAGCAGGATTGTGTGCATTTGGCCTAGACTCCTTTGTTAGCCTACCAATTCCAGAAAAGCATCCCAGAACTGGGAACTTGTTAATTCCATGATCTATGAAAGTGCTAAGAAACTTTGAATTCTCATTTTCAACCTTCCCACTTTGGTTGCTCCTCAGTCTCCTGGTAAATGGATGTTGACACGCACGCTTCCATTAATCCGTTTAATTCTCCAGCCTCACACAAATCCCAGCTCACCGTGCCTGTACAGTCCTTCAATAACATGCTTAGTGCAATAACACCAACAGATTAACACCAATAATGGCATTGCAGAGGTCTTAGGCAAGCCTGGGGTCAGTGGGAAGGGATAACAAGGTTACTGTGCCGCCTGCTCCAGCTGGTCAGAGGTGCCTTGGCCGGTGTTTTGTCATTCCTACTGCACCCTGTCTGCAGGGCAGCAGAGGGATGTGATCCTCTGCCCCAGGTCAGTTCTAGCCAGGCTGTGTCTCATGTAAGGGCCTTGTTTCAGTCATTGCAGCTGACATTCCGTCTCTGTGACTCAACCTCAGCTGAAAAGAAGCACCAGAGAGTGAATATTTTCTAATATGTAGAATAATAAAGTAGTTCTGGAGCATCTTCTAGTGCTGAGGGCAGACTGCTGCAATTGCAAACACCAACAATCAGCCACCTGCAGCAACTGCACACCTGTACATCATTTTATGATGTATTTTTTGTAAGAGCTTTTAGCTAAGCCTGCTATCCCCACACAACTGCAACAGCTGGACACTTCAGGAACTGACTTTTGCACTCAGAAAAAGTCTCTTTTACTCTAAGTGAAACCACTTTCTTCCTTCAAAGTACAGGTACATGGTTTAACCCCAAATGATGTTTCTAACATAGAATCACAGAAGTGTTTTAGCTGGAAAAGACCTTTAAGGTCATCACGTCCAGCTCTTGTCCCCTCACTGCCAAGCCCACCACAGCCCTTGTCCCATGTTTCTTTCTGTGCCCATGGGACTCTTGCCACACCTGTGGCACAGTGACAAACGCTCCAGGGAGCACAAACTGAGGAGCTGCAATCACAAGGAAAAGGCTGATCTGCACAGTGAGACATTTTGATTACTAAGCAGCTTTAAAAATCTCCTTCAACTTTGGATTCTTTGGGTCCCAGCTGGTTATTTGCACTGCTGTCCCCTGTCTGCATGCTCTGACCTCTTGACACACGGCTGCTGCAGCCTGTTGCATGTGTCCCCAAGCAGAAAGCAGATTGGACAGAGATTAGATAACATCGTGGGCTATGGGGTGGGTACTTCTTTTTTTTCTTACCAGTTTCCTGTTGATAGAATCACACTGATAAGGAGTTTAGTTGGTAGTTGAAGTATGAAACTGCAAAAAGCTGCCTTTTAAAAGACATGTTCCAACTGGGATGCAGATGCTGCCAAAGGATAGTTTGGGCTGTGCTCTGGTGCTTGGGCCTGTCAATGTGAATTTCACCCAGGAGCAAGGAGGAGTTGAGGGATCAGTGTGGGTGCACAGCTCAGGGTTAAGTGTTTTCAAACCTGTTTACAAACATGGTTAGAGAAGCACTGCAGAAGCAGAGGAAGCCGTTTGAGCTGTTTCTTCACACTGGCTTCATCTTTCCACTGGGTTTCTGAAAGTTATTGCTCCACAGTGCTTGAAGGGAAGATGAGTTAGCACAACAGCGTGCATTTGCCTCATCTGCTTTGGTACAAAGTCATCCAGGTTGCCTCCAACTACCTCAAGCTTCAAGCGAGGCTTTGCCCAAAGCTGATGTGCAGCAAGGCCACAAAGCCCTGCCAGCTGTGTTCCAGATGCACGAGCTCTGGCAGCTCTGGGAGCGAGCAGCCTGTGGGCAGTGGGGTTTCACATTTCCACGGTGTGATCTGCTGGGGTCACACACAGAGCCATGGCCCCAGTGCTACCGAGAGACCCCAGCGACAGCTGGCTTGGAATAAACCTTGGAACAAACCAGAGACACCCACACTTCACTGGGGAGGGTTTATTTCAGATGTCTGCACCTCCTGGGCTGCACGCTCCTGGCTGCACAGACCCTGAATGAAGGTCCCTCTCCCTGTCTCCCTGCCTGGCAGAAGCAGCTGTTGGGTTTGGTGCTACTGGGCTCGGTGCCATTGGGTTTGGTGCCGTTGGGTTCGGTGCCATTGGGTTCAGTGCTGTTGGGTTCAGTGCCGTTGGGCTCGGTGCTGTTGGGTTCAGTGCCGTCGGGCTCGGTGCCGTTGGGTTCGGTGCCATTGGGTTCAGTGCTGTTGGGTTCAGTGCCGTTGGGCTCNTGTCGGGCTCGGTGCTCTTGGGTTCAGTGCCATTGGGCTTGGTGCCGTTGGGCTCGGTGCCATTGGGTTCGGTGCTCTTGGGTTCGGTGCCATTGGGTTCAGTGCCATTGGGTTCAGTGCCATTGGGTTCAGTGCCGTTGGGCTCGGTGCCGTTAGGCTCGGTGCCGTTGGGTTCGGTGCCATCGGGCTCGGTGCCGCCGTGGCGGTTTCGGTTTAACCAGGGAGGCTGTGGTTTCACCTCCAGTGCCTGCACACTCCCCGTGCTGCTGGCACAGCTGGCTGTGCAGCTGCGCACTCGACCAGAACAGCTGAAAAATTCCTTTCAGCTGCCAGTTCCGTTTACCCCATAACCATGGGAAAAGGTGTGCTGATCCAAAAAGGAGCAGGGCAAGAACTGCGACAAGCGGCTGCAGGGAGAGAAGTGACACTGCAAAAACTGGCATGAATCCACTGCCCAAGAAACTGAACCTGTCCTGGGAGATCTTGATAGGAAAGTGCAGCACAGAAAGGGGCAGTCTACGCATGCAGCTCCCTCTAAGGCAAAAGGGAGTCACAGATATGAATTGGAGCTGTTCAAGCAGCAGTACAATGTAAAGCAGATTTTCTTTGATTAGCCATGGCCTCTAATCTCTCCTATGCCCCCCTGCAGCGAATTCCAGAGTTCAACAGCCCCCACTGGACTTTCCTGTTAAGACTCAAATCATTAAAAGTATTTGTTTAGTAAAGGCTAAAGCACTCGTGTCCCAGTGCCCAGGAGCCCTGCGAGGTTAAATGTTGTGAACCTTTTGAACACAAGCCATGTTCCACAGGCTCCCCGTGATTCTCCAGTGGAGCTGTACAGACATTTGATCGCCAGGCTTCACCCTGCAGCTCCTGGCAGCAGCTCAGGAAACTGCTTGGACCAAATGAGCTCCTGTGGTCCCAGACAGGAGGGAGTGTGGCACGGCCTCTGCCAGGGCTCCCCCAGATCTCTGTGCTGGCCCTGGCTGGGGAAGGGTTAATTTCCTTCCCAGTAGCTGGTGTGGGACTGCTTTGGACTTGTGCTGGGAACAGTGCTGATAACACAGAGATGTTTCCCTTACTGCTGAGCGGCCCCTGCACAGAGCCAAGGCCTCTTCTGCTCCTCACTCGCCCCACCAGCCAGGGGACCAGGGGTGCACGAGGACCTGGGGGGACAGAGCCGACCCCAGCTGACCCCAGGGACATCCCAGACCGTATGGCACCGTGCCCGGCGCGTGGAGCCCGGGGAAGGAGCGAAGGAGACAGGGAGGGAGGGGACTTTGCGAGTGACGCTGTCCTGTGCCCAGTCGCTGCTCCGTGCCGTGGAGCCCGGGAAAGGAGGGAAGGAGGCAGGGAGGGAGGGGATATTCCGAGTGACACTGTCCTGTGCCCAGGAGCCCGGCTGGCCCGCCGTGGCTGAGCACCTGCCTGCCCGCGGCGTGTGGGCAGTGAATTCCTGCCTGTGCTTTGCTTTCACACGCAGCTTTTGCTTCATCTACTAAACTGTCTTTAGCTGAACCCACAGATTTTCTCCCTTTTACCCTTGCTATTTCTCCCCCCATGCCACCAAGAGGGAGTGAGGGAGCTGTGTGGGGCTGAGCCACAGCACCTTCTCCTGCCAGCCAGGGACCTCCAGCTGCTGGAAGCTGCTGTGCACCATGGCAGTGCTGTTGGCCAAGGCAGGTGAAACAGACACAAACCCCCCAGGCTCTTTGCCAGAGAACTTTCTCAAATTTAGAATTTCATGTCTGAAACCAAGCGTTTACAGTGCCCTAGGACCAGGTTTCTTTATCTTCACACTTTTACTGATGATGATGTATTCCACGTGAACCAGCAAAAGTGGCTGGAGTATTGTGATTCTGACCCACATCAGCTTTGACTAAATACTGATGCTTAAGGCAGAAGGTGTTCAAGGATGGGAAGATTCAGTTCCCAGAGTGATCCAGGAGGCAATTCATCTCTAGCTTCCAAAGGATTAATATTTCTCACAGAACACTCCTAGATACACCCTAAAGAATATTCCTCAACTGGCGTCATTTCAATTTCGAAAGTTATTTCAGTGAAATTGCTGTGAATTTGTGGCCAAACTCACATTCCTGAGAGAAATGGATGGTTGGGCTGCAGCTGGAGAGGACACGGGGCAGCTGCAGAGTCTGCACACCTGCCCGCAGGGAAAGGCTGCCGGGCCGGGACAGCCGCGGGCACTCGGAGCCCCCGGGGCCGGTCCGGGCAGGGTCGGTCCGAGCTGCCCGGAGCCCCCGAGACCCCGGCAGCTCATGGCACACCCGGCAGCCCGGAGTACAGCTCGAAGGAGCCGCTGAGGGGCTGCACAGAGCCGGGACAGCCGCCCCCGTGACACCTCCGGAGGAGGACAGGTGACAGCCAGAGCCTTGGAGGGCTCTCCGGCTCGCAGCTCCCTCCGCCAGGATCCCTGGGAGCTGGGCGGGTGAGCTGGAAGGAAATCAAGCAGGTTTTCAAACCTGCCTGGCAGGCAGTGAAAATCCTACCCGGGTTCTCTCAGTTTTGCAGAAAATGTCATACTCCCCCAAGCATCCAAGCTGAGATCAACAGGAAATGCTTTTCTTTTCCTGGGAATATTTTTGAGATTTCAGAAGCTTTTCTGGTACCTACTTTGAAATTTAAAAAAGAAAATTGGGATGGACTAAAAAAAATATGGGATGGGTCAATTAAAAGTTTTGTTTCAAAAACATATCTTAGGGTTTTTTTCCAAAACAAACCATTCACTGGCACCATTTTTTCACCTCTCAATACCTCAGTTTTAAAAATCTGACATATACACAAGAATGTCCAACAACAATTGTAATCTGAATGTGTGTCTGCATCATTTAGCTATTACTGAACATGCAGAAAGCTGTAAAAAGTGGGGGGTTAGTTCTTAAGCCTTTTTGTACCGTGTTTATGTACAATGTCTATGGCATTTCCAAGCAAACGACCCTGAAAGCCCAGACCTCCCACAAGTATCAGAAAATATCACTGGCACTTGGACTCGCTTGTCTACAACAAGCAATCCCTTACTGAAAATCTCACACTGGCTCTTTGCCTCGAGAACAAGCTAAGAATGATCCACTGCAGGTCTCTTCCACCCCAGAGAGGTGGGAAGGATTTGTTAGTCATGAGCAGTTTCTTCCTTCTGTCGCTTTGCCAGGGGCCTCAGAGAGCTGCTGCAGTGAAAATCCCCGGTGCAGAGCAGAGCCACCACGCCAAATCCTGCTGCCCAGCCCACTCAGAGCCCAGGTAAGGCAGGGGTCCCGTGCTGGGAAGTGCTTACTAGGAAACATGCCTCGCTGCAGTTTACAGCAATCTGGCACGCCTGGAAAACCGTGTCAGCACCAGGCGCTTTTATTAGACTGGCACCCTCATGCAGGGGTTACATTTAGGCAGGCACACTGGGGCATTGTGGAAGGAATGTGGCCTCAGAGAGACACAACCAACTTCCACTTCAGGCACGTATTTGATGAAATAAATGACCAAAGAAATACCATGCTTTTGACCAAGACTTACTTTTTCACTTCCCCTCCAGCTCAGCCCAGTTAAAGATCTGAGTACAACTTTTACCTCAAAAAAAATCATTACGTCTCTGACCTTTACAAACAAAACAAGAAAACAAACCACAGAGTCACAGCCCACTCTTAAACAATGCTTGGGCTTGGTCCAGTCACTGCTTTCTGTTTGGAAAGTGAGAGTAACCTCTGCAAATGCACAAGGCAGGCTGTGTGTAAATACAGGGGAGCATGCAGGGCGCTCCCACCAAAACCACCAGCAGCCCAGGTGTCACAGAGCAGCTCAGGACTATTATTTGAGATGACAAAACAATTAAACAGATAATTGTGCTTCTAAAGGACAAAAATGAGGGTGATGATATGGTACCCTAAGAGCTGTAATTTGTTCTTCCTGGCCTCACCATTCTGCTGGTTTCTCCCTGGTACAATTTGGCCTGAGACCTACATGAGCAGGACAGTGCCTGGGAGCTGTTTCCTCTGGGACCTGTTTGCTCTGGAGCTGAGTGTCGAAGGTTTGATCCTGTGTGCGCTGATCCAGACCCTTCTAGCACTTTGGGAAAGAGTCAAGGAATTATCTTCCAGAGGCAATTCAAAAGAAATTTCTCTTTCCACGTGGGGAACCTCACCTTTATCTCCCAAACTGAGCACATAAATTTGGGCAGTTTCATACGCCCACCTCACCTCTAGTCATCTCTGTTGATTTTTGTACAGTTTCTATTTATAGTTTCCTGGATGTGACGGAGACCTTGTTTGTCCTTCTGCATAACACGAGGCCATGGAATTTCACCCAGTTTTCACTGGAATAAGCACAACATGGTGGCTGCTTCGTAACAAAAACAAGCACGTCTAGAAATGCACAGCCAGGTGCCTGAGAAGGAATGGGCTGTGCAGGAGCAAGAACTGCCCACGGGTGGTGTTTTAGAGGATCAGGGCAGACACAGCTTAAAGAGCCATTGCACAGTCCTGTCCCACTCCCACTGCAGGTCCTGGCTGGAGGTGGACACTGTGGTCACAGCAATCCTGCCATGGGTCAGTGTGGGAAAGCACAGAAAGGCTCTCTCCATCAGCAGGAACATGCAGAGAGCACTGCCAGAGGCTCACTGAAGCCACTGTGCAGACCAGGAGAACTCTGTACAAACAAAAACCAAGGAAGCCTCCCAGAACACGTGGGGCCTCAGGCACACGGAACACCTGGTGCTGGCGTACCATGAGAGAGCTTGGATAAACAGTTCTGGAAGTGTTCTGGGACCAGGGGAAGTGTGCCCAGAGCCTCATGTGACATTTAAAGCACGATCTTGTGCCATACATTGGTGTCTAGTGAGATGAACGTCCCGGTTGCAGAGGGGGTGACAGGCACACCCTCCCAGGGAGCAGAGCAGGCTGCCAACCCAACTCTGCTCTCCTTAGCTGCAGTGGAAGGAGGGCTTGGCTGGAAGCCAGCAAAACAGGAGAAATGTTAAATATTGAAGGATAATCATTATAAGGCAAACCCCCCTAAAAATATCCAAACCCCAAAATGAATCCCACCAAGCCAAAGTAATTTGTATCCTATTTTGTGGTGCTTTTAGAGTTACCTACATTTGTGCACTACATTTATAGTGTAGTAGTGGTGACAGACAGATTGAAAACACCATGCAAAGCAGCTACTGTGCCAATAGAGATCCAGTCAGGATGTCTTTGGAGTCATATTCACTGGGACAGACACAGAATCATGGGCTATCCTGAGATGGAGGGGACCAAAAAAGAACAGCAAAGTCCAACTCTTGGCCTGGCACAGGACAGCCCCAAGAATCCCCCCCATATGCCTGAGTGCATGTACATGAATTACACAAACCCACTCCCCAAACTGCTCAAAACTGCTTCCTGAACTTTTCTTTCAAAAAGCATGACATGTTGATGTCAGGGGCTAGAAAGGCAGGAGCTGTGGTGCAATCAGCCACCGGAGAGTGGCTGGGTGTGCAGCGGCCAGCTTGGCACTGGGGACAAAGTGCTCGTCCCTCAGCAAACAAAACCAATAAGGCAAAAGCTGAAAGGGCAGCCCAGGACCACCCCAGTCCTCTGGCCCCACGGGGCCGAGCCAATCTCAGGGCAGCATTCTGCCGGGCTCGGCCCTGAGCACGGCTCCACCCGGTCCGAGCACAGCGCAGATCGCAGCGCAGATCACAGCGCAGATCACAGCGCAAATCACAGCGCAAATCACAGCGCAATTCACAGCGCAGATCACAGCGCAGATCGCAGCGCAGATCGCAGCGCAAATCACAGCGCAAATCACAGAGCAGATCACAGCTCAAATCACAGAGCAGATCACAGCACAAATCACAGCGCAAATCACAGCACAAATCACAGAGCAGATCGCAGCGCAGATCACAGCGCAAATCACAGCGCAAATCACAGCACAATTCACAGCGCAGATCACAGCGCAGATCGCAGCGCAGATCGCAGCGCAAATCACAGCGCAAATCACAGAGCAGATCACAGCTCAAATCACAGAGCAGATCACAGCACAAATCACAGCGCAAATCACAGCGCAGATCGCAGCGCAGATCGCAGCACAGATCGCAGTGCAGATCACAGCGCAAATCGCAGTGCAGATCGCAGCGCCCAGAGCCGTGCACGGAAACCAGCGCGCCCCGCACGAGCCGCCGAACCGGGAGGCCACAGCACCTGATTGCCTTGAGTGCAAGGGATTGGTTCAGGCATATAAGACCAGATCTATGGAATTTGAAAGAGAAGGAAAATAGGAAAAGACAGAACTATGTTCCAGTTAATGTTCTTGCTGTATTTAAAACTTGCTGTATTATATACTGCAGAGAGCAGAAGGGAGAACCAAGAACTTCCTTGCCCAACTTAGAGAGCTTATCTGTTCCTAAGACCTCAAAATTCAGTAGTATTCTGGGCAGGAATGACTTTCCTTAGTAATAAGTATTATCTAATGATTCTCACATGAGCCTGAACGGCGTTTTCTATTCCCAACAGCAAGTGATTCTGGACAAATAACTGACCTGCACTGTGCCTCAGTTTCTCTTCCCACAAAATGGGGGAATATCACCTTTCCTAAAGCACTTGCAGCTGTTTGGACTAAGTGCAAGTGTGTAAATTTAAACCACAGTTACTGATATTAAATCATTCATTAGCTGGCCTGGCTGACACTGTTTTCCCCCCACCCCAAGGTCATAGAGGAACATCCTGACAAAAATCCCCCTGAACAATCAACAACCAAGCTACCCATAAAGTCTGAATTTCATAACAGATCAGTCAGTTTACCGCTCTTCGGGGGTGGAAAGCAGAGTTGGCCAAGGAAGAACATGTTGGGGGATAAATTTCTTCTCCTCTGTATCAAGTCCAGGTTTCCCTGAATTTTGGAGCTGAGCAGGAGGCCTGTCATGAGCCATATCCCTTTCAGGCTGTTCAGGAGAGTCCCATCCCAACCTCCATGTTTTACTAGCACAGGGACCCATCCTTGGGAAGGAATTTAGAAACCACAGAACACACTCGTCAAAATGAAGGTGAACAGCAAAGCCATGGGCTTTTGCATTGTCCTTCTCCTCCACCAGTGACCCTTGTGACAAGGCTGTGGAGCTCATCTTCACCAGAAGAACTGAACTCTGGCTCTGCTGTCGGGGTCTGTCTCCCCTGGTCCACTTGATCTGAACCAGAAAACACTTCCACCAAAAATGACCCTGGAAAAAACTTTCTTCCTTTTTCTGGTCAAGAGAAAAGCTAGAGAACCAATGACATTTTTGGAATGAACTCTCACCAGGACCCTTTCCAGAGGCCTAATGTGTGCGGATGTTACACATCTGCACAGCCAGCCCTTCCAGCAGTATCTGCTTGTTAATAGAACACTACAATTACAAAACCAGCTTAAGTGATGGAGTTTGATGTCTTTGATCAGGTTTCCTGCTCTGTTCGAGCTGGCTGCTCCCAAGTCTTCCACACACATGTACATTTCTGTGGGATTATCTTCTACCCTGCTGCAAGGCTCCGTGTCCTGACTGACAGGAGACCTCCTGTGCTTTCTGCTGGGCCTGACTCCCAAAGCAGGCAGGGGTGACCAAATACACCCTGCTCTTTTCTCTGGGAGGAGACCAAAACACGAGTGACTGGACACTGAAAGGTTCCTGCAAGGAGGACTGGAACTGGCACTACCCCTGGACATCAGAACCCAGGGATTGTTGCCTCCTTGCTCTAGTTTAGGCCCCTCTGTGTCAGAAGAGCTCAGAATTCCCATCCTGCCGTAGAACATCGTGCAGGGATGTGCTGCACCACCCACACACCAGCAAACACTCAGTGACAGGGCACGGAGGGGTGGGAGCTGGGGATGGAGCCTGGCAAGGCCCAGCCTGGCCCTTTGCCACAGCAGGGCTTGTCTTCATTCCTTCCAGAAGGGCACGTGCTAATTACAGAGCCTACTGTTGTGCTTAAAAGGCTGCCATCGTTCCCATTATGGGCAGACATGATCTTCCACATGAAGAGATTTTTCAACTGCCTACGAGTTGATTCTAATTGGGAAATGTAAGATTTTATGTCCTTTACAGGATCCATTTGTTACCCCTAAGATTTTATGTCCTTTACAGGATCCATTTGTCACCCCAACTCTGACAACTCTGGCCCACCTTAGGCCATGCAGCCACACCAGAATGCCTTGGAGCTCACAGAGGTCTTGTACTGGGAATCCAAACTTAACTACTCAAGGAGGAAGGGTAACATTTCTGTGCACAAACTTTGGAAGCAGTATTTTGTACACGTGTAGGAGTTTCTAGAGGAGTTCTCTAGGACAGAAAACATTCAGCACTCCAGAAATTTCTGCTCTATTTTACTCTAGCCCACAAAAAATGAGGCATGTAAATTTTTTCAGTTCAGAGGCTGTAGTTGAGACCCAATGAACTTTGTGAATGACAGTCTGAAAAATGACAGTGTTCAAAGGGTAGCAACTACCTGAAAAACAAGTTAAAAAAGGCAGTATCAAGAGTTTCATCCATGGCAGAGCAGAGTTATGTCTTGGCAGGTGGCCCTCACGGGTGTTGGGCTGGGTTTCTGATAAGTCAGGAGGGAGGAGAATGGGGGAGACTTGTGCTGATGCTCCAGAGGTAGAACATCTGCAAAGGAGCTGCACTGAAAAATCAGAGCAGCAACCCCTCACTCTGTGTCTTAATGCCTGAAGCCAAGGCTGCCCAAAAGGGGGAAAGAATGGGAGAATGGTCCTGCTTGAGAACAAAAAAGAAAGGAAAAGGCCTCGGGCGGGGTCAGGCCTTGTGAACATGACAACAATATATTCTTGAGTTAAACAAAAAAAGAACCAAAAGAAAAAGGAACACGGAAGAGTCAGTCCACCCACTCAGCCATCCTTTTATACTAACAGTGTGGAGATGAGGGCAAAACATATTTATTTTTAGTGCTGCTGTTTGCTTCCAAACTGCAGCTCCCCAAAATATGAGGTCATAAAGGTAAGAGATGGGTTACATTCTTTCAGCAAAGGCCCCATCCATGTGAAACTTTCTTCCCTTCTGGGTCCTGACATGACCACCAATTTCAGAGATTTAGAAACTGACTAAAATGATCTCCTTTCTCCAAGGGATTTTACCTCAGAGTCCAGTGGATTCTGGCAGAAATAGACAGAAGTGAGCAGAACTGAAGTTCTGGATTTACTGGGCCCTTCAACACCAAAGGGATGGTAGAGGTCTGTAGGGAGAACAGGGGGATTAAACCCAGATGGACAATGACAGGGGTGAAGAATGAAAAATCTCCCCTCAAGTATCTTTTGGTGCTGGCCAAAGTCTGGAGAGGGCCTTGCTGCAGGTGTGAGAGGAGGTGATCCTCAGCCCCAAGCACGTCAGCATCCCCGGCGAGCAGGGAGTGTCACAGAGAGGGCTTTGCCTGGGTCCCAGAGGAATATAATGCCATGGATCTGAGAGAAACCAGCTGAACTGTAACAGGTCCCAGACACCAGTGTTAGGAGCAGATTACACTCACCAGGGCTGCCACTCTTAGGTGATGAGTAAATGGGAAAGAGCAAAAAGAGGGGAGGACCTGGCTCCGCTACAGCTAGCACTGAGTGAAGGAGCGGATGTGAGCACCAGGAAAAAATTATTCACCAGACCCTTCCCAACACCAGAGTGTGCACAAACAACAGGCAGCCCCCTCGCTCTGAACTTCCCCACCCACTGAAATGCACCAGCCACGACACCCAGATGCCCTGTGGCAGTGTTCACCGAGTCACAGCTGGGTGCAGGGGCTCTTCCTTCTCCTTTTCTTTCCCTGCAGGCCCCTGCCTTGGCTGAGCAGCCTTTTCCTTCCCCGATTTTTTGGGCTGCTGACCTAACGGTTTCCTTTTTTTTTTTTTGTAGTGAAAATATAGCAAAGAGGAGTAGCCCAAGGCTGACCACAGGGAAGAGGGGTGGGTACTTTACCAGAACCCTCGAGACAGTTTCCCCATGACCATGATTCTACCATGTGATTGTTTCCAGAGAAGGCCAGGCAAAAAGGAGGGAGGATTAATGATGAAAATTGGGTTATCTGGGTTTGTGAAACTTCAGTGCCTGTTTTTGCTTGAATCTCCAACCAAAGAGAAGGGAGAGGGAAGGACAAGGGAGACGTAGTGGAGCCTGATAACATCTGCCAAGGGGAAAGGCTCTCTCTGGATCAGACAGACCTAATTCACAGGGCAGGGAAGAAGGAGAATGAGGAAATGCCAGCCATAGATCAAACAGACCTAATTCATAGGGCAAGGAAAGAGCAGAATGGGGAAATGCCAGCCAAGACACTCGGTCCAAAAAAGTTGAAAAATACATCCACCTCTATTTCTAATTTTAGTCACTTTCTGAGGCCATCAAACACAAGATTCTATTCTGCTCACCAAACCACAAATTTAGGAAGTGGCTAAATCCTGAGAAGAGTGTGATACTGGTCTCATCTGTGCATGCAGCAATCACATGCCCACCCGGGCCATCAGCTGGGCGGTGGCTTCTGAGAAGAAACAGCACTGGCCTGTTGCTCACCAGGGTTTCACCCCTTCTCTTCCCATTGCTGAGGCTTCAGAGTAGGCCATGAGTGGCAGAGAACTCCTCTTATTTGTTTACCTTCCCTTTTGTCATCCTTCAGAACAGTGGGAGGGAGGCCACCAGGTCTGTCACCCCAGCCAGTGACTGGCTCTGGAGTGCTCATGGCCTTGGGGTGCAGATGATCTGGATCAGACTGGAATGAGCCAACTGGGAGAGCTTACACAGCATCATCTGTCATCCTCGGCCTGGGGTTGTTCTGAGCCAGAGTTGTGCAAACAGCCCATGATCTGAGGCCAGTGGCAGATCATCACTCACAGGCTGACCTCCCTCAGCACTGAAGTTTGAACTCTTCATCCATCACCTCCTTTGACAGCTCTTTTTGGTCCAATGGAGAAGCACATTGCCACAGGACACTGCTGCAGTCAGAGTTCGACAGCACTCGTGCATTAGGTGTGCGAGAATTAAAAATATTCTTGAGTCATTAAGGAGAAATAAAAATATTACTGTTTTGCTCCAGTGCTTACCAAGATGTTTAAGTTAGAGAGATACTTCCTCTTTCATCCTGGGGGAGCTTCTCATTTACCACAGGGTAAAAGCAAGAACACGAGGCAAACCACAGCACAGATGCTGTGCAGCAAGAGCACACCTCACCTTACCTTACCCCACAGCAACACATCTACATCTCCATGCCCGGAGAAATAATTCTTTTAATGCTCCCTTGGGAGCTTGTAATAATACATTATGCTGTCTAGAAGAAATTTAAAATCAGATTATCGATCTCAGTGGTTTAATATGAAGAAAGCCTTTATGCTCAGAGTGTTCTGACTTTCTGAAAGCAATGACTGAGGCAAGTGACATGGTTCAAATATCTCTGTCCCATCTTGCTGTGGTGCCCTGGGACACCCATAGAACTGTGGGTTTCAAGACTCTTTTTTTCTTTTTTTGCAGAGGCAAAAGCTCCTCCTAATTTATTCCCTGTGTGGATGTAAATTTGGAATCCACTTTGGAAGTAAGAAAAATTAATTTGCATTGCAATGCTTGCATCCTGCAGGAGTATGCGTGTTACAGCAATCCGTTCAAAATTCACACATAGATTTAATATAAATTAATGGCTGTATGAACCAATCATTTCTGAGGCACAGGGAGAAAATCCCCGTGGTGCCCGTGGGTCCCTCCCCGGCCCTGAGCTGCCGGGGCGGTTCGGTGCGGCGGGGCCGGGCCCGGGCAGCGCCGGGGATTTCCCGCAGCCCCGCGGCTTCGGGGAAGCGGCAGCAGCCGGGGCGGGAGCGTTCCTGTCACTGCAGTCACCGAGCGGTCACCGGCACCGCAAGGGCTCCTCCCGGCCCCGCCGGGCCACCCGCGGCCACCGCAGCCCGGCCGGCCGGGGCTGCACCCGCTCCCGGCACGGTGGCATCGGCACGGTGGCATCGGCTGGGTGTGACCCCGGCACGGTGGCATCGGCACGGTGGCATCGGCTGGGTGTGACCCCGGCAGGCTGCGACCCCGGAGTGATGTCGGGGGGTGCCGGAGTGATGCCCGGGGGTGCCGGAGGATGTCGGGGGGTGCCGGAGTGATGCCGGGGGGTGCCGCGGGATGTGTGCGCACGCCAAAACTCGCGGTCCGCCCCTCCCGGGGGCTGCACTCTCACATCCACGCCCGCACTTGGATTCTGCCACTTCCCATCCAGGCAGGAGGGCAGCGCTTGTCACTCACTCATGGCAAAACACGAGTCACACATGAGTTCTGGGGCTTTTTGCGTTTTGCACTCACAGCCTGACATCCCCTCCCTCTGCAGACGTGGGAATCTCATGGTGCCTCTGCTTTCACTTTTGCATTCGGCTGACCTACATTGTGAGCAGTCCCTTGGAATCACGCTGCCCTCCCAGCTGCTGTTGGGGCCAGCCTTTCGCACTCGGGCAGGGTGTTCCATCCCTGCTGCCCCGCTCGCCGCACACGCCATCAGCCGGCCGAGCCTGCCGCGCTGCTCTCCTCGGCATGTGCCGGGTGCCCGGGCTGGCCGCAGCTGTGCCGTGGGCTGGCTGCTCGCTGAGCTCCCCTGGAGCCCGCACGGTGGTTACAGTGAGCAGGGCAGTGTAAACTGCCCAAGGAGCTGCTCTGGGGGCAGTCTGTGCCTGCCGCGGCTCCCAGGGCAGCTCCAGCACAGCCTGGCAGGGAGAAAAAGGAAACGCATCTATTCAGCTGTGTATTGTGTATTGCTCAGGTGTGGTGATGTTCAGCAGGAAATGGGAAGAAGAGTCTTAATTTTCAAGTATTGTTTCCCAAACCATTTGAAAATTGGGGAGGCTTGGAGTGCAGGCACATTTCCCCAGGGATTGTGCAGCGGTGGCACTTCAAAGGCAGGAGGTGAGTAAGCCTCACATTTGCATGTGCGAGCAGCACTCGCACATCCCCGGATCGGCCCCGGGTTCTGAGCGTGCTGTTATGCAGTCAGCTCGCACTGAAATTACTGTAATTGTACTTCCAAAATAAGGTATGCACCAGCCCTTTTAATTTGTATAGAGATCGCTGTTTAATTACCTGTGCTGTGCTGTAATCTAACTTCAAGAAAAAAAGTCCTATAACAGTATATACAGGCCTACAACCACCTGTGTGTGTGCTGTGGGTAAAGAGAGCACTAGCTGATGTATTTGGTGGGGCCAAAGCCAGTGAGGGAGTCCGGGATCTGCGCAGCACTGCATGCAAAAATTAAAATAAATTAGTGCCCCAATGGAGCCTTTAATAAAATATCTAATGTAGGGAGAGTTATGTGCACTCTGTCGCTCACAATTTCTACCTTTTTCTTTTCTTTGGAAAGTGAAATTAGAGCTCAATTTACACCATTTTCTTGGCTTGGAGCATGTCTAGAGATCTGCATGATAATCTTTGCCTTTAATCACAGATGCACATAATAAGAAGAAAATTACTGAGATTTGTATAGAAAGTAAAGGCAATTTTTGTACTTTTCTAGCAGCTTCACAATCACAGAGAAATCCAGACCACTTGTTTTGAGAGATGACACTGATCCATCTAAACCACACTGAGGAAAGGATCCCACATTTTAGGCCTGGCAATTGATGCATCCAAATATTAAACAATTCGTTTCTTTGTGGTCTTTTTTCCCGGTGTGAAGTGCTCACGAACACTAAAGGTGTTTCACAGCACCATGGACAATATTGCCCATGCTCAGCCCTGGGAGATGGGGACAAACTCCAGCCCTCGCAGCACAGCTCCCAGGCTGCAGCTCCTCTCTCAGTGCTCCTTGCTGGCCATTCAGGAGCTGAAGGGCAGGGCTGCCTGTCCAGAGCAGATCCCACTCCTGGAGTGTAAGAAGAAATGTGTTTTCCATTCTGGTCATCAATAAACCACATCATGTCCAGCACCCAGCTGCTGCTGCTGTCCCCTTGCTCAGGCACCTCTGCTCTTGGGCAATGGCACAGAGGGGAGAAGAATTCTTTCTTCACTCTTGCAGCTGAACTCTCTGCACT
>VWZV01011466.1:459394-470106 GCA_013397155.1 Irena cyanogastra
CCGGAGTGATGTCGGGGGGTGCCGGAGTGATGCCCGGGGGTGCCGGAGGATGTCGGGGGGTGCCGGAGTGATGCCGGGGGGTGCCGCGGGATGTGTGCGCACGCCAAAACTCGCGGTCCGCCCCTCCCGGGGGCTGCACTCTCACATCCACGCCCGCACTTGGATTCTGCCACTTCCCATCCAGGCAGGAGGGCAGCGCTTGTCACTCACTCATGGCAAAACACGAGTCACACATGAGTTCTGGGGCTTTTTGCGTTTTGCACTCACAGCCTGACATCCCCTCCCTCTGCAGACGTGGGAATCTCATGGTGCCTCTGCTTTCACTTTTGCATTCGGCTGACCTACATTGTGAGCAGTCCCTTGGAATCACGCTGCCCTCCCAGCTGCTGTTGGGGCCAGCCTTTCGCACTCGGGCAGGGTGTTCCATCCCTGCTGCCCCGCTCGCCGCACACGCCATCAGCCGGCCGAGCCTGCCGCGCTGCTCTCCTCGGCATGTGCCGGGTGCCCGGGCTGGCCGCAGCTGTGCCGTGGGCTGGCTGCTCGCCGAGCTCCCCTGGAGCCGTGGTTACAGTGAGCAGGGCAGTGTAAACTGCCCAAGGAGCTGCTCTGGGGGCAGTCTGTGCCTGCCGCGGCTCCCAGGGCAGCTCCAGCACAGCCTGGCAGGGAGAAAAAGGAAACGCATCTATTCAGCTGTGTATTGTGTATTGCTCAGGTGTGGTGATGTTCAGCAGGAAATGGGAAGAAGAGTCTTAATTTTCAAGTATTGTTTCCCAAACCATTTGAAAATTGGGGAGGCTTGGAGTGCAGGCACATTTCCCCAGGGATTGTGCAGCGGTGGCACTTCAAAGGCAGGAGGTGAGTAAGCCTCACATTTGCATGTGCGAGCAGCACTCGCACATCCCCGGATCGGCCCCGGGTTCTGAGCGTGCTGTTATGCAGTCAGCTCGCACTGAAATTACTGTAATTGTACTTCCAAAATAAGGTATGCACCAGCCCTTTTAATTTGTATAGAGATCGCTGTTTAATTACCTGTGCTGTGCTGTAATCTAACTTCAAGAAAAAAAGTCCTATAACAGTATATACAGGCCTACAACCACCTGTGTGTGTGCTGTGGGTAAAGAGAGCACTAGCTGATGTATTTGGTGGGGCCAAAGCCAGTGAGGGAGTCCGGGATCTGCGCAGCACTGCATGCAAAAATTAAAATAAATTAGTGCCCCAATGGAGCCTTTAATAAAATATCTAATGTAGGGAGAGTTATGTGCACTCTGTCGCTCACAATTTCTACCTTTTTCTTTTCTTTGGAAAGTGAAATTAGAGCTCAATTTACACCATTTTCTTGGCTTGGAGCATGTCTAGAGATCTGCATGATAATCTTTGCCTTTAATCACAGATGCACATAATAAGAAGAAAATTACTGAGATTTGTATAGAAAGTAAAGGCAATTTTTGTACTTTTCTAGCAGCTTCACAATCACAGAGAAATCCAGACCACTTGTTTTGAGAGATGACACTGATCCATCTAAACCACACTGAGGAAAGGATCCCACATTTTAGGCCTGGCAATTGATGCATCCAAATATTAAACAATTCGTTTCTTTGTGGTCTTTTTTCCCGGTGTGAAGTGCTCACGAACACTAAAGGTGTTTCACAGCACCATGGACAATATTGCCCATGCTCAGCCCTGGGAGATGGGGACAAACTCCAGCCCTCGCAGCACAGCTCCCAGGCTGCAGCTCCTCTCTCAGTGCTCCTTGCTGGCCATTCAGGAGCTGAAGGGCAGGGCTGCCTGTCCAGAGCAGATCCCACTCCTGGAGTGTAAGAAGAAATGTGTTTTCCATTCTGGTCATCAATAAACCACATCATGTCCAGCACCCAGCTGCTGCTGCTGTCCCCTTGCTCAGGCACCTCTGCTCTTGGGCAATGGCACAGAGGGGAGAAGAATTCTTTCTTCACTCTTGCAGCTGAACTCTCTGCACTCTGCAGCATGAGACTGGATCACACTGTTCATTACCTTATCTTCCTCAGCTACATTACTAATGGTCTAAAAATCAGCCAGGCCTTCTGTAAAAATCCACCCACTCAGCTGGGGCTTTGACTCAGTTGAATGGCAGTGTTGGGGCTGACACATTTCAAACCCCCGTACTCTCCTTGTGCAAAACAAGGCCCACACTCACAGAACCTGCTGGTCAGGGCCACGTTGGCACTCCTGTCTGTCCTGCAGCCAGCACTGCGGAGCCCAGCTGAGCCCTGGCACTCTTCGGCACCTTTATCACCCACACAAATAACCCAGGTGTGGCCAGCTGGGTCGGGGGCATTCGCCAGTCCCAGCACACGTTCACACAGAGGGATTGAAGTCAGCAAGGTGCTGACCACTCCCAGTATGAAGCTGGAGCTGAGCCCTACAGGCTTTGCTGGGAGATAAAGCTGGTGTTCCAGCAGCCTGCAATGCTGATCTCTTTCGTTAGAAACCTAAGCTGCAAACAAGTTCATTTCAAACCACAGCCCTTCAACTTCAGCAGACTAAGCAGGGAGCTCAAGCATAACACAGCAACACCATACTCTGTAAAAACCGGGCTGTTCTTCAGACCAGAAACTAAAACATCAGCTCTGTCACTGACAATTAAATACAGCAAGAATTTCAAAGCATTACTATAGCCAACACAATTAAGTAACAAAAAGATCTAAGAAGACACTGAGAATACAAGGTGTGACAACTTTTGTCTAGACAGTGGCTCTCCAGGTGTGTTTCCAGGTCCTTTCTAAACTTTGTGATGACAGATGAAACAGGAAAAAATAGATTGTTTCCTTTGGGCCTGATAGCCACGGCACTCGGAAAGCTCAGACACCTGGCAAAAATAAAACAGCGCATAAAAATCGTGTAATTTCAGGCAAAAAATGCAACTCTGCTCAGCCATTCAGAAGTGTGGTTGTAGCAGCCACCAGAAATGAGCTGTGTACAGCTCGAAGCTCTAGAGAAGGGAAGGGTTTTCATCTGGCTCGGAGGTCCGCAGGGGAGGCGATTCACAGCCCCGGGATGCTCGGGGTCGGGCACAGCGTGCCGAGGGCTGGGCTCGGGGGTTTCCCTGTGCGGGCAGGATTCATTCCCCCGGCCCGGGAGAACGGGCTCTGCCCCTCCAGCGCCCGCTCTGCGGGGTTACTGCCTTGTTAGACCCTGCTTAGCAAAAATAACCGTGTGAATAGGCGGAAAAACTGGTCTCTGGAATTGCCCCCGGGGCTCGGGGCAAGTCACACCGAAGGAATGGGTCTGCGATTGCTTCACTCGGGACAGATCCCCGTCATTAGCCGGTGCTGAACAACACCCAGAACTGCTCTGGGACTGGTAGAGACCTACGGGATGGTGGGTGAGGGCAAAGGCAGCGCCCGTGCTGTCTGGACGGGGCGTTGGTTGGTCCGTACAGATTTCCTGTAACCCACGGGGCCCCACTTCTCCTTTCCTTCTCACGGCTCTGGTCTAACAGGAAAACTGCCCCTGTGCCCTGTTGGGACACTGCCGGCTGGCACAGGCCAGTTGCACAAGCTGGAAGGGCACCTCTGGCACCTTCATTGCCCCCTCCCTCCGTAGATGTGTGCTCATTGCCTCCTTTCCTTCCTCTTCTTCATTTCCTCGCTGTTGCAGGAGAACAAACACCGAGGGAGTGAAGAAAGCGCCCAGAAAGGAACTTCAGACAGGGAAGCATCCAGTGGTGCCTGCTCGGGGTGGCATTTACGGAACCTGCTGTCCCTCCGAGATGCAGTTTCTCTGTGCACTGTCATACATCCCCCGTTGCTGCCTATTTCTTAATCTTTGCTTCCTCAAAGAGCACCCAGGGTTGGGTAACAGGTTTCCTGAAGGTGACAGAAGCAAGGAAAAGATAGCGCTTCGATGATAAAAATGAAAAGTTTGGCACAAAGGACTTGGACCCACGTCCACTACTGAAAGAAGAAAGAAGTGGTCGAGGATGCATGAGGTGCACACCCACTAAGAACACGAGGAAAATTCCATTCTTGGTCTGGGAGCTCGTGGAAAAGGTGCCACACTGAGCACGGTAATGGTCTGAAGGACGAGCTGGCTCCTCTGTGCCTGCACACAAACAGCAAATGAGGCACTGAGGGACACGTGTCCATCCCTGCATGCTGGGCCTCTGCTGCAAAGCCCAGGCTCAGGAATAGCCTGGGCCAATTCACGTGCACCCCAGACATCAGCTCTTCTCTGCTTTGGGTTCTTTTCCCCAGCAGCCAGGTCTGGCTAGGAAACAGCACATTTAATGTAAAATGAAGGGTGAATTTTGAACAGATGGACAGAAGGCACGGGAACAGCGTTCTTTCTTCAGTCCAACATCCTCAATGCCCACTGAAAGTGTTGCACTGAAGATACTGAACAAGGGCCTGTGGGGTTTTTAATTAATTTGTAGATTTAGAACAGATTTTCCCAATATTGAACCCTCCTGGGAGACAGCAGTTGGCAATATAACTTGGAATCCCAAGTATCTATGTCTCACTGAGAGATTTAGTTTGGATCACTATTGCTTTTTAGTTATAAGAACAAGAGACCATAGTGCATAAATTCATTATTTTCTATATGAACAGGTAGCTTTTCTACCTCAGCTTCAGCACAAAGACTTCTTAGGTTTAAAGACACAGCATGCAGATTTATTTGTTGAATTCCTGTTGGCCAAAGAGGAAGGTGTCAGATTATTTGCATATTTTTGAAAACACTGAGATCTTGCTTAGACAGAAGTCAGGGCTGACTTTCAGCTACTGAGACGCATGATACGAGAAATACAAAAATAAAGATCTATATTTGAGGGCAGACACAAGATCTAGTATCTTTTGGCCTACGGAACAGACTGGAAAGAGCAGTAAGAGGCATCCTGCTCATCCCAGCAGCTCTGCTTGCTACTGAGGATGTCTGCTCAGGAGCTGAGCGAGGTCTGCTGGTGTGCTGCAATCACTCTGGCAGGATCTTGGCAGCATTTCCAAAGCTATTAATTAGCAGATTACTCATCGGTGGAGCTAGGGCACCCTGTAAACCGATGCCCCATTGACCCTGCTGAATTATTTTCCCATAAATAAAATGCAAACCTCCCAGGTTGGTCTCCATAGGATGGATTTTTTTCCCTTCATTTTCACAGTCAAAGCAGCTATTCAGAATGGCATAAAAACACCTGCTCAGCACTGGGCAGCAAAGCAGCCTGAAAGGGATTTTTCCCTGCAGCCTTGCACACCCCAGGTGCCACTGAAGAGAGCAGACTGAGCACACAGGTAAGGGTGCCAGAGCATCTGCAGGCTGCTGCAGTTCGAGCATTAGAGTGGAGTTTGTTTGGAGGGGAAATGTTGGCAAGGACGCTGGGATTTGTCCCCTGCTTGTTGGAAAGGTAAAAGAGGATTTTTAAGTTCTACCTGAAGGGTAGAGGGGTTGATCTTGCCCTGGCAGAGCAGCTGTGGGCAGCACATTCCTCTCACCGTATTGTGAGTGCAGGCAGGACCCAGAGCTGGGCAAAATTTCACCTAAACAACTGGTGGTTAATTCCATGCCAGCAGCAATTAGCTTGTGTAAAGAGTTTATAACAAGAAACCACAGGACAGTTTCATTCTGATGGAGCTGATGGGAAAAGCCGTGTGCGTCTGTCCAGGGGCGAGAGCTCCGAGGCTTGGCAGCAGAATTGAGGCTCAGCCTTCCAGGCCAAAGGCAGGCAGCACTCCCCTGAGCTCAGAGCAGCTTCCTTGTCAGCCCTGCTGCTATTGCTCAGCATCGCTGCCCTGGTCAGGAGCTGGGCTGCTGCTCCCACCCTCGGAGCAGCCAAACAGGCAGGAGCTTGCCCCAGGCACCCCAGGCTGGGGCTCTGCTCTGTCTTGGTGTTTGTGCCAAGGTGACTGCTGTCAAAAGTACAGGATGGGGGTTTCAGCCAATTATTACCAAAGACACGGTACTAAATACTGGTATTGATCTTAAAAGAGCAGAGAATGTACATTTAATTCTGCAGCTGGGACAAGTTGTATTATTAATTTCAGTGGGATTACATCCATTTATAAAACTAAAGCAAGTGTTCCTTTTTTTTTCACAGATTTTTGGATTAACATCTGTGTTCGTATCAAAAGTATGCTGAAATAGGGATTCTGATCCATTCTCACTGGAATGAGCTCTGGCACTGTGCAAAAGAAAAGCCTGAACTAGAACTCATAATAACTTTGCTGTAACTTCTGGATACAGGCTTCTTTCTGAATACAAAAAGGAACTGGGCAGTATGATAAAGTCAACGTGTGACTAACTACTCAAGAAGTGTGTAGCCAATACTTGGGTTTTCTGACTGAGTTCTGTCACCAGCTCTCTCATCCCATGCAGATTATTTCCCCTCCTTCTACATCTGTTTATTTTTCTCACTGTTTCTGTTTTATTCATTCATGCTGTCGTTTCTCTTGACACATTCTGAACAGCACAGGGCAACAGGTCCCAAACTCAGTCTGATTTTGAGCATGGCTGTGGTAGAAATAAACAGTAATTTGAATTTGATACTCTTGTTCCTTGGAGTACATGCACTCCCTGACAATCAAAAAGAGCAAGAAAAAAGAGCTTTTGTTTTCCTAAAGTCTCCTGTGTCTCCTGAGGAGGAAGGGTTCAGATCCCTGGGCTCTGTACAGGTGCCCAGGGCTGAAATGCTGGGTTCAGGGCACTGCTGTCCACACTCCCCCCTGTGCTGCTACCTGTCCCCAGAACCAGCACTGCACAAGTTCCCAGAGTTTTTCAATGTTGCAAATGTATTCTAGGTGTAAAAATTTTCTGTCCAACATCCCAAATGGCCCTGTAAGCCAAGCAAGAAAGTGACTTCACATGACAGCAGTGGAGCAGAGCAAGGCTGGGCCTGGACCATTAGTCGTTGGCTTGCTGCTATCGGATTTTACTAACAAGAGGTGGCACTGGTACCTTGTTGTTCTGAAACTTCTAGAAAGTCATTAGCTGTGATGTCCAAGCCAGAACCTACTGCATTTCCTTCTGTCATCAGCCAAGAGATCATGATTAAAAGAGATGCATAATTAGAAATGATTTGACAGGAAACTGAAGAGAACCTCCAATCATTGTAACCCTGGACTTTACTCCAAAGACAAAATAAAACAGGAGGGCCTGACTCTTCACGTGCTCTAAGCAGTGTAGCATTAAATCTGGTTCCAGTGAGTGTCATAAGTAAGCAGGGAAGGAGAAGAAGGTAAGAAGCTGAGGATGGCTGAGTCCCCAAAGGTGTGGAACAGGCTCCCTCCAAATCTTCACCTTCCAGGAGAGGGGAAGGGTGCCATGTGTTCGTCCTGCTGGAGGCATTCTGCCCGTGGGGAGGGAGCACCTTCGTGCAGTGCCTCGAAAGGCAGGGATCACTTTGCCTGTTGGGGGAACACTGGGGTGAGCTCTAGGCACCAGGAGTCCTGTGTCATTCAGGGAGGCTTCTGTTCAGCCCACAGACCGAGGGAGGGAGGGATCAGCCTTTGCCCTCCGGTACCCTCCTCCAGCCCAGCGTGGATGCTCTTGTGCAGCCACATCCCAGACCTCCACAGGGAGGAAGGGCAGACAAGGGCAGAGCAGATAAACCTAAGGACAGGCTTTACTTGCAAAATGATTAAATACTCCACTGACTGAAGAGCTCAAAATAAGTTCTGTGGAGCCACCAGAGTTCAGGTCCTGCAAGCAAAGGGCCCTGGAGTGTCTATGGGCCTGTCTCATGACCAAGTCCAGCACTTAAGGCATGCTCCTCCTTCTTGCTATGGTTACTTGTTAGAAATCTCCAACAGCCAGCCCATACTTGGAAAGGCAAAGGAGGGGCTGCTGCTGGGCAGTGCAGAGCCCTGCAGTGGCCTGCCACGATCAGCCAGCTGTGCAGCCCCAGTGAAGGGCAGAGCTGTGGCTCAGAGCTGGCAGGGACCGTCCCCACTGCTTCGGGCACAGCGGGTTCCTGCCTGCAGTGCCTGCAGTGCCTGCAGTGACCATCCAGGGCCAGGGCCAGGGCCAGGGCATTCACAGGCTCAGGGCTGCTTTGTGCTGCTGCTGGCATCCCAGGCTGCTGGCTGAGCCAAGGTCAGGGCCACCAGCCACTCACTCCTCTGTCCCCAGCCTTGTGCAACACGTGTCCGGGACCTGACTGCTGCATTTGCCTTTTCCTCTTGCTCAGATGTATCCCTGTGCAGGAAGAGGCTTTTGGGATAGATGGGGAATGCTGCTGAAAATAATTTGAAAGGCAAACAGGGCTAAAATATACTGTCACCATGTTTTGGAGTAAATAAAGATAAGGGCAATGGAAGCTCCTCTGGCAGAGACATTAGCAGAGCCTCAGCAAATTAGTTTAGCACTAGAAAATTGACATGGAACGGAAACAAGACATTCAAAGCAAGGATGTGCTTTCACTAGGCACTGAGCCGAAGTTATTTGAGAAGAAGAAGCGGAGCTGGTTCCAGAGTAGCTAATTCATTTCTCCTTATCTCCCCTTGGCAGAGGCTCGCTGCCTAAAGAGTGCTTGATGTATGCCTGCTGCTTCTTCCCCTCTCCCCTCACAGCTTTGCCTTGCACAAAACAAGAATTAGTTCTGTTGTAAATGACTCCAGTTCCCCGTGGGCTGCAGAGAAACAAATCCCAGCTCAGTGGACACCTGTGTGACACCCTGGCACTCTGACCCACATGGCAGCTCTGGCACTTGCTCTGAGTTCAGCTCTCTCCTGAAATATTTTCTGGAATACAAATGCCAGTTGTAAACACTTTTTTCCATAACATTTGTGTGTTGATAAAGGCCCAGACTGATTCACTGTCACAAAACACTTCTCAAGTGTAGCTTAATTTGCTTAATGGACCTCAACTGCCCACCAGTCTTACTGCCTGATGACATTGCTGCAGTGTAAACCCACCACAAATTTCAGGGAGGTGCTAAAACAACAGGTTTGATATCTGCAAGATATAACACATCTTATTCTCTGATAGTCAGACTCATTTTCTCAGCAGTTCATTTAGCAGAGCCAGGATTATATGGACAGAGATACTAGAACATCCTGCTGGACCATTTTGCCATAAAATGACTCTCTATACTTGCATTGAAAACCAAGTGGTCCCTGTTTATAACACTCTATAGCTTAGGTTTCAAACATGTCAGGGTTAAGCACAGGCTCTGGCCAAGCTGGGAATCAAGCTGGGTTAACCTTGCAGCTGGAGGCTCAGCAGCTCTTCCAGGTCCGAGCTAAGCAGACATCAAAAAGCTTTGCCGTGTGTAACGCTGGTGAGTAATAAACATTCTGTGATAACTTTAAGCTGCTGCTGCTGCTATCGTCCTCCTTTAGCTGCTGTGCCTGGGGAGATCCTGTCTCCCTCTGTGCCTCTCTCTTCAGCCATTCTGTCCCGTCAGGGTGAACCTCTGCCCCTCTCCTGCTGCAGCTCTGGTCCGTGTGTGGGGGCACGCTCTGCTCAGAGTGGTGCAGCGCGGTTTGCCCAGAGCCCCAGGAGTCAGAGGTGAGCACTCCTGCCAGAACGCCTCCTCCTTGCTGCCCAGCTGTGCAGCCTGCCACGGGCCACTGCAGTCTGATGCTTCTTCTGAATGTTTGCTAGATTCTTGGAAGAGGTGGAAAAAAGTGAACTCAGTCCGTCCCTCCTAGTTGATGCTGACCTGACTATGTGTCAGCAAAGATGATGACAACTCAGCCCCTGATGCTATAGTCTGGTGGTTTCCAATGAATTTTCAGTGACCTCTAAGAAAAATTCTGCATTGTTCACAGCTCTAAGCTCCTCACTTTTTTTCTTTCTTACCACCCTTTATTTTGTAATCTCCCAACAAGGACTGATTCTGCTACATTTGTCTGGTAGCAAACTGAATACATTTTGAGGGTTAAATAAAACTAAGTTTTTATAATCACCTGAGACACAATCTTCAGCAGTTAAAGAAGAGCAAAGTGGTGGTTACAGGTGAGTTATGAGTTGGAGAACTGTCAGATTCTGCTGCAACAGCAGCATCCATGAATGACTCCTCAGTGGAAAATCTGGGTTGTCAGCTTATTGTGAGCATCTGTTATGCCACTGGCAGTGACATTTCCAAGTATAAAGCCCAGTTGGTAAGCTACTATTTTAGAGTAGAAGTATAAATTCAGCACACTTTTATCAAAACCAGAGCATTCATGTAGCAAACTGGAACTCGATGTCAGCAGGAAACATTTGTAACATGAACACAAATGCAACAGGAGAGGGATCAGTGTCAATCTTTTGCTAAGCCAGGACTGGAGAAGCTGGGGGGCAAGAAAATGTTTCCTAGTAAGCTTTCTTGACTGAAGAGACAGCTTCTTCCCTAGGGAATGTGTACAAATCAAAACCTGAGAGTGGCCTTGCCTTATGTGGTCTCAGCCGGGCAGCATCTTTCACGGTGAGAGAACCGAGCAGCTCGTGAAGGACGTGTTTGTTCAGCCCTACAAGCCCTGCGATGTACAGCCTGGTGAAGGCAAGGGAGCTGAAATCAGTGCAGCTCTGTGCTCCCCTCGTGGCTGCAGCCGCCGGTGCCAGGAACAGCCCGGAGAACATTCCTGAGCGAAGGACGGCAGCCCGAGCACGGGCAGCACCGACAGTGCAGCCACGGCAGCCCAAGAGTTAAATGCCTGAGTCACGTCTTTTCAAGAACTGAAGGACGAGCCGAGAAAAGCTGTGCTGGCTTCCAGGGAAGCGGGCTGCAAACAGCTCAGCGAGCTGCAGGCAGCGGCTGGGAT
>VWZV01011466.1:470263-490130 GCA_013397155.1 Irena cyanogastra
GATCCCAGGGGTGGGATGGGATGGGAGGGCACGGATCAGGCACGGATCGGGCACGGATTGATCCCAGGGATGGGATGGGGTGGGAGGGCACGGATCGGGCACGGATCAGTCCCAGCCCGGCCGGCACGGAGCGGCAGCAGCAGCTGCTCCCGCTCAGCCCGCTCGCTCTGCGCAGCGCTCACCGTCTGTGCAGCACATCGGAGCTGTCACAGGGAGCCCGGTCTCGTGGCTGAGGCACAGGACAAGCAGTCAGGAGATTTAGATTCTATTTATTGCTCTCCCAGTGGCTTCCAGAGCAAATGTGGGGAAACCACTTCGCTGCTTTGTGTCTTGTTTTCCTCCGAGATACTGCTTTACCTTATTAGTGGAATGAACACTCTTTGTTTGTGTTTATAAAGTGCCTTTTGTTCTTTGGATGCAATGCTAAAGCAGAACTAAACGAGATGTATTTACACAGAAGTTCTAAAGCCCCAGAAACAGCTGGTCAGCCTTCCTCCTGCAGCAAAGGTAAAGGTCTGCAAACTCTATCACAAATAAGTCCAACCCAGTCCAAAAGTCCCTGTGCTCCTCTCTCCATCACACTTCAGACACAGAGGGGATACTTTAGAGATCAGTGAGAACACTGGAATATGCGAAAAGAGGCAGAGAAATAAAATCTGTTCCGAGGTGAGCCAGTACAAATGACTCCACACTTTGGGAAATTTGATATTCTACCCTGAGTTTTTCAGCTTCTTATTGGCATTGGTAATTGAACAGCATTGAAAAGCCAAGGTACCCCTTTGTATAATACATTTTTCCTTCAGAATAAATCTTTGAGGGTTTTTGCTGAATCAAAGCACTGCAGCTATGCAGGACTCATTCCATGTGAGATTTCTGTGAGCAGCCCTGAGTCCAGCATGCACAGTTCCAAACACTACTGTGCCTTGGGAGCACAGGAACTTCACAAGCTGTCCCAGCAGAGTCATAGGAAATTGAGATCATCTGCTTAAATATTCCAAGAGTTGCTTGGCTTGCGCTTACTCCGGGATCAGCCCCGAGCCTTTATCAGAATTATGAAGGAGATCGTGGAGGGGTCTCCACTGATAACACTTTTCTAAGCCTGACAACATTGCTTAGCAGAAGTCATTTATGGAGCAAGGCTGTGGGGGAGATCCTGCTGTCCCTCCAGCGGGCTGCCTTGCCAGGATGTGTGCAGAGGAATGTCCCTCTACAGCCCTTCAGACAAAGCCTTGTCCCACTGAAATCAGCACTGCCAAAGCCCTAGAGCATCACAGTCCATACTTTTCTGTATTCTCTGCCTTTCACTGAATAACTGGGATGGGTTCTGCTCCTCTGCTATCTCCATGTGGTTGATTGTATACATAAAGAAAGCAGTCCAGCCATTTTTGTGTTTCCTTTTAATTCTCTTGTTGTCATTGGGACCGAAATGATTTTGTTTTTGTTTTTACTGCTCTGTAATGACTCACTGGCTTATTTAATTTGATTTTATTGTAATTGTTATCTTTTCATTCTTGTTTTTTTCCAGTCAGTTGCTCATAAGACCACAAGATATAAACAGGACACTGTTGCTTGGACAACTTCTGAGGGTAATTTTTTTCACTGTCACCCAAATGCAAAGCCATTTACTGAATGGTCCTCACTTCCTCAGAACTTTCTCCTCAGCCCATGTATATTTTTTCCACGGGTCCTGTTTCTGCTGATCCTTATGTTTTCCAGCTAAAAGAGATCAGTCTGTCTAGTTTTGTTGTTGCTTGGAGGCTTTCTTGGGCTTTCTAATTGGGCCTGATTTAAAACTTTCCATGGAAATTTTAGTGATAGAAAATCAAGTATAATTTTATATTATTTCTTTTGTAACAAATAAATCCTGCCAAAACATTTTGATTGAAACTTTGGAAGAAATGGTTATCCAGTGAAATGTTAAATTTTCCTTTGCCATCTCCTCCATTTTCATGCCAACCTCATCTTTGGCAGAGCATCCTGTGGTGACTCTTTCTTGCCAGATTTCTTATCTTTAACTGGCTTGCCCAAGGAAATGGGATTTATGTCGCTGTGCTATGTTTGCATATGTTACACACACGTGTCTCTTTATCCATCAGTATAATGTCAAAGCAACTGGCAGCTTTCCACCAGATCTGATATAAAAACACAGGTCGAAATTATGTTAACATTTTGTGCTTCACTGTAGTTGTCAGATAGAAAATAAATTTTATTTGTGCATCTGTGAAGGGAAAAGCTTCAGGAGCAGTGGCCTTGTACTCAGTAGCACAGGAGGCAGATGAGAGAGAGAACAGTAAATGTTCCCAGCTATGGGAAAATCCACTGGAGCTCACCCCATCAGGACAGACCCCACAGGGCGTGGAGGCACAGAACACCAGACTCAGCTCTGCTGCCTTGGAAATCCTCGGGAGCTGTGAGGCTGACTGTGAACGTGCACCAGTTTGATTGGAGATGGTTCATCTCTTGGGGCAAAGCAAAGTGCTTTTGTCTGAGGTGATCTGCAGCTCTGCCCTTACTGGCAAGCAGAGACCCGCGGGCTCACAGCCTCAGAAACCTCTGTCTGTGTGCTCCTGTTACCTCTGCCTCCTCAAAGAAGTTCAGAGCTCCCCAGATATGCCACAGTTACACCTTCCAGTCACAGCTTTAGGCATTCCCTAAGATGCAAATTGTCTGGCATGAAAAGCATCTTTTACATATCTATGTGCAACTGGCACCTGAAGTGGAGTTTCTGTAGCGCCCAGAACTTCAGCAGCCTCTGCAGATAATGTGCATCAGGCCAGGAATGATCCATATGGATGGCACAGAACTGCTGCAGAGCCTCCCCATTGTGCAGCAGCACCAGCAGGCTGGATGTGCCACGTCCAGAAAGCTTTTCCAATGAGGAGCCTTGGAGCAGCCACGACAAGTGATGGCACAATTTAGGTGAAGGCTTTGAGAGACTCCAAGTGCTGTGGAAGCAGCTTCAGAGATTAGCAGCAGGCTTTTCCCAGAGTCAGCAATGAGCCAGCCCACCTCCCCAGGGTAGGAGGTACCAGGATGTTTGGAATGCCATCCCTAGGACAAGAGGTCAGACTGCACTTCTGACCAGTGCGATCATTGAAAAATTTGAGGCTGCTTTTGCAAGAGTTAACGCCAGCTAACTGAAGGCAGATCCCAGCTTGGGTAATTCCATTCTACCTCCCTAAAATTCCCCATTTATTTCAAACAGATGTAGTGTTTTTCACTTCCTCCATTGAAGACTGCTGAGTAGCTCTGTATGTTGTGCTGGGCTCTTGCTGTGTTTCACCCCAAAGGTGGCTACAGCACCCAGGGCATAACCCAGTGCAGAGCTTTGGCACATTCAGTTCTGTTTGGGGGGCAGTGCTGGTCTGTCTGTTCAGTGAGAGAGCTGCTAAACATTCTCCCACCGAGCCGTGGTTTGCAGCAAACAGCCAACAAAGCCAGCACTAGGGATTCTGTCCTGTGGACTGATCAACAGAGGAGGAGGCACACACAGCCTCTGGTTGTAGCTCTTCTGTTTATTTCAAGTAGCAACTTGGTCACTTTCTAGTTAGGCCAAAAAGTACCTTAAATTTATGTCAGAATAAGTTGGCTTGGACCCTTAATTTCTGTGCTTCAATATTCATTAGTAACAGTGAAATAGCAATGCTCATTAATATTTACTATAATGGGTGCTTTATGATCACTTAGAAAGGAAGATGAATTCCTCTTTCCCATTTCTTCTGATACAGACAGGCTGACGGATGAGCAAATTGAGCCATTTGTACCATACACCGTGCTAGACAACTCCCAGTGCTGGATGGCAGCAGAAGCAAACACAGAAGTGCAGCCAGGAGCATTAACTGAAAGTGTGTTCAGGGAGCCAGGACTGCAGCTTGGTCTCAACGAGTGTGTGGTAGAGATAATGTAAAAGCAATTACTTTAGCAAAGGGAATTCACTGAAAAAGTGTTTTTTTTACAGAGCACCAACTTACTCAGCTGGCGGGGTTGCTGCCAGGAGACAGAGCCAATTAGTGCCACTTAGGCTGGGGACACTGAGAGGTGGCCACCTGCCTGCTGAGCCCGGCCCACGTCCTGTGCCCAGCCACACGACTCCTCGGGGTGGGTGCACGTTCCCTTCCCAAGGCTTCTCAGCAATGTTCACATGCAATCTGTCATGCTGAACAATAACCTGCACTCCAGTGGGGTGATGCACTCACCTGGAGTTTCCCTCACTTTACCAGCACGGGTGACCTGCCCACACGAGGTGCTGCAGTCACCTGAGGCATTGGTGCAGTCTAGGACCTCCGCTCATCTCTGAATTTCCACCAGTATCACTGAGGCACGAATACAACTCTTGAAATTCAGATAACCCTACAGTTTACCAACAAGCTGGAAAGGCAACTGGAAAATGTAAATGGAGGGTGCACTCAGGTTTCCTTATTGGGGACAACTGTGAACTAGCAGGGACATAAAAATCAGCAGGAAGAAAAGATAACCCCGTGTGCTTCTGCTGCCATTCACAGGATTTCTACATCCAAGTAACACTCACAAAGTTTTTTATTCAAAAAGCCAATGTGTAGCCTTTTGGTTGCAATTCAAGTTCTAATAAAACTGTTTATTGAACTCCTTGACCCCTTCCTGGAATCTGCTGGAGCTTCCCAGAAGTTTGTGTCATGTGGTTCTCGGTCATTAATAACCAAGTATGACACAGCAGTTTAGACGCACAGCAGCCTCCTCTCCGTGCGAGCAGGCGCCAGGACGAGCTCCGAGCACACAAACAGCTCAGCCCCGGCTGCAGGATCCAGTCCCAGAGCAGCAGTGCCGTGATGCAGCACAAGCAGAAAGGGCAGAGGCAGGAAGTGATTCATCCCAGTACAGTACCACATGTGGGACACGATCAGAAAGATCCCAGCCTGCAGCCAGGACGAGTACAGTACTGGGCGCAGCTCTGCGCTCCAGCCTGGATGTTAGATCCGTCCCCCAGTCTGTTTACACAGAAATACTCCTCCACCAGCCAGCTGTGCATTAAAAGCAGCATCTGGTGCTAAAGAGGGTCAGTGAATCGCAGGACCTCTGAATACATGGCTGATCTCTTCTGTCCACCCACTCATTTACGTTTGTAAAGCCCTTCTGGCTTCTGCCTGGAAATCTTTGGCCTTCAAGCCAGAGATCTCTCCAGCAGTTCTGCTCCAGCTCTTGGCCTGCTTTACTGTTCCTTGAATCTGTGTAGCCATCTCTCTGCCCGTTCCCAGCCCTCAGCCCCCTGTCCCAGCCCAGCTCATGGCTCATTAATCATCTCTTCTTATGACAACTGGACTGTAGCTAAGAAACTCTGGGTGTCACTTTCCAAGCAGCAGAGCTGTCGTGTCTGCTGCAGCAAGATCCATTCCAGGTACATTCTGCATTCCCAATTATATGCTTAAAAGGAAAAAAAGGCAGGGATATTGCTATATGGAGAAGCTAATCACATTCTAGGGTGACATGCTGTGTTTCAGCTACAGTGGAATGAATGAGACTCATTGTGAATTGATTCAAAAGTTCTATCTTTGCCAAATTTGGATTTAGTTACACCTGTGCATTTCCTACAAATAAAAGAAAAAACCTGTGTGGACTTATTGGGGAAATTGGTTTGGTTTTGATCAAGTTCCTTGAGCTGACAATCACTATAATTTCACCGGAGAAGGCTCAAACTTGCTGTAAGAAGCTGGATGTGGGAGAGATGATGGAAGAGAGAAAATTGAAATCTCAGTTCTGGTGGGAACTAATACATTGAATGAAATTATAATTTTTTTTCCTTTCTATTTGTGTCCTAAGCTGCTTCTGGTTACTTCTCCCTGTCTCCCTTCACAGTATTTACAGTGCAGATTGGCAAACACTGGAGCCCTGCCTGCTCACTTCAGTTAAAGTTCATTTGTTAAGGAAACAGAGATGCCCTGCATCCCTGGAATAGACTCTCAATCTCCTGAGGTCCTCCTCCAAGCATCAGATGTGCTTTGACACACCTTCTCACGTCAAGCACAGTGCAGGAATGTCATTTTCAACAAAAATGGGGCTGCAGGAAGGAAAACATTTGCTTGCAAGCCCCGTTGTCGCTCTGGGGACAGATCAAGAACGAGCTGGACATGCCAGGCTGACCAGTGCTGCTCTGTGCAAGGCTGGCAGGTGCTCAGAAGGGATGGTGATGGGACTGGTACTGACCCTTCTCTGGAAAGGACCAACATCATTTCAGAGGAAAAAATGGCTCATCTAGAAAAGGAGATAATACTTAGTTTAATATTTTGGTGTATCTAAGTCAGCCCATTTAAAGCAAGTCCAAGGCTCTCTGTCTTGTCTGCTCTACTGTTGGCTGGTGCTGGCCAAGACATCCCACACCCTGGTCTAGACAAAGCCTAGAAGCAAGGGAAACAAACAAATGGCACGGAGAGTGAGGACTAAATGAGGGGAGACACAGTGAGCAAAGAGCAGACAGAGAGGAAGACAATGGAATGGAAAAAGCCGGCATAATCTTTATACTGAACACGACAGCTGGGCTTTCGAGGGGTGCTCTTCTCCCTAATCCAGAGCACATGCTGCTTCTTAACTCCAGTGATGTGTTTGTTTATTTGTTGTGTGTTTTTGTAAAATGAATCACCCTTAGGAAAAACCCATGGACTTAAAATTACCGAGGGCAAAATCTCGTTGTACGTCAGCTCCTCTGGCACAGCCTGTAGGTAGCTCAAGAGGAAAAGCTGCTTGGGAATTTTCTGGTGAAGGGGTTCTCTGTAGGTTTTCTTAAAGGAAAATCACCCTACGTTGGGCCCGAAATGTGTAATGGGAGTGTGGCATTGGAACCATCCTGTTTTGTATAAATATTAAAGAGGCATTGAACTTGGTCTCCCACAGAAGTACTCTGACCATTTGGGGCTCAAAATTATCTCTTTATTTAGGTCCAGTGATGTGCTGAATTTTTAACCAAAGTTGAAGATCACAACAGGAAAGCTCTAAAGCAGCCACTACTCTGGTGAGAAATACCCTCACATTAAGATTTGGGGCATGAGTTCTTCTCTTGGGTTTGACTCCAGAAATCTCTCACATCCCCACTAATTGTCCCACTTACTGGGCTGTTAATTATGTCAGGGTGATGGCAGTTCCAGTGGATATATATCACTGGAATAGTGATTATAGTGAATTAGTAAATATGAAGTACCTGTACCTAAGGTCAACAAAACATCCCTCACATTTCCAGATCTCTATTATAAACACATCTGGAGAAAATCTTCACGCTTTATTTTGCCTCTTAAACGTCACATGTAAAAATAAGCACAAACACATCATTCCACCCGGTGTCCTTGCCCAGCTGATGTGAAACAGGCACTAAAGCAACAAGTATGAGGCATAAGCACTATCTCTGTGTGCTGAAACCCTACTGAAGAGAAGAGCTGGTCTGCCACTTCTGCTGACCAGAGCTCTGGCCAAATGCTCCAGCCCCTCTCCATCCAGAAGCAACAGCCTCCCTAAGAATACGTGGGGTCACAGGAACCTATGTGGGAACTGAAAATAAAATTTGATCAAACAAATACTCACTGGTCGATAACAATGGTAATATTAAGGCTGAAATTAAAAGAACTAAAGATGTTTTCCCCCACATTCTTGGGGGGAAATGGAACAGCTGCACTTTGGTGATGGCCAGGATTTCACAGAGAAATGGAAGAGAACAGGCTGAAGACACTGGAGTCAGGCGTTGGGCTCATGATGTTCTCCCTGGGCATGTGTCCCCTCGGGAGCAGTGACAGCAGGAAGCAGGCAGGAGGGCACAGGAAGTGCTTGGGAAATTTCACTTAACAGTTAAAACCTCTATGTGAATGAAGCCTTGAGCCTGTTTTGCTTCAAACAATGTTCCATTCAAAGCATGACTCAACTTTTGGGGCCTGATCCAAAGCTCACGAAAGACAATGAGCGTTTTTCCATTGACTTGAGCAGCCTTTGGATGAGGGCCTTGATCCTGATCCTGAGAGCCTGATTCACATGAGAAAGGCTGCACGAGAAAGATCAGGTCTAGAAATCCCTGTTGAGGTTGTACCCCATCCTTTCCTGGGTGAGTATTCCAGGCTCCAGCAATGGCACCAACTGAGCCCGATGGTCTGCTCGCTGTCCTGAACCTCACCTGTTTGATGGTACACAGGGATTTATGAGGATAAACCCTTGGTCCCACAGAAGTGTTTGCACAACTGATTGAGAGCTTTTCTTCCCTCTTGACTTTGCTTTGTCTAATGGTATTATCAGAATGTAACTCCTGAACCACTGAGTGCAGACTTCAAAAGATCCCACACAAAAGCCTAAAGTCCAGTTAAAGCCTAAGGTCCACTTAAAATTAAAAGTGTCTTCACTATTGAGACCTAAGGTGTTGAAACTATAACGAAGGGTAAATTAATTGGACTTACTTTTAGTAGCTAATGCTTTCACATGCTGGTTTTCAGGACAGGGTTTTTTAGTGGAAAAGGTATAATCTTTTTCAGCCACTTTGGATGATAAAACTTACGTTTGGATAAGAAGTCTTAAAACACCATTATTCAACCATAAAAGAAGAGAAAGACCAAACAATGCAACATTTGGACCTTGCAAGTTCCTCCCTACTGGCTGTCTTTTCAAAGCCAGTGCCATCTGAAGTGATTTTATACATTCCTGTACCATTCCCAAGTCCTGTCCTCTCCATACAAACATCCAGTCCAGGGCAGCTGGGGCTGGGCTGCTCTCTGCCGTGACACCTTGCTCACAAACACACCTGCAGAGTGTACCAAACCTGTCAGAGCCACTCAGCATAGCCAGGCTGTGCCTGACACAGCCTTTCATATAAAACCTCCTCACCCTTCCCTCCAGTGCTTGCCACACGGTGCATAAATAATATTTGGTTGTGCCGGTGGAGTTATAACTAAAAAAAATGTTTTCACCCATCTGGTTCGTATTAACTTTACAAGGGAAATGCAGCATACAGGGGAATTTTTTTTTTCTGCTTGTATAACCATGTCTACACCCTGGCTGCTGCCAGGACCATCCTGGGTCACTCAGGGAAAGCTGCAGCCTTGACACAGACGGGTGCAGGGTGACAGAGCACGAGGGACAGGGCCAGCAGTGCTGCCGAGGGGAGACACGAGAGCTGCCTCACCTCCACACCCAACCTTGCAGAAAATCTGCTTGGGTGACTCCTGTCAAAGCTTCTCCTTGCAAAGCTGTGCTGCTGCATGCTTAAGCCCAGCCAAAACCTCAGATTGCCTCACAGAACGGAGTGGTCCAGGATCCATAAACGTCATTTCCCAGGATGATCCTTGACTTTTGTTTCAGTCTGTTATTTCCCACTTAATACCCACAGCTTTTTAATTGGTTATTATTATTTCTTATTATATTTGAAAATTTTAAGAGTCTCTTAAGAAGCAAAAAGGGGACATAATTAAAGAAAAATGCAGAGAATAATCAAAATGTAGTGTGACTTTACAGATGTGGCAGACATTGATTCTTCTTGGGAGGGAGACAGGAAACTGTGGTGGGCCGGAGCCCTCAGCACTCAGCTGACTGCAAAATATTCCCTCAGGACTAACTTTGTGAACTCCAGGCACACAATAACCAGCAGCAGCTCCTGCACCCAGCTCCCCAGTGCAGCCCAGGCTGCTGCCAGACAATATTTTCCATTATTTTGATGTTGTAATACAACATTTATTTACCTGATTTAAAAGCAACCATTGACTTGCCACATGATTTCAGATTCATTACTTCAGTATGCTGTTTTTTCTCTTCTGTTGGCCTTTCAGACCTTTAGTTCCTCTTCTAATCATAAATAAAATAAAGACAGTGATGACAAGAAAAGGGAGAGATGCGATACGAATACTGATCGTGGAGAATGAAGAAGGTGACACAACGTTCAATTTTTTAATGGCATCAGACCCAGACTTGATCCAAAATCAGCCTCATTTCATAGGTATGGCTTCTTTTGCACCTCATTTTGAATGTTTAGCTCTTTGGCTTGGTTTGCTACGTCAGTTTATACATTGCTGTTACAAGCAGTAAGTGCAAGACCAAACTTCAGCTTTAAGTTTCATTATATTCAAATAAACAGAGATCAATACAACACTCCTGCCATTGACTTTAGTGGGTACTGAGTTCATCTAAAGATGTCATTGCTAATCCAGACTGGTACAAAACTTCCTGTGCTGCACCACAAACTTAACTATAGTTTGTCATCATGACCCTTAAGGCCAGGCAGAGACAGTTCCTTGACTGCCAGATCTCCCACTCAGGGGGCTCTGCACAAAAACAGCCACACGGGCTGGACAGCATCTGGCAGAGACTGATTAGAATTCGAGCTACCTTTCAAAGTACGGCTTTGGGACTGAAATGTTGCGTATGATGAAGAGAGGACCTGTACAAACAGAAGATAAGGAGGATGAGACAAGCACGGAGCCTCCCAGTGCTGGGATGACCCCAGCTCGAACAATCCAAGACGGGTGACTTGCTTATGAAAAAGGGTGGTAAACAAGGAAAGATTGTGGAAAAAATAAACATCAAGGGTTGGAATGGGGCAGAGCAGAAATGGCAAGCACCAGGCGCTGCCAGCAGCCTGTGACACATTCACACCCGGGCCGCCGGGGCGGGTGCGTTTGATCGCTGCCGGATTGACGCTAATGACATTCCCCAGCGGCTGTGCCTCCCCTCACACCACTGCCGGCAGGGTCAGAGGCACATTCCTCCTCAGTTCTAACGTGAAAACACATATTTTGAGTCAAGTTAAATGATGCCAGGTGTTTGCTCTTGTTGCCTAAACTAGAGGCACCACCAGAGCTCAGCCTGCGCCTCCCAGCAGTTGGAAACTCAGCTCTCCAGGATGGACCAGTCACCTGCTGGTCACTGCAGCCCAGCTCCACTCCAGCTGCTGATGGAGAGATCCACCCCGGGCTATTGTGAGACAGCAGCACCTGTGAGTGTGGGTGCCAGCCCAGCAGAGCACTGTGAGCTGCTGTGTTTATTTGCGCTGCCTGGAAGCCCCACTGAGGGATCAGGTGTGTGTGTGACAGACACGAGCCTAAAGCACTGCTCTCCTGGAGGGGTTATTTACCTCTGCTGCTTTTGTCCTGCCTGTCAGGAAAAGCCTTACTCCTGCCATTGACAGAAGGGCACCAGAAATGCAAAGAGGAGTTGGTGCAGTGCCTCACATCCCACAGCACAGACCTGAAGTGTCACCTGGCCCAGATCATCAAAGCGTTCTGAAAAGCTGACACCTCATACCAAGCTAAACTGGGAACTTCTGAGCCCAATCCCCCAGGCCAGTGAGCAAACACTTCATACGAAAGAAGTGCCTACAAATGCACATAAATGCACTGCCAATTTTGAGAGGGGAAGGTGAAGTTTTCAGATGCTCTGTGCCTAAAGAGGTCACTGCAATAAACATCCAGCAGGTCCCAGGAAAGCTACTGGCAACTGCTAAAGCTCAGAATTCCTGCAAATCTGAATCTTTCTGTGTTAGGACCCTACTTCAGGAATTGTAGTTCATAAATAACCGGTTCATGGCATACCTGAGTTTAAGAACGCCAAGGAATCTAGCAAAACCCATGTGCCCAGGGCTTCCAGAGCCAGTTTTGTAAGAGCTCTGGAGGCTGGCAGTGAAACCCGTGTGCCATGGACTCACACTGGCTGTGCTCCTCAGCCTGGCAGGGCTGGGCCTTGCGTGTTCCGTCCTGCTCTCCTTTCCACCCTTACAATCTCTCACTAGGATCAGTAACAACCCTCTGGAAGCAAACACAGACCGGCCTGGATTGTTCCAACGCCTCCAAATGTGGGCTGCAGCAGAGGGATGCATGGCTGGAGGAGCAGGAGGAGGAGCAGGAGCAGGAGGAGGAGGAGGAGGAGGAAGGCTGCCTTTCTCTTCTCCCTCGTGCACACAGAGCTGATGGCCCAGGCAGGACCATGACAGCACAGGCTAACACCTGAGCTGCTGCTGAGCCCATGCTCCTCACACCTGGCAAAGGAATGGGATGGGCATTCTCAATTGGAGACCTGGGAAGTCCCAAATTCCACCCTGCAGAGCCTGCCCACAGCACAGCCCAGCAGCCTCCAGCCTGAGTGACAGGTTCAACACTGCACACACCCAACCAGAAATCTTCCAGTGGAGACACTCCTCTGGGGTCTGAAAACCTGGCTGAGGGTGTGAGTGCACATCTATTTATAGCAAGGTAAATATTTGTGTAAACACGTAGAGGAAAAGAAGGCACATCTTTGAACTAGAGCACACTCTGAGAAAAGGAGATTAAATAGTGAAAAACTTCCACATAGATGTTCTGGATTAATTTTCTAGAAAATGTTTTCTAGAACAGAGATCGAGATCAGTCTTTTAACAGTCTCTCTCTTTCCAAATTCTCCAAGAGCACTTTTCTAATTTTCTTCCATTTCCCTGGTGACCCAGTCACACATATGCATTTTCTCAGGATTACTACAGCGATTCCTTTGTGATGATTGCTCTATTCTGCATTTTAAAATGAGGCTGAACATTGAAGCTTAAAATGTTAATCATGAGAAGAAGAATCACAGGACAATCAGTGGTTGTTTGCAGAGCAGTGAAGTTGCAAATCAGCTGCTGAGGATAAATACCAGACACAAACAGGCTTCAGAAGCAGTCCTGAAATACTTAAACACAATATATTTCCCTTAACACAGCCCTTTGAGGTCACAATCTTTTCTAAAACAAGAGATCTTCCATGCAGAACACACTTGACACCTTTGTCAGGCCTTTGCAGAGGAAAATGGGGATGTGGCTCAGCTTCCTCTGGGCAGAGGGGTCCCAGCTCCAGCAGGTGACACAGCTTCAGTGCACACACTCCAAAAGGCAGCTGCCTGCATCTCAGCCACTTCATGGCAGTTGTTAGCAACTCAACCAAACTCAGAAAGCAGCAGTGCACTGTGAGTCCAGCTCTTGGACAGACTCCTGCACCCAGGAGCAGCTCCTCTCTGGCTCTGTCACAGCCAGGTGATGCAGGACTGCGAGCAGAAAGGGTTCCCAGCCCCCCACGCTCCCCAAGCACGGCAGCCCCAAATTCTGCATCTCACAGCTCGGCTGCAGCTGCCTCGAGGGCAGGAGGTGTGGGGGCTTTGTGATCTGCCTCTTCTCATTGCTCTCCAAATCTGAGTCAGGCACAGAAATAAGAGGGAGACAGGAAAAAATAGAAAGGGAGAAGTGGTTAAGGCATTCCAGTGTGACGCAAATGCAGTGATGTCAGAATTGGAGACCACAGACACCTCTGCCAAAATGAATGGGATTCCAGCAGGCTCCAGCTGGTCTCATGGTTTGTGCATTCTGTGTTGTTTCCTGGATACCAGCAATTCCCAGCTGTAAACTGAGCAACCATTAACCCTTCCCTGCTGCGGGTTTCCAGGCAGTCGCTCACGGGGAAGTTTTTCCCTCTGCTGAAAGATTCCCACATTTCATAACCAGGCATCTTGTATGAATCAATGGCCAACTTAAAAATAACCCCTTGACCCTGGGTGCCTGGGACAGCCACTGGAACGTGGAAAGGAGAACCTTTTCTACAAAGCAGCATTTATTATCTGATCTTTCAGCTGCATCCCTGTGCCCTTGACCTTCATTCCCCAATCACCCATGTGACTTACCACCTTTATCGCTTTTCCTTTCCTACTTCTTTTTTTCTTCTTTTCCCCCCCTTTTCCTTCAAGCTGATTTTACATTTTTTCCTTCCTACCTCTGCAATGAGAGGATGAGGCACAGCTTCAGTGCTGAACTTACTCTGGGAATAGATCTGAAATCCTGGATCTGACCTACAACTCCCAGAAATTTTTGTGAGGCAAAGCATCCAAATTCTTGATCTGGTGGCTGATTCCTTCCTGGCGCAAGCTGAAAACCTAATTTTGGATCTCAAATGCCTGAACTTCCCGAAAGTAAAAATCTAGGCATGGATTTTTTGGCTGAACTAGCCCTCCCACAGCTGGGAGGGAACAAGAGCTTGAACTCAGGCCAGACCAAAATAATCAAATATCTGATTTATTAATCTCTACTTATTAAATTGCATTTAAGCTGCATGGACAGATCCCTCAGCTCTTCTCTCCGGGTACTGACAGATAGTGAAAAGCTTAACACAGACGCATCAGAAGAAACCTCATAGACTGAGGTGACAGCAGAAAGTGTGAGTGCTTTTGAAAATTGGTAGTGAAAAGACAAATACATCCAAAGCCAGAGCAAGTTAAAATGCAGTGATTACATTCTTCAACAGTATAGACTTGTCCAGAGCACGAAACCGTGAGTAACTCCTCTGAGGGCTGAGCTGCATTTCCAGCCTGCTCAGCACAAAGTGCTGCTGCTCTCACCCAGGACACTCTGATTAACCTATCTGACAAGAAAATGGGGCACTGCTTCCCAGCCAAGGAGCAGAGGGGCTGGAGCTTTCCCCTGCTCGTGGGACATCCCAAGGGCTCTCCTGTCCCCTGCCTGACCTCCCTGCACGGCTTTGCTGCCTCCACCACTGAGACTTCCACTAGGGCAGAGCTGGGGCCCTTCTCAGTTCCTTTCTAAGTTCTGAGCTTTTATGGCTCATCCATTCAATTTTTTCTCGGCTAACATGAAAATTGATATTTCTCATCTGGCAGGAAAAGCTCAGCTTCAAGAAAAATAATAAAACAACAACATCTAGAAATGCTGATACTGCTGCCACCTCTTCCTTGGCCTGTGGTCAGATCCCCACTCATGAAATGGGCTCAGGCCCCAGCAATGGATCACAGGAAAACTTTTGTGGAAGCTGAGCACAGAGCGAGCCTTTTTGGCCCCATTCCTCATCTTAGCTCAGGGCACAGCTGCAGCACAGCCAGAGAGACTCTCAGCTTTCCATCCCAGCCTGCAAATCCCTATGCATGGGGCTGCTTGCTAAGATCAGCCCTTGTTCTGCAGAACATTTTATTTCTTCCCACATTATAACATAGATGCATTATTACACAAGCTCAAGCAGTGTAAAGGGAAGTGTAATTCGAGTCTCTCAAGCCTTCAGAAATAGTAAAGATGAATTTTCTTTGAGCAAGGGAGTGATACAAGAAAGAAGGTCAGTAAACCCAGCAAAATGAAGTGTGAAAGAGAATATGATTTCTGGCTATTAATGCATCAAGAGAAATAAGGAAGGAAGAAAAAGAACGGATTAAGCTAAATACTGCTGGAAAGAGACTGCTGTTGGAGTAAGAGTGAATAGGCATGAACTGACTACTAATAAACTAAGGCTGAACGAAAATTAGAAGGCTCCCAACCAATTCAACAGCCTGATTCTAGAGCTGTCAAACATGAGAGCAGCAGAGACCAAGCTCTGGTTTAGGGATAAACTGTTAAGGCAACAAAGCCAATTGTAGAGCCTGGTATTTCTGAGAGGAGCCCTGAGTCAGCACCCCCAGCAGTCCTCTGCAGCCCCAGCCTTCTGAAAGTTTCCCTTGGCTTTTTTAGCTGCTTTTGCATGACAGACAAGCATTTCCCTTTCATGTCACTTGTAGGAATGTTTTGATTTCTGGGACCAAAGAGGAAGGGGAGAGGCTGTGCTGCAGTCCAGGGGCTAGGAATGAAACCCTTGGCAGCTGGGTTCCTATCCCCTCCTCCCCAGCCCCTCAGTCACTGACTTCTTGCCTGTTCCTTCCTCACATTTTGGCTCAGCTAGAAATAGATCCATATTCCATCTTTCTGCTGCAGAGCCAGCCCCACATCCCATGTGGAATTCAATGCTCACCCTCCGAGGTGTTTGCTACTAGGTGTATATATAATAAACAGATGCTGTGAGTAAGCATAAAACGAAAGGAGTTGATTCTCAGCAGTGTGATAAGGCTGCCTTGTGTGCTTTGAGAACATCTTGGGGTCCTTTGAATCCCAGGAAAGTGACACCACTGGTACAGGTTAAATTATCTCTACGGAGCCTAAAGATACACACGGGCACTACTGGTAAATAAGTAACATCAAACACAAATGTGATATTGTTAACACCTGAACTGATCTGAACATAATTTTTTTATTGATAAAAATCAGAAGTGTAGAATTATAGGACAGTTTAGGCTGGGAAAGAGCTCCGGAGGCCATCTAGTGCAGCTGCTCTGCTCACAGAGGGCCAGCTCAAACCACACGGAGCAGGAAGGGTCTGTGACAAGGCAGATGTGCCAAAATGGGCTCGTCCCACTCCTCGATTGCCAAGGAATGTACAGTCCTGCATGCCCTCAGCAACTCCTCAGCCAAAGCCTTTGGAATGCCCACTGTGATGTTCATGCAGATCTCTGGGTTTCCCAGCTTGATAAAAATTAATCTTGTTTGAATCTTGCTCTTGGAATCATTGGTGGTCCTGTGACAATTATCGATGGAACCCTGTTGGGAGTCCATGGGATGGCAGCATGGCTGGGGTTGGGAGGCACCTCGGGATCATTCAGTGCAAGCCCCCTGCTGAAGCAGGAGGATGCTGCCAGGGCCAGCCAGGTCAGTGCTATCAGTGTGTCACAGAGCAGCCAGCCCAGCACACCAGGATTAGTCACAGCAGAGATGAAACAAACCTGCCCGGCCTCCTTCCCTTTGCTCTGTTCTGATGTGCACAGATAAACCCATGCGGGAAAGCTGGAAAGAACTGAACGTCCTGTGGGAGCTCTTATCAAGACCAGGGGTGAACAGCCAATAACCACTCAGCAAGTCACCTTCTAAGTTTAAAAAGCAGCCTGTTGTTTTAAAGTATGTTAGTCATCAACAAATTGGCTGGGGTGTTCTTCACTCCCTCAGTTTCCCCTCTCCAGTCTCCCTCTGCTGGGACGAGCCAGATCTTTGTCCTTACGGTATTTTATGGACAAGAGCAAAAATCTTTTACCATTTTTAGGATCAAAATTGTGTCATCTTGTTTGGAAGGCTGACATGTGTTTGTTCTATCATTGTTTGCTCTTCCTGCTTTGAACTGTAACCTCTGGGCACAGGGACTTTTTGTCATGCAGTATTTGCCCAGCACCAGCACAACCCTGCTCCTCTGAGCCCCCTGGCACCCCCAGAGCAGCTCCAAGCTACACAAGATTTGCTTCTGTGATTCTTCACCACTGGAAACAGACTCAGCTCCCGGCAGCCAGAACCTGGCTGGAAAAGCCCACCACGATGGGGACGCAGGGTGTCCCAGGAAATGTCTGTCTGTGGGACCAGGGCCCTTCCCTCTCCGTTTCCCCCGTGCACAAAGATACAAAGCTACATTTCCCAGTACCTCTCAGTCACTTTTTTCTTTCCACATTTCATTACTTACAAAGAATAGGGCACATGATCCACACAGGGTGGGTTGATTGAGGCATCTCGTAAAATGTTTATTCAAAACGACAAACCTCAGTTTCTGGCAGCCAGCCAAGCTGACCAGAGCCAGCAGGCCAGACCCTGCCCCACTGCCCTGCCCTGGCTCCCAGTACCAGCTCTGCAGCTCCTGGGATTGCCCATATGCTAGCAGGTATTATTATTAATCATCTGTGCATTCACAGGTACAGATGGTTTGCTCAGCAAGTACAAAACGTGGAATTGGCCGGGACAGTAGGGGGTAGGCACTTAGCAAACACCTCTACCCATAGTTCTTATCATGGTTAATTCTTTAGAGTAGCCTCTCATCAAGGCTGCAATCACTGACTGGGTTTTTAACTCGCCAGTTTGCAGCGTTTGACTACAACGCGATTGCAGGATCAACTGCTCCCGGGGAAAATGCCACCACTGCCCTCTCCTGTCCTTTCCTTGTCTCCTGCTTCCATTCCTTCCTTTCCCGGTTTTTGTTAACTCTGCATCTACAATCCTCTGATGCCTGTGACACAGAAGGATGCCCAGGAGATTTTTTGTGCCCTCTTCCTTGTCCTGTTCCGAAGCCCTGGAGAGAAGAGCTGTCTCTGCCCTGTGTTTGCTGTGTGGCACAGAGCACAGGGGTCGTGCCAGGGGCTCTGGCTGCCCGGGCAGTGACAGCTCTGCTGGGGCTGCAGCTCAGCCTGCCGGCTCTCAGCTCTGCGAGGACAGTGCTGCTCAACTGGCAGCATCAGGTTGTTGTTTCTTCTGGGTTTCATAGCAATATCTACGTCTGAAAACCTCTTTAATAGCTCATGGAAGAGCTTTGGGCAAGCCTGTGTACTTCATGGAGCAAGAAGAGCATTCTGGCAGTGACAAGGTTTGGGTAGCATCCCCTCTCCCACTGATCCTTGAAGATTTGGGTCTGTGCTGAATACTGAGTTCATCTGAGAAAATTAACAAATTACAATAGCTGTGATGAATACTGATAGCACAAAAATGTGAAAAATCACAGCTAAATATGCCACGAAAACAGAGGTCAGTGAGCATGAGAGAATACAGGCACTGATCATAAACACAGCTAAGCACAAACACAGCTCATGCTGGTTCCTTGCATGGGCACAATGCCTTAGCTGCACAAAGTCTGGGAATCACATGTAAAACTGCAACAGGTACCACAGTGCACGTGCTGTGCCTGCCCAGAGGCTGCTCTGGGCAAGGAAAGCCCTAAAGGTACACAAGTCTCAGACTCCAAACTCCGCTGGAGAGCTGTTACAGAGACAGACCACTGAATATTTCAGAAAATATCAATCAGCCACAATACAGCCAGCTTCATTTAGTCCTACATAAAAAGGAGACACTTAGCATTTCAGTCCAGCCTTCACCAGAATAGTTGGGAAACAGCAGATTGCCCATTCCACCTCTGTGGCACTGCTGATAAAACAAGGCACAGGTGTGCAGGAGCTGTGCAAAGATGTGTCCCTTCTGCCTGTGGGAGGCTGGGCAGAACCATACAGATGGTATTTCATGCTGGGACCAGCTGCAGGTCGGGACACACCCTGAACATCACCCACTGCAGGGAGTCATGTCATCTGGAAGGAGAAATGAAATGAAAAAGAAGCTATTTCTGGTCATTCCAATTCCATAAGCAGGAGTTACTGAAGAGGGAAAATGCCAAGAGATCATTTCTGACCACATGAGCACCAAAGCTCAGCAGACAGGCAGCCAAGAGAAGGCAGCGAAACCCCCACTTGTGTTTCTGGGAAAGCAGAGCCCTATGGCACAATCAGAAAATGTTACCTGCTCCTAGCACATCAGAAGCGAAGTGAGGGGGACAGAGCAGTGACATCCTGAAACTCCCAGCCCTCCCAGACCTTCAGCCTCCAGCCAAACAGAAGCTTCCCTGGAGCAGATTTATAGAGCCAAATACTGAAAGACGTGAAAGGGAATATTATGGTCCTTTAATTTGCCCTGAATACAGAGGCTGTAATTCTTTTTAGGGCTAAACTAACACACATGTTCTTGAAATGGATCTAATTCCATTGCGATTGTTCAGAACCTGGTGAAGCCACTGCTGTCCCTGATAAACAACTTCAACGTTTAATTACCTTCACTGCTGGAAAGTTGTATATTATTTATTTTAAAGAGACTTTTTTTTTACTTCTGCTTCTGGCATGAAACCTTGTCCTGTCTTTGTCTGCAAAACTGAAGTGCCCCAATGATCACATGACTTCGATTGCAAAGATCTACTCAGAGTGGTCAAGTAATTTCTAAAATCCTTCCTTTGAGATGAATTTAGCTTCCAAAATTTGTTTGCCAGCTACTGGATTGTTTTTGTCTTTTCAATCCCCTTTGGAATTATTGCATCCTGGTTTGACTGAGTGGACATCAGAACAAGACATTGTATTTTACAAAGAGCATTCGTAAGATGGAATCATTTTCATTTTTCTGGAGGTCTAATGGCTTTGTAGCCCAAGAACAACTGTGTAACTTCAAGGGACAGCCTGGCTCTTCAGCCACTCCTGTTTCCTGGGTGTTGAAATTATGTTGTTTTGGGGGGTTTCTTTGTTGGTTTTTTCTTTCTTCTCTTCTCAGACTTTTTTTTTTTCTTTTTTTTTT
>VWZV01011466.1:493237-526296 GCA_013397155.1 Irena cyanogastra
GTCTCTGCTCAAACAGGTCACTGTCTCTGCTCGGACAGGTGACTGTCTCTGCTCAGGCAGGTGACTGTCTCTCTCAGTTTGAGCAGGCATGAACCTCCCGAGGACAGGTCCTGCCTGGCTGGGACTCGCTGCCATCAGAGCACAGCGAGTCCCAGGCTGGGAGGCTTTGCTGCTCTTTGCTGCTGGCAGCCCAGCAGCACACTGCTCTCCCCACGGCCACAGGCAGTGACCGAGCCAGGGGAGTTTATCCCGAACAAACCGAGGTTTGCAGTACAGCACACGTAAGCTTCCCTTTCCTTTCCCTAGCAAACCGAGCTCAGACTTCATGAGGTTTCCCACTCTGGCCAAATCAAGGTGTTCGTGCCGTGGGTGCTCTCATTTTGCACAGAACAAGGGCCAGACCATCAGGACTGAAGTGCTGGATGTCCCTTCTCGACGTGATGTGGACATTGCAGAGTGTCACAGAACAGCTTGTGAAAACTCCTACAGACTTCCCAATGAAAATTGAATTTACAAAGAATCTTCTCACTCTCAAGCACTCCAGGCAAGAGTATGGCATTATTCAGAGAGGAAACATACCCACAAACCAGACAAAGGATACTGACTTTAATCCTGCTCACGCTATAAACACCCAGTGGAACTTCAGAGAGATCATTTAAATCTCATTTCTATTCAGTTTGCTATGGATTTCTGTGACAGCCACTATCTGTTTGATTTGTCACTTGTTTGTGTGTTGTTTGCCTTTAAAAAACAAGTGACTGGGTCTGAAGAAATCCTGTGGAGGGAGTGAGAAATAGTTTCCCCCCTTGAGGAGCAATCGAGGCTGCTCGGGACAGAAGAAAGAACATGCCAGACAAACGGAGAGGGGCAGGCACAGCAAGGAGCCCTGACAGGGACGATTGAGCAAGCACCAGGCTCAGAGGTGATGGGAAGACAGAGGAGGAGCTGCTGCCCAGGCTTGGGCAGGGGAACTTGTTTATAAGTTCTTTTATTTCTATTCTGTCTCAGCTAATTTGGAGTTTTCTTCATTGAAAAGGTTAAGCATTTTAATTTCTATTCTAACACGACTTGGCTTTTTTGGATTTGTTTTCTTCTGGCTAGTCTGGGTCTTTGAACTTGGTAACAAGTTCAAAACAGTTGCCACATTTCAGAGAATGACTCGAAGGATTCGTTGGTGCTTCAGTGATGGCTGAGTTGTGCAGATGGAAGCGCCTGACTTCTCTGGCCTCGGCTCTCGCTGGCAGGAGTACAGACTCAGAATGCTGCTCCTTCTAAGAAGTATTAGTTCGTATCATGATAAGAGTCTTCACTTTTAATTTCTTTTCTCTGAAGCTGTTGGTTTTTGGTGCTGGTTTCAATTACTGAGATGACATGAAAAAGCTGCAGTGAATTTCTGAGAGAGCTGAGTGGAAGTGAGGACGAGGGTCTGGGCTTTCAAAGCCTTCCCTCACTGCTCTGCCCTCCCTGGCTCCTGGGGCTGACTGAGAGCCTGCAGCATCCAGCTATGGCTGCCTTTCTTCCCTCAGTGACACAGAGCATCATGCTGAAAGACTCACCATAATTTTACAATCCAGACCAAAAAATGAAGCATTTGAAGAGCAGCTCTCCAGCTGATGTTAACAAGGGACTGCAGGCACCGAGGAGAAGCAGCTCCTGTTCAGGGGGATGGAACTGAATCCTGGCAGGTGATTCAGCTCTCCTTTTGCAGCTGCTGTGTCAGATCTGATGTTCAGGCTCCCTGGTGGCCCCATGGGTTATTCCTTATACAACCTCTGGAACACTTTTCCTTGGTTCTGCATTATTATATAGAGATTTAGCACAGCTTCCTTGCAGGACACAGTCAGACACAGTCTGTTGATGCCACAGCTGAGTAATGAAAGCAACCCAAAGCTCACATTACACTTAAAAGAAAAGCCCATCGTGCTCCTCACTCCTCTGATGTGTAAGTCCTCTTACAAAGTTTTTCAGGTGCCTTCCTAAATACTGACCACTGTGAACCAGGATGCAATGAAACACTATGAATTACCAGCAGGTCAGAGACTGCACGGAGAGCTGCTTCACCAGCTGCCACAGGTGCTTGAAAATGGCTCAGTTTTAAAAAACAAAGTCTCATTTTTCCTACAAAACATTTCCTCCTCTAGCTTCCCATGGAATTCCTGTAAACTCTTAGCTTTATAAAGTTATTTTTCCAGCATAAGCAAGCATTAGGGTGAACTTGCTAGAACAACCAGGGCTTGTCTTGCCAATCAGTATGAAGACAGCATTAAAAATTCTAGCAAAAGGCAAACCCAGCACACTCCTCAAATCTGCAAATATTTTTACAACATGAGAAGCAAAATCAGAGTGGAACTTCCAAAGAAATGCCCTGGGGAGAATTCAACAGTACCCTTCCCTATCTTCACAAGAATCTTATCATGGCATTCACTACATTCCAGGTTTTTACACCACAAATGACCTGAGCTGATATTTAGAATATTTGGCTATTTATTCAGCAGCAGCCCTATTAAATGTAGCAGTGTCAACAAGTATGGCACCTGTGCAGAGCAGTAAGAAGGCCACTGGAATTTCGAATGCACAGACAAAGCAGCTGCCCATGATCAATACCAGTCTCTCCATAGAAATGCACTTCACCCCTTGCTTTCTGACTAAAGACATCTTGGATCCCTTATTCTTTTATTCAAGATGGAAGCAAAAATCAAACCCACCTTGATAAACTGAAAAATGAGCATTGGATAAAACCAGAACAACTTCTGTTTATTCTTTCATTTTTCTCAAACACCTCTAAATGTGGGCTCGATGCCCTTGCACAAAAGGGAGTGCTGAGACTGCCTGGCAGGTGCCTTTGCCTGTTCCTCCTTCTTGCCTGCCTGTGTGGAGCCACCCACACACGTGCTCCTGCCAGCAGGTGCTTTAGGAAGGTGTGTCTGAGTCCCTGCCACTGCAGAACTGCCAGCTCTGGAGATGGAAATCCCACCCCAGCAGTGAGCAGCCCTTGCTGTCAGCACAGCAGTTCTGCTGTCAGGATCCTGGTGTCTAACACTTTCACATGATCATTAACTCTTTTGGTTCCTCCTTGCACAAAATCTCAGTGTTAGTGTGAACAGTAAAACACCACAGGAAAGTGTGCTGGCCCAAACATTTTAGATACAAACATTTTAATTTCAGGTGGCATGGCTTTCCCTTGACTACAGGCTGTTGTCACCTGGTTCACCTTTCACTTCTAATTCAGTATTCCATTTCCCCTGCAGTTTAACAGACAAAGAGTCTTTAGGCTCCTCCACAGTAAACATTTCAGAAAAACTGTTCTGTGGTTTATGTTAGGAGAATAACAAACCAGGAGAAAACAAACAGACCTGTATAAGGGGACAGCATACATTGGATACACATTTAACATGCCACATCACAAATGGAGGTTACAGGCCAGGCTTGGATCATGAGACACCTTTTGTTAGGTACAAACAGGAAAATATTTTCTGTCTCAAAAAAGCTCCTGACATAAAGCACAACATCCAGCATCTGGTCTCTGTGTGGCCCACGTGGACCATCCATCTTTGGGCTGGGGATTTCTGTGGCAGTGGCAGTGGCAGACTGCTCCTGTGATTTCCCAGCTGGAGGGGTGTGTGTGTTCTCCACAAGCACAGTGTAGTGCAGTGCTCTGTAAACACATGCCCAGCAAACCGGGCACTTCAGACACATCACTGCTCCCTAAGGTGGTCCCTCCTGACCACGGGGACTGCCATGGGGTGGAAAAGCTGTGGGACAGAGCCTGGCTGTGCCACCAGAGTAAGGACACAGGTCCTTAGGCAGAACCCCTGAGCTTTAGCTCCCTGGTGAGCTAAGGAGGGCTCTGGCTCTCAGCACAGTGCCCTGTGAGGGAGCACTGGCCACAGTGAGGGCATGGAGAAAAGGGAGCCACCCTCTGTTCTGCAGCTGCTAAGAAGTTTGAAAAAGAAACATTCAGTTTTGCCTTGCACAAAAACACCCTTAGATCTCAGAGTTTGGCTTTTTTGGTTTTTTTTTTCCCTAAATATCTGGACCAAAATGTCCATGCAGAAATGAAATCTCAGTTCTGCAATTTCAGGTGATGCACGCACAGCCAACCTGTGGGAGAAGGAGGCTGTGTGAGAGGAGTAAAACAGCAGTGGCTGGAGCAGGAGCATCCTGTGTGACTGCACAGTCCTCATGCCACCAGGGAGTGGAGGGGGCCACAGTGCAGCTGTCCTGGAGAGGGGACGTGGGCAGGCTCCATCCAAAGGCACTCTGCTCCCAGCCAAGTGCAGCAGCAGGAACCTGCACTCGTGCTGCATCCATCCCAGCTGAGCAGTGGAACGAACGGATTGTACAGCACAGGGAGGACAAACACCCAGAGCAAACATTCCCCCCTCAGCTCTCTCCCTCTCTGTCAACCAACAGGTTCCATGAAATGCTTCAGTCAGCATGTCACCAAAATAAACAGGCATTTCAGCTAGAGCCTGATCCGACAGGATTTATAGCAGTAAGTATTCATTACTGCCCTTCTGTAACAGACCAGGACAATACCTTTCACTCTGGAAATATTTTAGATCAAAAACTCGGAGTGCCAAAGCTGATCCTCAGCCAGAGTGAGAAAACATTGCTGCAGTGAAGTCAATTGAGCTAAACCACTGGACTGGTGGAAAATCTGGCCACAGCAAAGCTACAGCTGAATAAGAAGATTGTTTTTCTATACAAGCTATGAGAAGACTGAGATCACTATCTTCTCCTAATAAAGAAACAATAGCTAAGGATCCACTTGCAAAAGGAAACACACAAACTGATAGGCTATTCTGTGGAGGTTGAACAGACCTCCATGTCTGATCTCTGACCTTCACTTTCACTGCCTTCATGTCACGAAGTGCTGCTTCTTCCATAAATACATATATATATATATTTATCTAAGAGTTTATGTGTGTAAGACAGTCAGACAGGCACACCTCTGCCTCAGCAGGCTGGGGAACAGGCCTGGGTCCTGCCAACCAGCCTTTTGTTCCTTTGAGCACTCTCCAGTGCTCTCCAGCTGTGAGAATGTGATTCCTTCATGTCTGCTCTACTTTCATCATTAATCTCTGGATATATTTACTGTTGACTCAGCCTTATATTTATCTTATTAAACACGGAGACCTAGTTCTAAATTTAGACTTTCCCTCAAGCTGTTTTTCTCCCTTAGAAACTCCCTTCTTCTTTTCAAATCCTGGCAAGACCTCTCAGTAACTCTTCTCTCTGATTTCGCTCTGAGAATTTTCTACTGTTGCATTGCAACCAAATTTATTGTTTGCACAACAGCAACAGCTGTGCACAGCCATGAACTCCAGGTGATAACACCTTTTCGTTTCCACAGGTTCCTTGCCAACACGAAGTGTTTGTCTGCTGCCCTGAGTGCTGCTGGCTCTCACCCCAGCAGTGAGTCCATCCCTCGAGGCTGGGCAGAGCCTCTGTGCCTCTGCAGCTGCCACCTGAGCTGAGCTCAACCCCCCTGGTCACTGATTACAGAGCACAGCTGCAAACGTAGGAACTGACCCACAGGCACCTGCTTTGGGATTGTCTGCTCTCTGGCAAGGCTTGAATTTGGTGGAACTATTGCAGAGACAAGTGTTTCTTCGTGGGAAGCTCTGGTGTCCTGTACGCTCCACTCTTTCTCAAGGTTTTATCCTAGAGCATCCCTCGTGGTCTGCTGTAGGAAATAGCCTAGAAAGTGCAGATATTGTTTCTCCCACCAGCAAAATGTGTGGAAAATCATATTATGTCATATTATGTCCTAGTGCCACAGCAGCATCAGGCCCAAGGACCAAGAATCCCAAAGCACCAGTATGGGGCCAAATCCCAAATCCCAAATCCCAAATCCTGACTGCAAGGCTCACGGGGACCAAACCTCACCCAGGAAGCTGAAACAGCTGTACCTCGGGATTTGGCTGCAATTATGCTCCGAGAAAAACAACATTCCAGGAGTCTGAAGCTGAACATTTTGAACTCTGGGAGACAGAGAAGCTGCAGTGTGGGTGTGTACCTGAATTCAGTGTCACTGCAGGGAGTGCAGAAGGCTGGAGGCTGGCACGTGGCTGCCCACTCCATAACTGTTCCCTGGTTTATTCTTTGTCTTGGTTTGAAGGGGAGACCTTCCACCTCTGTGCCAGGACTGAGCCAGGGGATGCCATGCTGAAATGAAGGAATCCTCCACTCCCGCTGCCTCCAGTGAGAAAGGAATCAACAGCCCTAACCACGAACACTGAAAACCTGTGATCACCATTAAATTTAAATAAGATGCCTTATAGCACAATCTCAAGCATAATTCATCCTTGTTTAAACCAACTGTGGGTAAACAATTGCAGCATTTGGTGGGGAGCTGCAAGGAGGAGGAAAAACAAAAATCAAAACTGAAGAGGTTTTTTTAAACAGCAATTTATAAGCACAAATTCTAATTAATAAGAACCACAGAAAGCCCGAAGGAAAGGGCAAGGCAAATTCAACTGTTCCCAATAGGATCAGAAAAAATCCATAGAATGCAGAGTGTCAGGTCTGGCTTTTGACTACATTTGCTGTTCTTGTTGTTTGCATCAGCTTATTTTTAATTGCTGGTTGCTGTGCTGCTGCGGTTCAATGTGATTTCCCACAAACCAGGATTTCACCTAAAAGGCTTTTTAGCTGGGTGAAGGAGAAGGAATTCTATTACAGAAGGCAGGAAAGGAACTACACAATTTTAAGGAAATACGCTTTCAGTAATTAAAGACAAATTAAGTATAATTTGTGTGTATGTAAACGAGATGTTAAATAATATAAATCTAAACTGCCTGAACCCATGTGTATAATCAGAAAGGCAGAGATCAGGGCTTTAGAGTGTTGGGAACTGTAGGTATACATGACACAGATACACATGTATGTATATATGCCAAATGTATTTAAGCACATACATGATGACACTTCAGAAACCTCTGCTCTTTTTATTCTTTTACATTGTTTTAAATGCAGCTTCAAGTTGTAACTGTGCACAGAGTGGATCATATTGAAATATAGATAAATGGGAACAGAACATTGAGAATATTGCTTTGAATCCCTGTTTCTTGTGATGGCTTTTAATTCCTGCCTAAAGACAGTAACAAATTCTCCATTGCATCAGTATGTCTGCTTATGTTCTCTCCATTATTACAGCTGAATTTTCAGGAGTGGCAGGAGTTACAGCAGCAATTGTCAAAAAGGTAAAAACAATACTCAGACTCCAGGCAGTCACAAGAACGATGCAAACCCAGGAAACCACTTTTGTTCAGCTTCTAGTTTTGATCTATCCACCTTTTGATTTTTAAAATCCACCCCCTCACCCTTCCAAGTTTTGCATCCCATTTCATATTGTAAGCCCCCCAGGAGATTTTTTCATCCTATTTCCTATTGTTGGCCCCCCAGGAAATGCAGAGGGAGGGCAATATTATTCTGCAGGTGCTTGTTCACACCTCTGCCTGCTCCTGAATCTCCAAATCAATCCTAACTCTGCATTTTCCCAGCGAATCTGTTCTGCTGTATCCCATCACATGCTCCCCTTCCCACAGTTTTCTGTCCCTTGGTTCCATTAATCCTCTCCACAGCAAGTGTTGCAATGGATGAACATACAAAGTGACCCCAGAGACCCTCAGGAGTAGGGAAGGGGAGAAGTGACCTTGCCCTGGATTCTGTTTTCCCTTCTCTTTTTGTAGGAAAGTTCCCTGCTGGGACGTTCCTGAAAGAATGCCTGCCTGACATTAAGCTGAGTTTACCCCCAGGTAGGTCTGATCTATTCCAGAGGGCAAAAGCTTCTAACATGGCAAGTCCTGACTAGGCCACTGACAAAACAAGACAGTAAATCATCAGCATTTACAGCAGGGCTGTCATTCCCTGGGCAAGGACGCTGTGGATCATAAACCACCCTGCTGGAATCACAAACCACCATTTATATCCCAGAGACTGAGCAAACAGAGCAACCTCACAAATGTCAGTATCGCTGTTTCTATCAACATAAATAAGAAACACTTACAAGAACAAAAGTTAAATGAGCGATGTTAAAAATAATTGAATTGACTAAAGAATGCAGCCAGATGAGGAATGAAGGCACAGCACACATGACTCAAAGCTGATGGAAACAAATTAGTCAAACGAATACTTGCCAGTGGTATTCACCCAGCTCTTGGCCAGATACCTCAGGATTTTGTTCAGTTTGGCAATGTTTTAGTGTTTCTCTAAGCGTGATCCCTCAGAAGTGCCCAGCTGGTTCCTGCACACAAACTGCTCTTGCAGCTCAGGCTCCATCCTGCACACGATGTGTCCAAGGTGTGATGAACACGGCAGGGGCAGTGTGCCGCTGCCAACGTGATGCACGTTTTGCCCATCTGCAGCCATCCTCACAAACCTGTCAAACTCCTGGGTCACACATGGCCACTGAGGGGTAGATTGGCCTCTCCCCTGTGTAAATGTAGGAACCAACAGAAACCCTCATGTTTCCTATAAGCAACCCAATCTTCATGAAAGACAGGTAATACCTAGAGTCAGTTTTCAAACTCCAGTCACAGAAGGTAAAGAACAGAACCCCATAATTGCCATCACTGAAATATCTTAAGGCTTTGAACCCAACCAAATACGATGAACCAGGCCCTTCCAACTGGCATAGGGGCTGGCTCCCCATATTTCATCCCTGCCTTGGCTACACCACCACGGGGCAAGAGCAAGTCTTGACACACGTCTATTCCCGCGGCTGTTTTGCTCTCCCTGCTGCCAGCAGGCCCAGGCATGGGTTGTTTCTTTGTGTACACAGGGTGGTATTGATGGAAACAAACAGTTGAGGCTTGTGGGACAAGTTCTTCGGGTGGCTTATGGGAAGGTGCTTGGGATTTTCCCTGTTCCTCTTCCTCCTCATTGTTGGAACTGACTCCCAGCCTCCTCAGCAGAATTTACCTGAGAGTCACTCCGTCCCAAAAACACTGATATTGTGCCTACTGCAACTCGGAGGTGGCTTGTGACACTTACTGTTGTTTATCCAGACGTGGCTGATTTAGCAATTTAAACCAGATGCCCACTAAACAGGGTTTTCTCTTTCATCTTGTCAGGATTTCTCTCATTGTAATTCTTCTGTCTGGAATTTCCACAGATTTCATTTCTCCTCCCCCAAATGAAACATTTTGCATAATACATTATTTGTACCTTTAAATTGTTTTGCTGTAAATTCCAGTCTAGCTTTATTAGTTTACACTGACATGAGTCAAAGGCAGGAAGAGCTATCCCTGTCCTGGTCTGAGCCCTTATAAACCATGGTTCCTTTGATGTCAGCCCAGTAACACCTTAGTGTGTCCAGCAATGTAGTTTGGCCACAGCCTGCCCTTCAGAAGGGTTCCAGTACTCCTCAGGGGACATGGACACTCCTCCCCTGTGTTTGACAGCTCCAAAGGTTTCAACACTCACTGCTAAAACCATATTTCTGTCTTAGACCTGGCTGACTGATTTAATCCTTTATTCAGTTCTTTAGTTTATTTCACATCATAAATATTCTACTGCTGGCCCTTTTCCCCTCCAAGTTCCTCTATCCTGCAAGGCAGCAGAGGCGGGTGTGCAGCCCAGCCTGGACTGCCAGCCTTTGGCTGAGCATCTCCAGCAGCAGCAGCGGGAGAGCCCCCAGGGCACCACATCTGCTCAGCTGCTCACAGCCCCTGTGCAGTGTGAGAAACCTGCCCCGGGTCACAGAGCACCTGGGGAGGCAGAGGGAGCACACACCCCAGGGGTGTGGCCAGGGAGAAGCCTGGACACGCCTCAGGTGCGTGCAGCAGTGTCCCAGGGACACCAGGACTGTCGGGCTCCACAAGGGGATGATGTTTGATATGCCAATGGAATATTTTTTACAAATAGAGCCCTTAGAGAATACACAGACTGAAACATTTCAAGTGGTTTTTTTAATGCTCCTACAAGGTCTTCCTTATCTCCTGCATTGCAGTCATTTTCAGTTATTGATGATTATTAATCACACACACACAGCTCTTTGCTGATAATGTTTATTCACTGGGAGTTACTTTGGAGTCCTAGTATGACATCATATATTCCAGTTGTAAGAGACAATAGACCATGCCTTTTTCCTTTCTCTTTTTTAATGTGGACATGAGGTCTAAAGTCAGGTCCTCTAAGGAGAATTTGGACTTTAATGTTTTTGTTTCAGACTCTGATTCCAATTATAGTTGTAGTTCCACCCAACTTGAGTATTTTTGTGTTTAAAAAAAAGTTATGGGCTAAATTAATTTCTGGTTTAAATCAGTGTACATGCATTGGGATAAATTTGGTTCAGTGAAATAATGATGGCAAAGCAACTGAACCACACGATTTACTATGCTAAATACAAAGGCTGGATCTAACTGTTTTGCCCAATCCCTCTTTCTAGACATGTGAAAGTAAGGAAATAAACAGAAGACCTGCCTGGCAGAAGAAACAGAGCTGCAACAGAGATGTCACATGCTGCCTGCCAGGTGATTTTCATAGCCTTAATTTCTGTTTTTTCTATTTGAAATATATGTAGAGTATGGTTGTCTCTGCCTTGATCCCCAGCAGATTATGTTAAATTATCCATATTTCTAATAAGCAATATAAATAATTAGGCAACAGTACATGACAAGAAAATTACATCTTGAGCTACTGCTGACATGCCTTTGGTAGTGTTGGCAGAAGCACATCGTTGTGAAATGGAAAGGGAGCTGGAAAAGCCCAGTGAGAAGCACGGAGGGAGCAGAGCACATTCAGTGCCAGCAGTGGAGCTGCCAGCGTGGATCCCCTGGGAGCCCTGCCCAAGCCCCTGCTCGCCCCAGCAGCAGCACAGAGCCCAGAGCCCAGCAGCACCCAGAGCCCAGCATCAGCACAGAGCCCAGAGCCCAGCAGCACACAGAGCCCAGCATCAGCACAGAGCCCAGCAGCAGCACAGAGCCCAGCATCAGCACAGAGCCCAGCTCAGAGCCCAGCACAGAGCCCAGCTCAGAGCCCAGCAGTGCTGCCCTGTGTGGCACGGGTGGGCAGGCAGGGAGCAGGGACACCCCAGGAGCAGGACACAGCCACTGCTGTCACTACCACTGGCTGCTGGCAGTAAGGTGGGGTGAAAATCCTGCAGAGAACAATGGATGTGAAGAAGAGAGAGGTGTTTCCTCTAAGCAGACCCTGCTTCTGCTGCAGCAGAGTGCTGCAGCCATGCTCTGTGCAGGGCTGGCTGGGCATCCTGGCTGCACTGTGCCTCCTGGAGTGGCATCAACACAGACACTGCCTGCCCCAGAGAGCACAACACTCAGGAGAGGGCATGGAATCTGAGAGAGAAATGTAGAGCAAGCTTTTCTTTCAGAAAGTTCTGTTCTGTTTTAAGCCACAAGCCCACATTGTAAATAAATAGTGAGGACAAGTCAAGGCCATCATTACATGAGTAAAAGTGTATAGAACTGGGTTTTTCTCCTCATGACCTTACATAACCACCACCTCCCTCCCAAAAACCTAACTACCCAAACAAACAAAAAGAAAAAATCAAAAACAAGAAGAAAAGTCATAACAAATACGAGCTCAAACACTGCAGCTGGCAGTCAGCAGGGCAGTGGACAATCGCCCACTGCATGGCAGTCCTGCTTTCAGTCACCAGCAGTCCTGTGAATGCTGGCTGCAGTGTTATTCCACTCCCCAAACTGTCACCAGTGTTGATGCTCCCAGTGTGGTCAGCAAATGGTCCCAGCCTCTCCTGCCCCAGGGCCAGAAGGGATGCTGCAGCACAGAGGGTGTCTGCGAGACAGACATGGCATTTCGTGCTTTCCTCTGCCAGGAAAACATCTCCCTCAGGCTTTCAAAACAGCAGCAAAGGTCTTTTCTCTGCCCTGGTGTGCAAAGCAGCAGGGAGATCAGCCAGGGCCAGCCGCAGAGGGGCAGGGTGCTGGGAGCAGCCCCGGGTGACACCGCGGTGAGCCGGGGCAGGGACGGGGCTCGTGTCTTTGCTGCTGTCACAGGGCACATTTACCTGGCTCAGACACTACCACATCAGGCTGACAAGCTGTTTCAGTGGGTTTTGGGGAAAAACAAAAGCAAACCCTCCCCTGTGGAAGTATGGGGAGGAACTAGCTGACACTTAAGGTCTGTTCCAACCCAAACTATTCTGTTTCTATGGAATTTCCTCATGTTAAGTGAAAGAACAGCTCAGGAGCTGCAGTCCTGCCTGCAGCTGAGTATTTCACAAGCAAGCCCCTCTGACAGACACCTTCAGGCATCCAGAACTTGCCAGCTTGGTACTTTTATCTGTTCCAAATAATCTCTTCCACTGAATGTGCAAAAATATTTTCATCCCACGGGGATTAAATAAGGCAGCAAAGATTCAGGAGAACAGATTTGTTCACTTTTCATCATTATCAGTTTCAAGACAGACCAAATAAAGCAAGAATAAGATTGGCACGAAGGAAAAGAGTTCATAACACCCATTGTAAGTCCCTGGCTGCACTGGAAAAAAGCTGCAGTGCTGTTGTTTCACAGAGACAGAGCCAGCCACTGCCTCACCAAACCACACGATAACCTCAGCCCCTCAGACAGCTCAAAAAATCATCCAGTAAAGTGTTAAAGTGGGACTGCTTTCCCCTTTGCCATCATACTGGGAGAGGGTGCAGAGCCAAGCTCATTCCATCCAGGTGCTTGCCAACCATTCCCCATCACTGCACCACAGCATTCTCTGGCAGATGTTTCACTCTGCCCCCACCTCTTCCCACCTCCAACAAACTCCCTCTTCTTCACAGAGAACACAGTGTCACGCGTTTCCAAGAATTAATGATTTATGTTAAACAAACATGAGCATGTCACTGGAAATCTTATCAAAAGGCCTGAAAAATGCCATGCACGTGTCAGGTTGTTGCAGAGATCTGCTTGAATGCACGGGGCTCTTGGCATCGAGGGTGACCTTAGCCAGAAGCCCCAGGCAGGTGTCAGGCTGCAGTCTTGGGGCGCGCTGCAAGCCTTGACATTTGGCACACTGCTCACCTGAGCAGCCCTTGCCCAGTTCAAGGAGTGGCTGAGGGAGTGCACTTCATTCTGTTACAGCCAACTGATTACTAAATCTTATTTCCGAAACCAAATAAAAACAAGTGTTTCGTTTTCAAATCATTGCCACAAGTGTGGTGGCTTTCAAACAGATTTCACTGAGCTTTTACTCTGATCACTGTGATTAATGCCAAGGACCTTGGCAATTGGCCTGCAGCTGAGCATAAGGAGAATCTAATCTAAGCCTAGGACCAAGATCCTCACAGGCTTCAGTGATGTTTCACTACACCCAGGTGTACTGAGGTTTAAATCTTCTGTCTTTATCAATGCTCTCTGTGAACAACACACAGATTGAAACTCTGTTCTGCAGTTTCTACTTTCATTCCAGTTTTGGAAGGCAAGACATTTGTCAAACACCTTCATAAGGTTACTGTCAGTTTGAGGGTTTGTTTTTTGTTTAATCTGAGTCTGTGGTGAGGTTCAGGCAAAGCAGGTCTAATGAATCCACAGCTTCCTCTGGTACTATCGACCGCTTGTCAGCACACAGCACTCACAAATGTCATTTATTTACCTAGGAGGTGGCCTCCAGAAGGTTACATCAACACTTGCTGTGCACACACGTAGCTAGATTATGGTGAACCTACGTCTCTGTGGTTATCTCTGGTGGAAGCTGACTCCTGGTATCACAAGCTGACACTGCCCCTCTCTAGTACAAGGTTCCTGTGTTGATACTGATGATTTCAGATTTTATCCCACATAAACGTTTAGATTCTGAACAGATGTGGCCTCAAGATTTACAATTTACATCAAAACAATACGAATTTGAAAGGTTTCTCTGCTGGTTTTCCATAGCTTCACTCTTTTGTTTTATTCTTTTCAGGTTTTCGTAATGGATCCTTAAGACCAGAATCTGAAAACACAGCCACATAAACAGCTGGAAGTCAGTATTAGCTGTCACAAATTAAGTAAACAGAAATATTTGTAAACATGTGTGGGCAGTCTTGAAAAGCCAGCTCAGATCTTCTGCTTATCTCATGTATCAGTCTCTCTTGGATAATGAAATCAACATTTTACCAAGTCAGTTAGCAAACCTACCTAGGACCTCCCAAACAAAACCTCATGGGGAGAAGGCAGCTGGAAGGTTTTCATGTGACAGCAGTAGCAGTCCATTTAAGTTAAGTTGCTTGCCTTTCCTGGTGGAGCCAGTTTCACCTTGTTTCACCTTACTCTGAGATTTTGGGTTGCATCCCTACAATGTTTCTAGACTGTTTTCCTCAAAAACTTCTTTTATGTCTATTACATTACTGTTAAATGGCACTGGGAGCTTCTAGTGAGTCCTGAAGTATTTGTGAATGAGTTTTTGCCATTCAGTCTCCAAACCCAAAGATACCCATCCCTGAACGTTATTGAATCAATTTCTGTTTCATTAACCTGTAACATCTGAAGCATTTGTGTTTTCCCAGACTGGCAATCTGGCTGTGTTCATGTGCTGGGTGAGTGCACGCAGCATCCCCTGGAGCTGATGTTCCTACAGAGACAGTCCCCACTGACCAGCCACAGCTGATGGCTCCCACTGCCACCACCACCAGGATGGAGAACAGCCTTGCAGACAGACTGATCTCTGGGAGCCTCTTTTCCTGCGATCTCTCATCCCTGTAAACTGCAGAGCCACAGTGCTGCCTCTCAGACTGAGCAGCTGAGTGTTACCAGACTGGAGGGTGCAGAAATTTCCATCAGTCCCACTGCTGCTGGGTGTCACCCAGACTGGAGGTGCAGAAATCACCCTCAGTCCCACTGCAGCTGAGTGTCACCACACTGGGAGATGCAGAAATCACCCTCAGTCCCACTGCAGCTGAGTGTCACCACACTGGAGGTGCAGAAATCACCCTCAGTCCCACTGCAGCTGAGTGTCACCACACTGGAGGTGCAGAAATCACCCTCAGTCCCACTGCAGCTGGGGAGTGACCAAAGCTCGGCTCACTGTGCACTGATGTGGGCTAGCACACACAAACAGCAGACACAGCCTGACTTCCCTCTCAGCTGCAGCTGCCTTCACTTCCCAGCCCTGCTGGGGCACTGGAGAAAGGGTGTGGGCACCTCCTACTCATTGTGGGCACAGCACGAGTGTGGGACATCACATCACAGGGACATGCAGTGACAGGAACCTCTGCTAGATGCTCCTAGGCATATTAGCAGGTCAGAGGGACATGCTGCACAACCTGACCTGCTACAGAAAATCAGTTACTGGTTTCTTTGAGTTCATTGGATACATCTATTTCAGAAAATGTTTAGGAAAAAAATCTAGAACTGTGTAAGAAAAAAATCTAATAAAATGCCTGGCAATTTTTTTTAACTGTTAAATATGTTTTTCATTGCTCACTGAATGTCTGACTTCAGATCCCAATATTGATTCATATTGTGTATCATATCCAGCAGTGAGGGGTCCTAAATGAGATCTGGTCTGGTTAGGGGCATAAAATAAAAATAAACACATCACTACGAATTTCACCTTTCAAATACTTCAGTCCTTTTCTGAGTTCTTTCTGAATTTTCTGACTTTTTTCAGTCTAGATCTAGGCTTAGAAGGCAGATTTTACAATACAGACATCTTCAGCATCTAGAAAGAGAAATTAGTCCAATTGTCTCATTCTGGCCCTAAAAGAGCTGTTCAATTAAGATTGCCATTTAGGCAATAACTGCCTGTTGGAGTAAAACTGATAAGCTAAATACAAAAACGCTGTGCAGTCCATTTTCAGGACTACTGAGCCAGTTGTTCCCCAGCAGAAACGCTATGTTTACTCTGTGAAAATCGTTTTCTTCCTAAAACTTTCATTGGAAAATACTTATTTGTGAACTGAAACAACTGAATTAGAATAGACAAGGTTCCAAGCTGACGATAAAACTGTCTTTAATTAAGAAATTGGTTGAACTCCAAATCCAGGACATGTTCTTTGCATCTGAGACAAGAAAGAGAAACAGTTTTAAAGCCACATGCCTCTTGTGACAGATAAGCATTTCACTAGAAAGAGCAAAGTGCTTCCTTCCTTTGTTCTAATTTCAAACCAGAGCAACACTACAAAAACGACCTGATGAGTAGCTCCTACACTGAGGTCATGATGAGAGCCTGTACCTAGTTTGTGACCTGAAAAGATGTCACACATGTACCCTCTGGTGAGCAGGAAACTGCGTGAGTGCTTCCTGTGGCTTTGAGCCTCACATCTCACTCTTGGCAGTGGAGCAAACACAAGTTGCCTTTGCATTATTTGGTTTTGTTTTTTTTCCAGTCAGTGGCCTATTTTCTATAACAGAGCAATTGAGCAGCTTTCCTGAACTCCCGCACTGCAGCCAGAGGCACCAGGACAGCTGCAGTGAGTGACAGCAGTGGGACAGCAGAGGCCTGACATGCAGTGTCACTGTCCCTGGCACCCCTGGCCGAGTGCCCGTGTGCTCAGACAGCCTTTGAAAGCTGCTGCTGCCACTCCAGCCCTGCTGCTGCTCCAGGGCAGCTGGCTGAGCCCGCTCTGGGCTGCTGCAGACATACCCCAGGGCTTGTCTGAGTTAGGATCCCAGCCAGATTACAGCCGAGTAAAGTCCAAGCAGCCTGCACAGACTGACCTAAAACCGTGCTGAGCTGGCTCCAGGGGCTGCACTTCCCCTGACACAGCTCTGCCTGCTGGTGACACCTGGGCCAGGGACAGAGCCTGGGCTGAGGGGCTGCTGGGGCCAGCTGACACGTGGCCTGGGCAGAGACTGAGCCCAGGCTGGCTGACCATGAGTGCTTACAGTGGGAGTTTGTTCTGAACAACAGCCACCGTCCCAGGGCTCACACGCTGTTTGGATGTTTTTACTGGAAATAACCACGTAATATCCTTGGCAAGGTTTGCTACTCTGCATTTTCTCATGTTCAGAACAAAATTCGAGAAGAACATCCCCATCCCGTCCTTCCCTCTTTGCTCGTAATTCAGTGAAGGAGCACTCACTGCCCTTCCCTGCACAGCTCAGTAACTCGGGGCTCCTGGCACACCTGGAGCAGCCCTCCCCGGGGAGGGACAGCCCCTGCTGCCCGGGAAATGCACCAGGCCAGGGCACAGCTCCCCAGCAAGGGCTGCACACCACGCAGGAGCAGGGCACACTACTCACAGCCTGCTCTAGGGAGCAAACTCACAGCACAGAACCTGCCCGGCTGGGGTGGGAATTCTTGGCAGGTAACTAAGGATGAGCCAAACCAGTTTACAACATATGAAAGTAAATACAGCCAGAAAAGCACTGGTTAGTGCAGAGGTATTAACTTCCTAACTTTTTGAGTCACATTCTAAAGTTTTCATGGGGCAGAGAACCGCTCCCCTTTCTATCCTCAAAGCCCCTCATTTCTCTACACTAACATCCCACTCTCAGATCATCCTTTGTTGCTACCTCCCTAAGCCCACATTCTCACCTCTCAATTCTGTATTCTTTGTGTCTGAAGACAATTCCTACCTCCCAGAGAAAGCAGGAATTCTCAGGCTGTGATTCCTACCTCCCAGAGAAAGCAGGAATTCTCAGGCTATGATTTCTACCTTCCAGAGAAAGCAGGAATTCTCAGGCTGTGAATCACACATTCCATCTATGGATGACCATGTCCATTTAGTCCATGAGCCCCTGCATGGAGGTGAACTCTCCCCTCCCTGCCAGGTACAAACCCAGCACAGGTGAGGCCACGGCCCCTTGCCCCCGTGCTGGATCCCAACACGGCCGGTGCCAGCTGTGGGTTTAGGAGAAGAGCTGGAGGACTCTGCAGAAAATTCTCTGTAGAAGATTCTGTGTAAGAATCACATAACCCAAAAATAATGTGATTTTACAATTTTTTTTTTTTACCAGTGGGGGAAGAATTTACTGGCATCAAGATTTGAACCCAGATGTTTTCATCAGGCACAATTTTGTTTTTCTTTGCATTGAATCATGACACTGAGTACAGCCTACAGTTGTGTTAGATTAATGCACTTACAAACAGGCAGCATTCCTTACACATTTTCATTTAATCTGCAATATGTATTTACTTAGTTCCAGCAACACAACAATTTGCCCTGGCACCAGTTCAGCTTAACAGTTCAAAAAGACTCAAATTTAGCTGATGGTGGATTCACAGCACAGGAATTTCTCCTGCCCTTCCCTTTATGTCAGCCCACTGGTGACCACATACAGAGGCATACAGATGTGCCTACACACTCAAAGATTTCTAAACTGGTCAGGTATTTAGAACTCAATAGAAATTAATTCTTGTTCCAAAATCCAGCAGCTGGCCAGAGTTAAGTAGATCTGATATACCAGAAAAAGAAGCAGTCAGGGAAATTACCCTACAAACTCCCTCAGTCCTGAGAGAATAAACTTCAAATTCCGTTTCCAAATGCACCCAGACTAATAAATTTACATAGAAAATCTTTTCAGGAACCCTTACTGAATAAGCATAAACCAACCAACTGAAAGACATTTAATGACCAAACCAAGTTAATTCACTAGTGTTGGGAATATTCAAATACTTCATAGTTTTGCTTCAGCTAATAAAAAGTCAGGGAAAAATCTAAATAATTAAATATCTAAATAATTTTCTAATTTTTTTTCCTCACAGAAGAGCAGAAAATTGTGTAGAATTCAATGTGCCTTTAAGAAACATAAAACCGATGAAGTCAGCTAAGTGCAGGAAGCTGCTGCAGCTCCTGAGAAAGCAAAGTTTACCCTCCCGGAGCTGTGCTGCAAGCACAAGGTCACAGTGGATGTTGGCTCTGCCGTGAAACCTTCTGTTGCAGTTTTCCTGCACCGTGTGAAACATTAAACAGGCCCCCGGAGAGGGACCAACAGGAAAATGGTTTTTTACTGAGGAGCATGAAGATGAGTGGAGCTGGATGCATCACCCGATTCTCTGTGTCTGTATCGTGACTCACGTGGTGTGACAGCCCCAAGTCAATTAGCGGGGTAATTAGCAAAACCATTGGTGCAGAGCAGCCGGCACTCACCCTGCCCGTGTCAGCAGTGCCCTTGGAGGGTGAGATGGACACGGTGAGATAAAGCAAAAGCAATCCTCATTTCGGACAGCTGGGAACTTGTCCACCTTTAGCCTGAATTACCAAGCTGGACTTTGCACATGGTACGATCCCGATTTTAGATCAGTTCTGCAGGAGGACGTCCCAGAGCAGGGAACTGGAACTGGAATTCCCTGGAATTCCCTGGAATTCTGTGGAAGATGTACAGCTCTGGGTGCAGCACTGTTTGCGCAGTGCTGCCAACCCACCTTCGTTTCTCAGAGATCCCGAGGATGTATAAACTGTTCTCATGGCTTCCTCAAACTAGTTGCAACTAGTCTTTCATGAGAGAAAAAAATAGGCCTTAATAAATCTAGTGTTTGTGCAGAAAATAACTTCCCTCTTATTCAAGTTGTACCCTGGCTGATTCCAGAACTGGTCCGTGCTTGTGCTAAATGCACTGAGAGCTAATAAAAACTGCCTTGGATTAGAAATAGGACTCTTTATTCAGCATTCCAAATGGAAACACTGAGATGACTGAACAGTTCATTTAGCATTTTGGTTTTATTCAGAAGCATTGTTTCCACTGCATGCATTTATGAACTGGCAAAACCTTCCATCCCGGGATCCTACAATACTGTTTTCATTGCTGTTCCATCCATACCAGCAAAAACGATCTCTTCAATGCAATACCCACAATATATTGTGGAAATGGAAGTGTCCCCACTGGGGGTGTGCTCAGCTGGATCATGGCCTGCTCCCCACCACGCTGGGATACCTGATGTGTTCCACACCATGGCTGGAGAGTCAAGGGAGTTTTCCTGAATTTAGTCTAGAACTAGACTCTCATTTTGCGTAAATGCAGGCTTTTAGCAGTATTTTTTTCATTTTCTTTTATGTTTATTGTAGCACCAACTCTGCCTGCAGACACTGAACACCCCGTAGACAATCCCAACATTTCATGGTAAATTTTCCAAGCAATCGAAGCAGCCTATTTCTCCTCTCATTTATAGTGGTGTACATGAGAGTGGCTTCAAAGTAGCAGCTGAAGTAATACACACAGAAACACAGCAGAAGGGACTGGAGAACAATTCCTCACAATTTGTAACTGCTTGTAAATAAGGAGTTCTCAATTTATATAGTTTAGAATAGAAATCCTTGTCTCAACTGACAGCGCTGTCTCAAGTGACATTGCTTATACTTCCCCCATGGCAAAAAGCAACATAGAAATGGTGCTTTACCCCCAGAGAATTTTGTCAGTCAGAATGGGTTTGTCTTCATGCAAATTGAAGCTCTGCTCCCACCCAGCCCTGTCAAGCAGCTCCGATTTCCAGCTGTACAGCGACTCCTAACTCTGACTTACACAGTGTGGGACGCAGCTCGCCCTGCTTCAAGCAAAGTTTGAACAAATTTTCAATAAAGGCCCCCTCCAACCAGCATCTCTGTTAGTCTCTTAGGTAAACACTACACTGACATCTTGAAGAAAACCCCAACTGTTCACGTGTCAATAGAAAGAAATATTCATGTGTCTATATGCCAGCCCCAAATCAGGTGGGCAGTGCAGCCTGATTTCAGTGAAAGCTGCAGAATCTAAAACCACGTGCTCTCATACTGACATCTCCCATCTGTTCTGGAGGCAGCTGCATTTTCCCTCTCTCAAGGCTAGCTGTGTTGTAAGTCCCATTACTCGCACTTTGCATAGGCAAAAGCCCCTATTACTGCAGAATTCCACAATTACCATAATGATATATGTTGGTATTTGAGCACTGCGAGTTCACTTTGCAGCAAACCTCAAAGCAGCCGGCTGCTCTGCTCTGCCCTGCAAACCCTTGCCACGTTTTTTAAAATCACTTGGGGCTCAGTCAGATCTTCCCAACGCAACCCTCTGCTCATTATCATCCTACTTCTTAAACATTCCCTCCCTCGCAGCCCTCGCCCTCCGCTATCGTCCCACGCGGGACACGCCTCGGAGCTCCTGAGATAGAAAAGCAAAGCAAACAATCATCCCGCGGTGCCTGGGCTCCAGGTACAGCATGTGCAGCCCCGGCCAGGGCTGACAGCTGACAGCGCTCGCTCGGGGCACATTTGCTGATAAGGATGAACGAGTTTGTGCATTTCCTCAAAAACCCCGCGTCCCATTAATCAGCACCCGAGAGGAACGACCGGTCTGGCAGTAATCCTGACACTCACTCCTCTCCTCACTTCTCCAAGAACAGATTCCAGAGAGCCGTGGAGTTATCCCATCACGATCACAGGAATGCTCTGCTTGGACACCTTTGGTGCTGATCTGGCTTAACACAGAGTTCAGCTTTTCATTCCTAAGCAGCGTCTCCATCAGAAGGGATTGGGAGGTTGTAACACATTTCAGGCATGTGGTCTAATCTATAAAGGTCTCATGTACAAAATCAGTTCACAATTTTAACTGCTTCAGAGCTCCAAGGCCAGAAGACTGGTTTTTTTCCATTCATAATTAAAATAATCAGTGCAGTCCTTGATAAAGCAAATTCACCTAATAAACAAGTATTTACATTTCAGTGTTCATTTTTCTCAGGACAAACCTCAATATGCAGAGTTTAGCTCTGAGCTCTACAGCAGCAGGAGGAGGTGTAAGACAGGAATTGTTCCCTATCTCTTTCACCATCTCATTATCAATGACATTTACATTTTTCAGTGGAGCTTGTTAAAGCAGGACACATTAAATGCTTGGGCTTTTTGCAGGACCTGCCCAGCTAATTTTTGCAGTTTGTTTGAGCACATAGGTATGTGAGGTTCATGTGGTGATAAGAAATGAATGTTACACTGAATGATCAAGGAAGGAAAGAATTCTGCTTTGGAGAGGAGGTGAAGCCAGGACGCAGTGACAGAGCCCAGGGTGGAGGAACCAAATTGGTTCTGCTGGGTCTGCCTGGGCTCTGACTGCTCCCTGCAGGACACGAGCACGCTGGGACCAAGCTCCTCTGCCTGTTCTGCTGGAGAATTCCATGCCCCACAGAGACTCCAGGAAATCATATCTCATCCCCATGTGAAGGTGCCTAAAGCTTCTGGCAGAAGGCACATGTAGAGTAATTTACAACCAGAACAACCCAAACTGTCTCCTTAGGCTGAGGGCCCCTCACATCACTTCATTCCTGCAGAACTTCCCTTGGGATGGCACAGATGGATTGCTCCTCTGCACTGCAGTGGCACGAGAAAGGGAATGCTCCTGGACAACGCTGTTACAGGTGACTCAGCCCTTTCTGAAACGAGTGGCCAGGGAATTTTTGTATCTGCCCCGGCAGGAGCTTCTCCAGGCTGATTACCTGACCTGTGGCACTCCTCAGGATCCCATTCCCAAACCTCAGAGCATCCACCCAGCAGCCATCAGTGCAGACTGACACAGACACTCATTCTGAACACCACAGCCTCAGCTTCATGGGGATTTTGCTACATTTGTAAGAGATGCATTTGAAAAGCAGAAATAATGGTACGTACACTCGTAAGGACTGTCCCACTGACAGCGAGCAGCAAAAGGAGAAGTAATACCATGAGTATCTTGTACAAATGCAAGTGACGAGACAATGTAGAGTTAAGGAAATCTCAGTCAGCTATCTCTCTTAAAACATGTTGCAAACACTTGAATTTCTTCTTTTCCCAGCTCTGCATTCTCTGAAGAATATTGTAATTTATTGTCTCAAGACATATTTGGTATTTAGTGCCTCAAGAAGCTTGTGAAAAAAGATCTGTTTGTTACATGAAAATGAAAACATGTTGTGGTTTCACCTCAATTTCTTTCCTTCTCCCCTACTTCTAAAGAGAAGAGACAATTTTAAGAAGCAGGAAAAGTAAACAACTCAGATATAAAAAATATACAAACACAAATACAAACAAAAACAACTCATAAGTTAGGAAAAAACTGGAACTTGTGCCTGGGGTAAAGCATATAAAAAGTGGTGATTTATTCAAGGGCAGAATTTTGGCATTTTCTTTAGCTTCAAGTAAATAAATAAGACAAAGAAAAGTCTTTTCATCTGATTGTTTTACAGTGCCTGGGGCTATGTACATTGGACACTGTTTGCAACTGTTTTCATTTAGGGGTGAGTGAAGTGGTTCAATTAAAACATGAGCAGCTCTGAACCTTTGCTATGAATAAATCAGAATATTTCTGGGAAGGTTCAAGGAAGTCCAGTTAATTGTCATTATTTAGCTCTTTGTAGTCATGTGGTGTGACACTGCCTGGATTCAAAAGTGCCACCATATAGTCCAGCCCTATTATCAGCTGATCAAAACAGCTGGAATTGGTTGGGCCAGCAGCAGGGAAATTTGGGGGAACTAAACCAAATATGAAGCTTGAGGTCCTCCCATTACAAAATTCCCACAGCCACTACTGCTGCCTTTACTCCTGTGGGGAAAAGGAGCTGTTGAACCTCTAGGGAGAGGAGCCCTGGAGCACTAAAGCCAGGGGCTGGGTCTGCACTCCGTGAGGCAAGAGGAGTGAAGAGGGCAGGAGAAGTGCTTGGAGGAGCCCACAGGGGAGAAGCAGAGCAGTGCCCAGCCCTGGGCTGGTGAGAGCTGGCAGGTTCCTCTGGCAGGAATTCTGCAGTGGGGTATTGTTCATCTCTGGGATGCCAAAACACTTTTAATTGTTGTGCTGCTTCCTGCTGAGAGGAACATTTAGAAGTGCACCTTTATATTCATGGAAGAGTAGCAGCAATTAGCAAACTTAATTTAGAAGCGTGAATTGTTTTTCAGTCTGGATTGCAGTGTCTTTAAATCACGAAACAGTAAAACATTTATTACAATACTCCGAGTGCACAGACTTGTTCAGTGCTGTTCTTTACTGTGTGTCATGGAGAATTCTGGGTGCTACTACAGCCCTAAATTCATCAGTTCCTGGTTTTGCACATCAGAAGGGCCCAGCTGGCATGTTATGCCACATCATCCATCCGTGCAGCTTCCATATGTGAATTCCCTTATATCTTATCAATTCAAGACTGTGCCCTGCTCTCCTGCCAAACCTAAGCAGCAGCAAACTTCTGAGGATGCTCTGAACATTGCATTTACTCTTTCTGTGCAAGCAGCTGCTGAAGAGCTCCAGGTAACGAAACCGAAGCCGAGCAGGTACAGTATTGTCACAGGAAGATTATTTCTTCCATGCAAGGCTGGGCATTGGAGAGGACATGGAAACCGACGGCAGTAACTAAAACTTCGTACAGACAACGATGGTGAACCCTGATTTGAATTTTGATCATTTTGGTCCCTCTGTTTTGCAGATGTACAGGTAACAGAAGTATATTGTCATGCAGAGAAAAGGATATTATTTTTAAAAGAAGTGCATTGTTACTACGTTAGCTCACAGGAACGATTACAATTTGGAATGTGTGGTCTGATTCAGTTTCTGAGCACTAGACAGTAACTATTCCAGGCTCAGGCTTCTTCCACTTACTATATTTAGAATTTAGCAGCCACTTTGCACTGAATCACATCTCTCTTCCTCCATCATACCCAGCTTCTCCTGTTGTGCTCATCACAACATTTTCCCGAGCTGCTGTCCGTGCTGTGAATGCCCCTGCAGTTCCTTGCAGGGCAGTTGAGGAGCCCTGATAAATGATAAATGATAAACCCAGCTGACTGAGCACTGCACGAGGGCTCCTGGCTCCAACGTGAGCTGAGAAATCCATTCATTCATCCACTCCTTCCCAGCAGCATTCCTTGGCCTGGAGCCAGATGCCATTTGACGTCACGGCTCTAACCAGGAACATAATGTGCTGGCACCGGGACAGGAGTTCTGCCATGGAAAAAAACAGCAACAAGCAGAAACTTATCACGGTGCCTGGGAAGAGGGAGTTTGGAGAACGAGGATGAGGGCAAATCAGCAGAAAACTCAATGAACTTTGTCACGTCCAATATTTTGCTTTTGCTTTTCTGCACAGCACCTTCTTAGGTTACTGCTCCAAAGCACCAATCTTATTAACGCAGACAGCACACAGAAAAAGATATCCTAAAATACTTTATACTTTCCATTCTACCCTTTGCAGCACTCGCCAAAGTGCTCCAAAAGGTCTGTTCTTTCTTGCTTTTTTACTTCAAATTATTTGAAACACAATAATGCAAATATTTCTTTTTTGGCCTGCAATGTATTTAAAATGTATTTGTATTTAAAAAAAAATCTCTGTTCTGTTTACTTGAGTTAAATATTAAACAGGTCTTTAAGTAGAGACTTTGCAGTGTTAGTACACAAACTCGGGAGGTGGTTTAAGGACAGAAAAACAATCTTTTAAGTCTCTTCATAACCATAATTGAGGTGCTGGGTAAAAAACAAAGACCAAGAAGCTTCCAAACTAACTAGTAAGCACAGAAATAAAATAATAATAAATATAAAAGGGACTAGGAAATATTTGAATAGCAACAACTGCAATGGATGTTGCTGATACAAATTTAGAATTTTAGATTTTTAGATTGACAACCACCAGAGTCCATCACTGATACCCACAGCTGTAGCACTGCAGCCATTGGCCTGTAGAAGTTTATAGGAGAAATTTCCTCAACTCTCTATGAATCTTAGGTAGTCTGTTATGGAATCAATTTTGGAAACAAATGTATACGTCAGTAATTTAAAATGTAATTCTCAATAACATCTTCTGGAGACATCCATCACTTTCCTGATTGTGGGAGTTTTTGGGCTCTTCACAGAAAATGCTGCGTTTCAGCTGCTCTGGAATTTGAGGCTGCTCAGCAGATGCCACCAGACACTCTCTGAATTTCAGTGCCTCTTCAAGGACTCTGCTCCTGCTCGCCTCAGGCAGGAAGGACACCTTGGGAAATGAGCTATGCACTTCCTTCCACAGTGTGAGGCTGAGCTAGAGTCATGAATAGCTCATGCACATCCCAGAAGCCAATTTCAGCAATTCCTTCTGGCCCAGGTCATCAGACTCACAGCATCAGTAAGTGCAGTGTCCAAATCCCTTTTCAGCTGAATATACCCAGTCATCAGGGACATATGAAGTGGAAAAAGTTCACAAACATTATGTTTCACTGAAATCTGGAACTACTTAAGCTGAAATGAGACCAATCTAGACAATAGCATCCCCACTCTTCACAGAAAAATGCCCTGCCCAAGCCCACATTTCTGTTCCATGGAGAGTTTTAACTGGGATGCCAGTGTCTAATGAACCTCTCATATCTTGGTTATCTCATCATCCAAGTGCCTGCTAATCAGCAGGAGCAATATAGGCATAGTTAATAATGACAGCTGATAAAACTGGGCACTGCTGAAATACCACGGGGCAGTGCCTGCAGTGAACTGCAAGCTGCACCTACCCACATCTGTACATGGATTAATCAAAGGGAAGTTTTGTCAGGTCACATTAGCACTGAAAGATTATCCTGGCTTCAGAAATGTTAGTTTGAGTTAAACCCCAACATGGAGAAAATATTGCCTATCAATTTGACATTATTTCATAATGACTAAATTAGAAGTTATTTTCATTTTTCTAATCTCATAACATTTAAACCATAATTGTAGCATTATTTTTTTCCATCCCCTTTGTAAGATTTTCTCATTGACTGCTCTTAGTTTGAGCAACAAAGAATATTTTCAAAGTAGCCACAGATTTATCTCTTAATTTTTAATGGATGCTCTGCTAGCTTCACATCTCACTGAGCCACTTCTCTTTGACCAAAGCTTCATTACTGAGCATCTGCCACTCTTTGGTCAACATCAACTGTCCTCAGGCTCATGTTGCCATCCTTCTCCTATGCCTGGCTTTGCATTGATAAAAGATGCTTCACAAGAGAAAAAAAATACTTTAAAAAAATTAACAATTATTGGACTCAACATTTTCCATACTTTTAAGCTCTAATGCAAAATTTTGATCTCACCTCAGCTGGATTTTGCCTGCCAACAGTTTAGATTTTCTCTAATCCCTAAAAAACTGCTGTATTGCAAAAACAATTGGTTGGATGCCTCTTGTGAAATCATTAATTTGACAAGTTCTATGATATTTTGAATAACTTATTTAATGGATTTCCTCTTGTTCATTATTTACTCGGGATCAATGGCTTATGTGCAGAATGTGCAAACCTAAACACAAACAAGCCCCAACTGCCTTATTGTCCCAACACACAATTTTGGTTTTGGGTGTGCATAGCCCCACCTATTCCAAGCAGGGACAGGGTGCCAGAATTCCAGGCCACGAGGTGGATCACGCATCCCAGGGCTCTGCTCATCTGGGCCACGCATGCAGGACAAGCAGGGCACAAACACTCCCAGAGAGGAGCAGCGAAACCAAGGTGCACGGCGAGGCTGCAGAGGGCTGAAAGCCACTGGATGTGACCACTGCTGGAAGCACCTGAGCCTGGTCAGGAACAAACACCTGAGAAACATCCTGAAGTACCAAAATCGGGCTTTGCTCCAAACTGGAACAACCAAAGATCTTCCAAGTCTTTTCCAAGAAGAGAACACAAGCATGTAACCCTGTGACAGACAAATCTCAAAGAGCCAACTCTCTCAGCCACTTCTCTGAGGCACAGGAGGCTCAAGGCAAGGCTGGGAGTGCCAGCACTGACCACTGGATCTCTCCATCTTCCAGACTGGGAGGGTCCCTCACAGCCCCTTGCTTTGGCTACAAACTCTATCTGAGGCTCAGATGTCTTTTACAAAAAGCACACATCCACAAGTGTTTTCTCTTCAAAAACCAGCATTGTTAGACAAAGGATGCTTTGCTAAAACATTCCCGACCACTGCTCAATCCCTGCTCTTCCAAGCTCAGCTACATATTTCTATTTCAGATAAGGAAACTAAGCCTTGAACCTCAGACTATTGTGGTTCACTGAAATGTTACATGGTGGAATGAATTTCAGAGATGCTGCTTCATTGAAAAATTGCAATTTACTGTGAAGACACCGCCTTTTCCTGCACTTCAAACTATGCTCTGGCAGCAGAGATTTTTCACTTCATAAAACAAGAGGTTCTAATTGAAAGCATTGAAAATGCTTTGCTGTAGCAGAAATGAAGTCCCTTGTTCCATCTTAAAAGTTCTTTGTGGGAAAAAAAAACCAACAACAAAACCAACTAAATAGCTAAAATTACCCTGAAACCAACTGTAAAATAGTATAGAAATTATCCTGTTGGGAACAGATCCTCTGTGGATAAAGGTGGTTTCTGTTTTTTCAAGGACCTTAGTCCTTAAAATACATATTAGTTTTGGTTGCCACGCACACTTGCTCCCTGAGAGGTCACTGTGACCCATTCATATTGATCTACGTGCAGATAGGAGTGAAATGTTGATATTTTGTAAGTGTTCCATGTTTTCACAGACAATATTTTTCATAGGAACCAGAATAAATTGGTTTGGTTAAATTTTCTCCTACTTTATCAGCTACAAAAGAGAGATTCATTCCTGTTGGAAGAGTTTTCTTTATAAAGAAAAGCTTGTGATTCAATTCTTTACCACGAGAACTCAGAGAGGATTCACACGTGGTGTGCCTGATGCCACGGACAGAGAAAATAACTGATTTTTAAAGACTAAACAGGCACAATCATTAGTGGAGCTTCCTTTGGAACAGAGCAGCTCTGAAAGCCAGAGGTGACAGGTTAGCAAAGAACACAAGCCCTTACATTCAACAGATAAGGTGGCAATAGGCTGAAAGAGAAATTACAGGTGAAATACAAGCCTTTCCATTTCCATTCAGGTGTCTGGGGTGAGCACACCTGATTCAGGTGCGAGGGTGGGGGCACAGAGCAGATAACTCAATCATCAGACAGTGCACACTGTGAAGGGGTTTGGTTTGGGGTTTATTTAGTACTTTAGAATATTAACAAAGACCGGAACACTCCTTCTGTTTCACACATTTCAGAAGGCATTTTCCAGGCTTTGCAGAATCGGGTAACTGTCCTCGAATAATGACACAGTTGTTCTCTAATTTATCCTGACAATTGTTTCACCTACCTGGCAGGTCAGAGAGAGCACCAGCAGCTCTCCACCACCACAATTATGGATTGTGCAATTTGGTTGTCGTTTGAGAAAACAACGGGTAGACCCAAGAGGATTTCAGAAGAGCAGTGTGGGTTAAACCCTTCCCTCCCCAGCCCCACCACTCTGCCCATTCTCCACCCCAACGCCTCCTCCTGCACACACACCACTTCTCCCTTCTGTTTATTTTTTGTTTAAAACACTCTAAGCAGAAATTGACTTTGGCTGCTTTTCCTGAACTCTGAAGTGTTTGAGCAGATAAGATTCAGATAACCCATTAGAAGAAAGTTTCATAGGTCCCTCTTCTCTGGGCAGGTGGCCACCAAGGCCAGCCATGCACCGAGGTTTCTTTGCCCTGCAGAAGGATTTTTCTGTCTCATTTACTTTCCAAACAGGGCCAGTCTTGAATTTTTTACTCTATCTCACTTGGAAAAAAAATGTTTCAGCTGAAAGATACTTGTTTATATACAGTGCTGTGGAAATAGAATGTGTAAATCTCCCTGCTGCCATCCCAAATGTGGTGGTAGTTTCCCGAGCAGTTTTATTGAGCCGCTCGGACTCAGCAAAAGGGAGTTGATCTGAGCCCCTCTTCCTTTATAGGAAACAAATAAAGACTGATAAAACTCTCACACTGTAAAAGTACTAACATGTGCCTCCAGAAATAACTGCTCTTTAGAGAACAATATAAAAATAGTCACATTTGTTTCGAGGAAATACTGGTTAAAATGGATAAGCTTTCATTTTCCTATCTCTATTTTTTCCACTTAAAGGCTTACCTGAAATGAGAAGGCTTTTGTTCTCCTCCTAGACAAAAAGGAATTCAGGCTGTTCTTTCCACACAAGATATTTGTTGTATCTACAGTCTTACTTACCACTGGCATGGATTTTGTCACAAATAATAATAATAATAATAATAATAATAATAATAATTACTACTACTACTACTACTACTACAAACAGCAACATTTTAGAACAAAGTTTACTGTGGATCATTGAAATTGTAGAATTAGCTAGGTTGTCTCAGGATGGAGTCTTGAGTGGTAATACTGGTTTATGGTACTGATATGAATCTTCTGTTCTCCTCCTGCCCCAGCATCAATCTGTTCTGTTGTTCTAGAAATATTGTTTGTGTTGCCATGTGGTTCACTCTACTAGAGACCTAATCTTGCTTAAAACTAATCCAGAAGAAAATGATTTTTTCTGTGGGGTGTGGTTTTTTGGTGGTGGTATTTTGGGGGGATTTTGGGTTTTTTTTAAGTAGCTGTGTTCCCACCTCCATTGTCAAGTGCAGCTGCATAACCACTGGGGCTGGCAGGAGTGCAGGGTGGGATACCACAGAAACCAGCAGCAGGTGCCAAGGCAGGTGAGGCTTGGTCGGTATCGCTGCCACGCACTTTGCCTTGGATGCCCAGCCTCAAGTGCAGTCAGCAAATCATAAATAGAGCTCACTTTGCTCCAAGCTAAGGCTGCTGGCAGCAAGGAGCAGACTGCAAAGCCCTGCAGGACACCCAGGTAAGTCTGCAGCTGGCTTGCCTGCCCTGACTGCCGTGCTGCGCCCGCAGGGACACCAAGGACACAACGGTCTCAGCAGGAAACCAGTGGTGTATCAGTAACCCACACTGGAGCTAATGCTCCCTCGCATTTGTAAAACCAGCAGCCACAACTTTGAATGAAATGCAGACATTCCCTTGGACATTTGTATCTTCAATGTGAAGGGAAAAGTATTTCTGCTTGCCAGACTAGAGATGTGTAGACTGGAGCACTCACCGTTCTGCAGCCCTGGGAAGCGGAGGTGAAGCTGATTCCAGACTCAGGGATGCTGTATCTGCTGCAAGGAAAAAGAATCACTTAAGAAAGGGCTGCTGAAAACATTCTCTCATTAATCTAAAGCACTGCATAAAGCATAAAACAGTGACCGAAAGCCTGGAGACAAATTACCTTACAATCATAAACACACACACATCTCTCCTGACACTGGAGAGTCCATCACACCTGAGTCCCTTGTGCCAGAACCAACTGCATTTGGAAATCTTTATTTAGAAAACGAAACAATCTGACAAGATTTCAACACAGACCTCCTAAAGCCAACTCTGCAAGTGTAATTTTACTCTATTATCACATTAGCCATAAAAAAACTCTTCCTAATAATTACTACCTGACTTAAAAAATCCTGTGTACAAGTGAAATCCAGGCTGTGATCACCACGAGCAGGAGAGACTGGAGTGCCATCCAACGGTGAGAGAGCCATTAACAGCTCTGATTAAAGATTTCTGCCTCTACCTGCTCCTGCCATGGCAGGCTATGAACCACCCTGCAAACCCATGGAGGCTCTGAAAGATCTGAACCAGCAGAAGCTGCCCAGGCACACACACACACACAAGTTATTTTCCTTTAACAAAGGCAGTAAGGAGAGGTTTTGGTATCCTGGTCTTGTTTCCAGCATTCAAGTTCCATCCCATCCTAAGCAGAACTTCTGTTTGCCAAAGCCTGCCAGCTGACAGAGCAGCGAGCCCTGGGCACTCACATATCCTGCCACTCCACAGTGCACTTCGTGTATTTGTGTATCTGCAACTTTCTCCATCAAGCTGCTTTGAGCTGTGGAGGGTGAAGAGAGGGTGTGAAATGTAGGACTGAGTTTGGACAAGCAGCTGCCTTTTTTATGAGGTAGAAATAAGCAACACGATCCAGCCCTTTCCCCTGGGTTCTCATTGTCATTTCAAGGACCAGGCTACAGTGGACAATTTGAAACCCAAAACCTCTGAATCAGACTATACTGCCATGAAAAAAGACTGTGCCTTAAGTTGCACGGGTTGGAATTATTTTGGGAAGGGACTGCCTTCCTCTGTGCAAAGTGCAAGAAGGGTTGTGTCCTGAGACCACGGAACATTTTCATTTACCTAATCCTACATTATTATATGGATCTAAGTCACAAGTAATACTTTTAATCTCTTCTGTGTTTTTTTTTCTCATGCAATGCTTTGCAGATTTTGCAACTTTTAGTATTTTGTAAGGTAGATCATAAATTTCATAAAGGCTATTAGGAAATTTTTTGCTGCTCTGCATTTGTGTGGAGGCACAATTTGAGGATTAAATATCAGTTAAAGGGTGAACACGTTTGTAGGGCACAGATGTCTGATGCAAATGGCCGTTTTGAGCCCATATTCTTGGCTGGAATATATTTCAGACCTTCAACTCTCCTGGGACAGGTATCCAAAAGCGTGGAGCCAGCTGAGTCCAATTCAGCTCTGGGGTAAATCGCTATTGCCCCCTCTGGCTTCAGAGTTGTAAATCCAGAGATTAATTTACCCTTTTTCCATTGCAAGCCAGGACTGGAAATGTCATGAAAACAGACCTTCCTGTAACAATTCCAATCCAGACATTCCTATTACCTTTCCTATTCTATCCCAACCATCAATAAATTGTAAGACTTTTTTTTTTTTAAATTTGTACTGCTTCCTGCTAAGAAGGAAATAGTTCAGAAGCCACCAAAGAAACCTTACAAAACAAGCCAAACTCTGCCAGGGCCAATTTTCCCCGCAGAAGCATTTTAGACTGAAATATTCGGCCAGCGGAAAAGTACATTTTCACAAGGAGGGACGGAAAGAAATAGTGTAAAATCCCGCAGGAGGAGCTCTCCCTGCCGCACCTGCCGCAGGAGCACGGGCGGCGGGCAGGGCCGGACCGCAGCGCTCCCGCCGGCTCTCGCAGCACGCGCGATGGAGCAGTGACACCCAGCGGCTGGGGACACCACTGGGGCTCCTGCCACCGCCACCGTCACGGCTCCTGCCACGGCCGCGCCTGCCGGGACCGCCTGTCCCTGTCGGGGTTCCTCGCCGCAGCCCCTCGGGACAGCAACCCGGCTGCGGTGTGCGGAGAGGCGCCCGGCCCGCGCACACCTGAGGGACCCGGCCCGCGCACACCTGAGGGACCCGGCCCGCGCACACCTGAGGGACCCGGCCCGCACACACCTGAGGGACCCTCCCAGGCATCACACACCTGAGGGACCCGGCCCGCGCACACCTGAGGGACCCGGCCCGCACACACCTGAGGGACCCGGCCCGCACACACCTGAGGGACCCTCCCAGGCATCACACACCTGAGGGACCCGGCCCGC
>VWZV01011466.1:528840-568345 GCA_013397155.1 Irena cyanogastra
TCCACGGGCCCGGCCGGGGCAGCCCCCGCTCGGCGCAGCCCCCGCTCGGCACTGCCCGCCCGGAGGAGCGGAGCTGTCGCGGGCGCATCCTCGGCCGCGCTGCCGGGCTCGCCCCGGGCCGCCGGAGCCCCGCGGGGACATGGGGCCGCCGGCGCTGTCCGAGCTGCCCCTCCCGAACCGGCGGCAGCGAATCCGTCAGATTTGTATTTGGGTTAGAAGAGAGAAGCAGCGCAGGGGACATCAAATGCATTTAGCTTTTCAGTCACCTTAATCATAGAACAGAGCCAGAAGCAACGTATCAGCAATACTTGTGCAGCTAGCTGGTACTGGGTTTTTATTGTGTCGTTTACTGCATTTAGATTTTTGTGTGATATTTAGAACAATCCTGTGACAAACATGATTGCTTGCAATAGTGTTTGCCTTCTGCACCCAGCTTCACATGCAAGCCACAGAAGTTAGTGCTTTTATCTTTAAAAGTTCTTCACACCTTTATCTATAATGAAATTTAAGAGAAGCTGAAATACATGAATGACTGGGTGGATGTGTTCAGTCGGATCAGGCAGCCTTGCTGTAACATCCATTTGAATGTTTAAGCTGGTATATTGCATAAATGAATGACTTGAGGTGCATGTTTGCAACAGACGTTGAGCTTCGCTTCTTTCAGTGTGAATCTCTCTGGCAATAGACCATTGAGAGAAGGAGTTGTGTAAAAGTGAAATAAATGGACCTCAGTTTCAGAATCGCAGCAGGCAAGTTTTGACAGCAATAGCTTTCAGGGTGAACATCTTCAGTCATCTGGCATTTAGAACATAAGCATGAAATGTTGAGCCTGCTTTTCAGAAGGTCCATTTCCTACATTTCCCTTCCCTGCCAGTGTCAGTGCTTGCTGACTGTATCAGTTGAAAGTCATGTGGATATATGACGTTATGTTTTTGCTGAACTGTTCTGGTTGATTTGGTGTGTTGCAGGCTTAGCGCTCAGGAAGTGATTTTGAGTAATAGAGCTTTGTAACTGAAGTGGTACATTTCTACAGGTACAATTTAATTACAGAAGTGAAATATCTAAGTAGAATGAGGGAATGGCCTATTTTCAATGAGGGATCAGCATTCAGTGATATTTTTGTCCTGCTTTCTTTGAATGATATGACTCAGTGACCTGCTCAAACTGTGGCACAGCGTGGGCTTTGACTGAGGACTAAAATTCAATTTAAAAAAGGACTAAAGTGTTTCTTTGATTTGCATCCAACTATTGACAAGCACAGGGAGTGGGATTTTTCCCCGATTGATTAGTAAATATGTGCATCTGTGTCATGAAATTCAGTTTCTCAACTGCATCCTGCTTTTAAATAAGCTGTTGGAAATGGCATCTTGGCAGGTCATGTACATCTGGTTCTCTATAAGCTGTGCTTTTGGTGCCTGAGCTGTGACATTAACAAAGCAGTTTTCCTACAACGCTGGGTTTTGCTTGAAGAATGCAGTAAGTAGAACAGTGTATGTGGTTGGTGCAGAAAAACATCTTCCCCCAGGGTAATTGTACCACGGGCTTCTGGTACCTCAGTGATACGACTGTAACTGCTGAAATCCAGAGACGTTCAGCAGGTGAAGCATACTGCAGCTTGCTTCAGTCTGTTACCTCGAGATTCAGCACAGCATCTCCAGGAGGAATTAGCAGTAGACAGGGAGGTGTGGCTAAGGGAGACGTGTCTGGGTGCCACATGACTCGGAAGGGTTAAAATTGTCCATGCTTCTTTTTTTGTGGACGAGCGGAAGCTGTGTTCAGCTATGATAGTACAGTTGTGAAAGAATAGAGTTTAGATTACCTTCTTTTCTTCAGCAGAAGTAATCACAGGATGGGGACACAAACATTTCAAACTGAAGACCTTGTTTAGGCGACTTTGTGGCAATCATGTCTTGGGCACTGCAGAAGAGTGGAACCATTCTCTGTACAGCTGATCAGAACAGGGTGAACAGTGATTAAGTGCTTTGTATTTTGTTAGTCTGGGGGGTTTTTGAATGTTTGTTTGGTTTTTAATACCTATTTCTATCCCTTACTTTCCTCTAGATTTACTTGTTACAGGAACTATGAGCTGTGAGATCCTGTGGAGTTGTTCAGGGACCCAAGTGAGAAAAATAATTGCTCAGGTTCTGGATGTTGCTTGTATTTTAGAGAAACATAAGCATAAGAAAGGCACATTCAAATTAAAATCCTCTTCCATAAAACAGTAAGTTAGAGGAATGTGAGCTTTACCATGTGCTGACTGTGGTAAAGGTGTGCAAGAGAAAACAAATGCTTAAGGGTAAGTGATTGATAGGCACCCTGCAGAAGTATCATCACAAGTATCTTTTGGAATGAGAAGCATTCACTCTGGAGATGTCACAACAGAAAACCCATACCCCAGAGCTAAGGAAAGCACAGTTTAGGCTTTTAGAGCAGGGAAGAAAAGTAGATATTTGTCCAGAATATCAAAACAACACTGGATTGTCATTTTCTCACAGTGAGTCCAGTATCAGATTTTCATAGTAATTTTACATGCAGAAGTCTTTCAGAACTTAAGGAGATATTTTAGTTTCTAACTTCTTACACAGGGTGATAGAATGAGATACTATCTTAAAAACACATCCCTCAAATACAGGTAGAGTTGCTTCTTGTGTTTATATAAACCAGATATGTTGACTTTAGTATGTTGGCCAATGATATTAACTTTGATGTGCTTATCAGGAGCAGTAAAAATACCTCTGAATTATTTACTGATGTACCATTCAACTGGGGATTCCATTCACTATGGATGGAGGCAGAGCTGACATTTGGGGACAGCTCATGCAGAGTTTTCCGTGTGAAGGTAGCAAAATGAAACTAAAATGTGCATTCTTTTCTAGTTTTTATAGTTAGTGGAATACATAATAAGAATTGGATGTAGTTTACATTTTCCAGCATGTTTGGAAGTGAGTATCCTGAAAACAGAACTACCTACCTCTGGAAAGCTGCAGTGTAGTTGGAGTTGGGCCTGTAAATAACTGTTCTCAGTTTCTTTGTTAATTTTTGAGGGTCTTTTAACCAAATATTAATGTGAATGTTAGTTTTTCAAACCTCTCTAAGCTAAACTAAAATACTACAAATTATGAAAATTAATGAACTTCATTCAGATTATGGGAGGAAGATAGAAAGGTATCGTGGACATTTTGGATATCGCTCTGTCAAGAGGGAAAAGGCATGGGAAGTTTTTTAGGTATTCACTGTCTCTGGAAAAATATTTGTAGAATATTTTCTTATGTAGAGGGATTTTGATGCTTAAAGTAAACTGTGAAATGGTTGACCCTGAAGACTTGTTACAGTGTGGTTGTGTTGTGTATTTAATGTCGATGGACAGGAAGCGCTACAAGTGCCGTTGGTTTATAGGCTGCAGTCTGAAAGGGTAATGCAGTCTGCGTTTGGGTTACTCCTTTGCTCGGGTGCTAAGCAGCAGATAAATTGTGGCAGGAACATGACTTTTAGAAATGCGTCTGTGCTGTATCCTGCCAGTTCTAGCTGCAGGTCTCTGCATGCAGTGCCTTGCCACCGCTTAATTCACGCTCTGTTGATTCATTCGAGGCTCAGAGTAATTGGCTCTGGCTGTGGAGAGCTGCTTCAGAGCTCAGGCTTGCAGGGAGTCTCTCTGTTCAATAAGCTGAAGATATTCCATGTTTTCCTGTGCTGTGCACTGGGTCTTCCTACGCCTGTGCAGGGTTAGTGATGGAGAAGCGCTGTGTCTTTGGCTCACAAAGTCAGGATCCTCCCTGAGAAGCAGAGCTGCTGTTCAGCTGCAGGTGATGGCACCTTTGTGCCATTGGGACTGGCTCAGGGCACTCTGCTGCCTGGGTTAGGTTTTACTGCTGGCTTTTTCAGAGCAGCACCACTTCTGTCTGCTGCTAGCAGATTTGAGATTGGGAAAGTCCCATTATGTCAGCTACTGAGCCACTTACTCTTGCTTTTTCTATGGAGTTTAAAATCGAAATACTTGAACCCAGAGCTTCTGTGACAGTCTTGCTGGAAGGAGGACCTTGAAAAAGGGAGCCTGTCATGGTTATCATTTGCTAAAAATGTAGAAATCATACAACGTACACACAGTGCTCACCTGCTTCTGAGCGTTTGTGGAAGGGTTTGATGGTGTTAGTGTGCTCTTCCACATGGTACTGCTGCCTCCTCTGTGTGCTGGAAGCACAGATGTATGGAAGGAAACTGTTAAGGAGAAAGCAGTGTTGGCCACATGCCAAATGATGGTAAGTTCAAATAGAAATAGCCCTTGTAAGCAGAGAATAAAATGTGGTACTGGTAAGACGAAATATTTTCCAAACTAAAATAACTTTCTAAATATGCTGGGTAGGTTTGAAATAACAGTTCATCCTGTAGTTAACTAAACATTAAAATTAAATGTTTTCCTGTAATACTTGCTTTGCAAATGGACTCTCTCCAAGGATTCTCTTTAGTTGAGATTTCAGAAGACGTGGCTTACACTGAAATATCACTGCTACTTTCTTGTAAACATGAGAATTGCCAGGTTTTAGATCAGGGTCACCTGCATGACCTAAGTATCTGTTTGGGTTGTGAATTTAGCCTCTTTAATGCCTGAGGATACTCAGTGATTGCTTCTCTGCAGTGTTCATAATGAACACAGACTTGGTCTGATCCTGAGCTTGAATGTTTGCAGCGCTTACCATTGAGGTTTTCTGGGGTTTTTTTAGTCATTGGTCAACTTGTTTCATGTTGATTTGCAGAAGAGGTGGTTTTTTCTCTCTGGTGCCAGGAGACATGCCCTTGCTGGTTTGACTGGGAGAGGCACTTTGATAGAGCATCCAAATGCCTTTGTGTGTTCACTTTGTAGATGGTGTAGTACAAATGCCAATTCATTTTCTGCCATACCCTGTGAATTCAGATGTGCTCTTTCTCTCACCCACGCAGAATACAGCTAAGATTCAACAGCTTGCCTGTCATGTTATACCAAGAAAAACTGGTAAAAGTGACTCTTGGAAATGCATGTGATTCTGCTAATAGTGATAGCTGATCTACTTTCAAATTGGGTTATATTTTCTGCATTTAAGAAAGCAGGTTCATAGAACAGTAGCGAAACATTTATATCCTGGTTGGGAAGGAAAATGAGCTGGCATAATATGAAACTTTTAGAAATGTTTTTCTGTTTTTCCTTACTTGTAATTCTGTACACTTTCCGTGTGTACAGTTGTCTCAGCTCTTGGTTGTTGTGGATGCTTTAGGAACGTGTAGTTTAAGGGGTCAAAAGTCACCTTCAGCAATCAGTGGGGAAGATTTACCTGTTTCACTAATGATGGAGAGATCATTTAATCAGATTTGCATTGTTCTGTGCAGTCTTTTTCTTCTCCTTAGAAGGTTAAAACAGTTTCTACATCAACAGAAATAGAAAATAAAGCAACAATACGTGAGGTTTTGCATTCTGCCAGTTTAGGCAGTGACAGAAAGACCTCTGTGGAGTACAGGGGTGAGTGTGGAGCTGGGCAGACCTCGCTGCAGGCAGAGGAAACCCTCCCCTCTGGGCTGACAGCTCTCTGTGCTTCATGTGCTAAAATAATTGCTAGTTCAAAATGCTACTACATAGTACTATTCTGAACTTAGAGCAGCTATTGTATTGGTGATCTGACAGGTGCTTTTGCTTGTATCTGAAGTTCCCAGAATTTTATGCTGCTTCTGTCAAGTACTTACTCGTCAAGTACTTGGTGCTGAGAGCCATCCTACAAAAGACACTCTGTTTCTCAGATCCTTTATATTTATATGGAACAAGTGTTCTACACATAAAGAGGAATGTTCTCATAACCTTTTTCCCCTGTGCACAGTTCAGTGAGAATTGCTTGTTTGTACCAGTCCTGATCCCACAGTAACAGGTTACAGTAACATAAACAGCGTGACATTTTAATGCGATGGCAGGAAGTAAAATGTGAAATCTATTTTAAAAATGCATCTTTGACTAAGGAAGAGTATACTTCCTTTTTCTGACAGAAAAAATAACCCATGCTCGTTCAGAAGATCTCCATTCCATTTTACTGTGTGGGGCCTATTTTTTCCACTGTCTTCTGTACAGTCATTGCAGCTGCTTGAAGTAGGACTAAACCTGTGCCATCCTCATGTGGAATTGTATCTCCTTTCTTAGCATTTGCACAGCTATCACTGACTAAAGATTGAGGCTACAGGAAAAGCACAACTCTGACACAAGCAAGAGGTTTTAGTAAGAGGAACTTCTTTTGGAAAGAAGGAAAGGGTGGGTCATTGGAGCAAGAGCTGGAAAAATACTACATAGCTTATTAAAGAGCTAAAATACATATTGACACATTTGTCAGAATTTCTGAATATTGACGGAAGGGGAAGAGATATGGGGAATTTTACCCAGTAAAGGAGTGGGGGTGGACAGCTACCCAGCTCTGGAAAATGTTTTTGTTTTCTTCCTTACAAGTTTAATTAAATTGAAAATCAACACTGTCACTTCTTTCTTAAACTTCTGCCAATGGAGAATTTTCACAGTAAATTGCAGTTGCTACCTAGAACTTCATGGTCTGTAGGATGTCATGAACAAGAATCATGTTTCAGCCTGTACTTTTTTCATTCCCAGTATTGAAACCTTCTCAGAACTGGCCTCAAGTGTTTCATGAGCGGAGCAGATCTGCCCTCGTGCTGTTTCAAGGTTCCTGTAGGGAATGCGTGCAGGACAGTGTGTGTTGGGAACCAGCACAGCCCTTCCTCTATCCCTGCGCGTTCCCCTGAGCAGGGTGGCATTGGGAGAGCACTGGAGCTGCAGGGCTGGGGTTGGTGTGAGCCCTGGGGCAGTGCTGCTTGGCCCTGAGCAGCCTTACCTGCCTGGCTGATTGACGCCTTCCCTTTGGAAGCAGCTGCCCTCTGTTCTCCCTGCTCACTGACACACCTCCTGGGAGATAAAGCAGGAGAGCCACCGGGCTGGTGCTGGGAGGAGCGGGCACAGCAGCTGCTGCTTTTGGGGACAGGGGAGCTCTGGTCTCTGGGAGGTACAAAGCCCACAGTGCTCGAGAATGGCAGCTGCTGCCTTTGGGGACAGGGGAGCTCTGGTCTCTGGGAGGTACAAAGCCCACAGTGCTCGAGAATGGCAGCTGCTGCCTTTGGGGACAGGGGAGCTCTGGTCACTTAGGGTACAAAGCCCACAGTGCTCGGGAATGGCCTGGCTGGTGCTGGGAGCAGCGGGCACAGCAGCTGCTGCCTTTGGGCAGTGTTACCTGGGGACAGGAGAGCTCTGGTCACTTAGGGTGCAAAGCCCATGGTGCTCAGGAACAGGACCTGGCTGGTGCTGGGAGGAGCAGGCACAGCAGCTGCTGCCTTTGGGGACAGGGGAGCTCTGGTCACTTAGGGTACAAAGCCCACAGTGCTCAGGAACAGGGCCTGGCTGGTGCTGGGAGCAGCGGGCACAGCAGCTGCTGCCTTTGGGGACAGGGGAGCTCTGGTCACTTAGGGTACAAAGCCCACGGTGCTCAGGAACAGGGCTGTTTTCAGGGGCCCCCAGCTTCTGCAGCTTCTTTGCCCTGTGTCCATCAGACTTGTCTGGTGCTCGGTAGAGGCGAAAGATTGGAGCAGGAGGTTGAAAATATGTGAAATCTTTAGAGCTGCTAAGTTCCTGGATTTATTAGCCCACATGAGAGCATTAGTGGAGAGGTCTAATCTTACCAGTCTTTTTAGAGCCTGTCAGGAAGCAGACGGAGCAGAAAGGTTTCGTGGAAACTACTGACTGACGTCTTACCTGTCATTGACTTCATGTTTATAATTTGTGTAAAGCTGACCATCAGGAGCCTCCACTGGGAGCCAAGCCCGTCAGAGAAGGCTTTGCTTGGTCGCCCACACAATCCAGAGTACAGGATACTCCTCTGTGACTGACTGGCTGACAGCAGGAAATTCCTTGTGTGCTGCTCTGCCTGCTGTGTTCTCTACCACATGAAATTTGGGGTGCTAAAACTGTTGTGTGCTTATTATCTTCTAAGAATAGCTAAATAAGTTAATATTGCTACCCAGCTAGGAGCAGGCATTCAAACACTTATTGCTTTCATGTAATAACATCTACATCTTTTGGGTTTTCTTGTTCCAAAGTCTTTGTAACAATGTGTTCTGCATATTAAACTCTCTCTCTACTGGCAAAATTGTGTCTTGAAATACTTAGAGAAGAATAATACAATCTAAAAATGCTTTGCCCTCAGCAGTGTTAATGTTAAAGGAGGTATTTGTGTGTGATTCTGATAGCTGATAACCTTTATTTGTGGATCAGTGCTCAGAACCCTTTGGTGTAGCTGTCTTTTGGGGGATGGGGAATGGAAAGGGTTGTGATAGGTGTGAAGGGTTTATTTAAAGATACTTACTGTATTTTTTAGTATTCTGTTTTTCTGTAAGTGTTCCAGATCTGTTCTCCAGTTGCAGATGAGGATTTGAGGTAGACATCGAGTGATAAAGCATGTTTAGTCACAACTGATAACTGGCTTCGGCCGGCAGGAAGTGGAACATGGTGAGCAAGAGTCTGGTGGAGCCTGGGGTGTGGTGGGTTCAGTGCAGCGCTGTCTGGGCTGGCAAGGAGTGCTGGAAGTTATAGGAGTCATGTGTTTCCAGAGAGGATACTGCCACTGCACGAGGTAGAAGTCGTGAGAGTTGCTTGGCTTTGCTCAATCAGCTGGTTTAGTTCTCAGAATTAATTATTTTTAACTAGCAGGATGAGTAGACGTATGAAGTGGCAAAGCTGTTTATCTCTGTGTCTGATGCACACAGCTGACTGGCTGCAGTCTGTTTCATCAGCGTGGGGAGCATTCAGCAGTCCTTTGAAGGCCTGGCTTGTCAAGTTTTGCAGTCCTTTCCATGTGCTGGAGTGCAGAGTGTGAATCTGTCCTGCATTAGGATGTCTGTGAGCATTTATCTTGATTATGTGATGGCCCTGTTTAACACTGACATTTGTTTTTATAAACTCTCAGTTGCTTTCAGATGAGATGTCCTGTACAGCTGGGCATGAAAGCTCTCTGCCCCTGTAGTGACAATGAAAACATCCTCTAAGAACACAGGATTAGTTATGTCAGTGTCTTTAAGCATTGCTTTGCAGCTTGGAGAATTAAAATACTGAATACATTTTAGCTTGTAAGGTCTGGCTGGTTTGGGGTTATGGGAGAGGTTGTCTTTATGCCAGTTCCCAGGCTTGTTGGCCATAGGTGGATTTTCTTACACATTTACATCTCTGCTGTAAGTATTTAAGGGTTAAATTTCCCTTTCCAAAGAGCGTATTGGCTTTTTCTCTCTGACCCTGAGAGCAGTTTACTACTCTGGAAGTAGCTGCATAAACATTGTGCTTTTATGTGCAACTTCTGTTAAACCTTGGTGCAGAGCAGAGGTGTCCAGGCATCCTGCCCCAGAGGCAGCTGGGGGCTGGGCAGCCCGGGCTGTCCCCATCCCTGCCACTGTCCCTTGCAGGACACGCCAGTGCCACAGCTGTGGGCTGGGCACACGGCAGCGGTGCCTGACTTACCCAAGCTGTGTTTGGGCTGAGCAGCTCAGGTTCAGAATGCTGTAAGGTTTAATATTAACCTAGCTTACTTAGATGGCTTTCCTAAACACAAATTAGACAGTCATGTGGAAAACCAGGAGTATCCTAATTCTGCTTTATCTAACATCTGTTTTCAGCAGTACTGTTTGTTCTCAGCAGGTTTTTGTGTGCATTGCAGTAGCTTGGCAACCTGTAGGTTGCACCAATCACTGAATTCAGTATGGTTTTAATCATCACTACGATTTTCCTTTCCAAATTTGAATATTCTAAGTACAGTGGAGTGGGCATCTGTAATTATAACTGCAAGCACCATGTTAAACAGATCCCAACTGAAGCAAGCTGTTCAGGCAAATTTGTAATCCAGCAAGTTCCTTCAATTGCTGTCCCAAAGTCTTTCTTAAGAAAAGCTACTTAAAACTTTGTTCTGGAAATGGCAGTTTAGCAGTTACAGCTACTTTAAGTTCACAGAGAGGGATTTGGGCAGTATGCTGAGAAGCAAAGCTGCTGAAAGCAGGGCTGCTTGCTGGTTCTGCTGTAGGAGCAGAGCTCGAGTTTGACCTTTCCCTGCATGCAGAGGCATGAACCTGCATTGTGCAATCCTGGTAATTGTACATTCTCTTTAAACTCCTGGAATCTTGTTAGGTTAGAAATGATAAAAAGCTTTTAGTAGCAGTGTAATGAGCATGCTTTGGCAGAATGAATCTATAGTTCCGTTGCCTGTCTACTTACTAATGGCCAACATGGTGAAATATTCTTTTGCCATAGATTAGAACTTGCTGCAGCTTGGTCTTACACCTTTAATTGTAGGAACAGATAGAATGCAGAGGGGAGACCCAGTTATATTATGGAGCTGGCACCTCTGTAACATATGGTTCATAATTTTGAGTGCAAGGGGTTCCTTGATACTAAATAAATTCAGTTTTCCCCCTCATACATCTGACTTAGTCTGCATCTCAAGAAAGCCAGTGAAGCAATGCACGGTACAAACATGTTCAAGGAAATGAAGTTTGCCACTGAATAAGATGCAGATGATGATATTAATAGGTAAAGCAGAGTTCACAATTTCCTATATAGCAATTCCTCCCCTCCCTTTCTGGTGTGTTTTAGTACTTCCTCTCCATACAGCCTTATATCTTGGAGAATTTTGATGGAATTAGTAGACAGTTGGAAATGTGGCTGTTGCTTGTCCCATAGTATTCTAAATAGAAAAATAACACTGCCATGGTCTGAACACGTGCCCACTGTAGTAATGGTGTGACTGTTTCATTAACGTGTGCACGTACAACAGAAAGTTCAGTTTAGCTTTTAGATTCACATTGGAGTACCCAGTGTGAATGAAATTATTTATTTATGCAGAGGGACACCCCTTAGCCATGAGGGAAGAGGGAGATTTGCTTTAGATTCTGACTTTGCTTGCCCAGTGTTTCAAAGTAATGAACAGTTTACTTGTGCTAGACCCAAGACCTTTGCTTCTCATTTGAAGCAGCTGGGAACTGGAGCTTGTCTGTACCTTTCAAGGCAGCTCTTCTGAATGCTCCAGGTAGAGGGGAGTTGGCCTTTATCTTATCAAATATTTGCCTTTATAAATGAAACAATTCAGAAAGAGTAGTAGGAAGTCTCTGAAGTCTGGATGTTCAGTTGCATCTGGTGTGGTAACAGCATTGTGCTGTGAAGGCTAATTTAGTAGAGTTTGGAGAGGGAAAAAAATCTTTGGGGCTCTTATAATATGCAAACTAATTAGAGGTTGCAGTGAACACAGCTGTTTCTGGCCAAGCTGACTAAGCTAGGAATTCAAATTCCTATTTTTGGCCATCTTACAAGGTCTCTAGTTTTCAATGATACCCGTATTATTACTTCCAAAAATTATATTTTTCTGTATTTAGCACCCTGACAATAAGCATTTTTAGTGCAACAGTCCATTTCTTTTTAAATCAGACAAAGTGTTTGCAGTTCTGTGAGATACTGTGAAGACAACTTCAAAATCACATTGTGAACTAGTTTCTTTTTTCTACTAGGCTTTGTTTGGAACTTTCTGCAAAGATTACTGGATGAGAAAAAGCATTCCTCAGAATCTGAGTGTGCTGAATAGACCTACTTCATGCATAAATTTGTTGCTTTAAAAAACCAAAAATCAGTCTAATTTTAACATAGCATATGGCAAGCTGGTGCCTAAAACTGCTTTAACTGGCTGTACTTTCTAAATGCATACATAACTCGTTTAACTCCAGATAAGTATTAAAGACAAACCATTGTAATTAGTATTTTCTTCCCTGAACACCAATAGCTTGCTTACTCAATCCTATTAATTATAATAGATAAGATCTGAGTTTACTTTTAGTCAGTGTTGGGGGTAGAAAATGATGTTTGCAAATTTATTTTGTTTCCACAAGATCCTGTTTCCATGATGGTAAGAGACTTTCAAACCAACTCAAATCAAGAAAATAAAAATGAGGCAAACTCTAGAAGTTTGATTCCTGGGTAAGAATCCTTTTGTTTCTGGCTTTGTGTCATCACGGAAAATACACCATTGAGAGTTAATCTAAAAGGGGTTTTGTATTTACAGGGAGTTTCTCAGCAGGGCTGCAAGAGCAATGCAGGATTCCCAGGCCTGGCTCTGAGATGCTTCCTTCCAGGGCTGGTTCTTTTTGCCACAGTGCTCATGATGGGGTAGGGGAGCTCATCTAAGGCTTTCTTCCCTTGCCTCCAGGAACCAGGGAAGAAAATGCATTCCTACAAAAGCCTAAAAAAATTGCCCAAAGGAATGGCCTCCCTCCCAAAAGGAGAGCTCCAGAGCTGTCCCAGCACGGCTGTTGGTCACAGCCAAGGGCTGGATTCCTCAGATGGTGGTGAGAAACACTGGCTCCTGAGTTAGACACTGAGGACTTGGAGCATCCCAGCTGGGACCTGGTGCACTTGGAGAGCACAGGCAGCATCCCTTCCAGCCACCAAGAGGTGCTGCCTGTCCCTGCTGGGGACTGTCCTGGGGCACCGCTCCTCAGGGAGGACAGCGGCTGCTTGGAAGAGAGTGTAGAGCAAAATCCCTGCTCTAGAGTAAGGTCTCGTTCTCATTGAAACCCTTTAATGTTTCAGCAGTCCAAGAAGACAGAGATGTTTATTTTGGAATGCAATGACAACAACAAACTTGACGTTAGGGTATTCAAAGGACAATAGCAGTGATGTGAAAAAATGTGTGGTATTTTGCTTTGTAAACCCTAGAAGTATGTTTCTGTGGCTCTGAGTCTCCGATGAGCCAAGGATTATGTGTGTGCACGTTCTCACAACCAGCCCATGTTTTCCCTTTGCAGCAAATGCTGATGGTGTGTTAACAGCATAACAAAAAGGAATTGATGATAAGTCTTGGAGTGCACCAAGGCTCCTGCTTCCCCTATTACTCACTGCGTTGCCTGTGGTTTTGGGAGGTGTTGTAAGGTGCCAAGTCAAGTTGTTGAATTTGTAAAGAGCTTGCTAAGTAAATATGGGAAGTGTGGAGCTCTTTGACAGCTCAGATTTTCTGTTTTGAGGCACGTGTGGCTGTAAGGCCTCTCTGACATCGGTGAAGTTTTTAGCTCTCACTTTGTCTCTGTGTAGACATCTCTGATTCCACCTAGTTTGTAATATTTATTTTGAGCACTCACCAGAATTTCTGAGGCCAGATTATTTCCTGTTTTCAAGTAGTAATGTAAACTTTTTTGGTCTTCGTTACTGGTACCCCCTTTAATGTAGTCAGTGGTACCTTTCAGGAGAGGTTTTGTTTCCTTCTGTTGGAGCCCCCTCACCTCTCTGCGGCAGAAGCCGTGCTGCAGAACGGGCTGGGAAGGGTGAGAAGCATTGTCCTGTTTGCTAAATCCAGGGTTAGAAATCCTTGTGGTCTTACTCAGGGAATCACAGGCCTTCCAGGGAATTGTTCTGGTGCTAAATGTATGGGTATAAAATCAAATTGAAAAAACCCCAACATCACCACTAGTAGACCATTTTAAAAACCTTCTCTTTTTCTGGCTTGTTAGGATTGCCTTGAGGATTAGACCTATAGAATGTCCCAAAGCTTGACAGATAATTTATCTCTGCTGGATAAGCAAATCTGATGGATATAGGAGAGATGATGACTTTGTAGTAGGTGGAAGTTTTAGCCACACCAGGGCACTGCTCAGGTTTTGTGTGTTTGTGGGTCCTGTAGCTGTCCCTGAGGGAGTCACAGCCCTGCTCCTGACTGAACTCCCTGGTGCTTCTTGGCTGCTCCCTAATTAGTTCCAATTAGGGAGGAAAGGGAAAGCTAATGAGCTGCTGTGGTTGGTGTTTTGGGAGTGCTTTGGGAACACTTGTCCTTTCCCTTCAGCTCCTGTGGCAGAGGAGGGCTGGGGTTCGGCAGTGGGCTCTGTGCTGGCAGCCTGGGCAGGCACAGGATCGAGTGTCCTGGCAGCTGCAGTGGCTGGGCAATCGCCCTTGCTGGGGGCTCTGGGCTCTTGTGCTTTCCTGGCTGATTTCATAACGCAGCAGGAAGGTGGCTGGGAGCTTGTGTGGGCTCTGCTCTGGGAATGCCCCTCGCGGGGGAGCTGCCCTGGCCGCCCTGGAATGCTGTTCTCAGGCTGAACTTGGTTTTCTCTGTACCCTCTGGTCATGTAGCTCTCTCAGATATGGTACCTTATGTTGAAAATTATCTCAGCAAGGTTAGGATTGCTTGGGAATGGCAAACTGCCCTTTTTTCTTTGACAGTTCTGGTATTTTAGTGAATTCTGCATGTCACAGACGAGCAGATGTCAAGATGGACTTGTCTAGTTATCTGTTATTGTGACTAGTATTTTTAAGATACCAATTGATAACCCAGACGTGTTAAAGTCATGTAATCTCCAGAAGGATTAAAAATAATGCTGTGGTAGTTCTTAATTATGTGAGTTGGAACTGCTGATGAGACAACTACACGAATGTTGGCATTTCTTTTTTGAAAAATAAATCAAACATTTGCAATCTTATTTTGTTTCTTTAAAATATTTGTCCTGAGTGAAATGACTGCGGTGTTTGCCTGTTCAGCAGCTAAAGTGCTGTGCTGTTTGTTTGGCTTTTAGTCAACACACTTTCCAGGAAAAGGTGAAAGGACACAAACACCACAGACGAGTTTCGGTTGTAGCTCAGTGCATGTGAAGTGCACGTTGTAATCTGAAGTGAAGGCTCTTTTTAAAAATCTTCATCACGGCTTGGTAGGAGGAGTGGAGCTCAGATACTTAGGGCTGGTTGCTTTCAAACTCACTTGTGATGTTACTGCTGGAGCCCTCCGAGCTGTTCTGTGTCCGTGTGCTCCTGCTCATTGCAGTGGTGCTGGCACAGGTCGTTAGGTGAGTGTGTTAATGATCTTCCCAACCAATTTAGGGGGCCTTCAACTGTGACAGTAGATCCAGTACTAAACAGTGTCCTGGAATCTCTTCAGGCAGGAGGTGACAATGTCCTTCTGTGCTGGTACAATACCTAGTTCTGCAGTGGCCTTGCAGATTGCTCCTCAGTTGCAGGTAGTGCCAGATATTCTGCAGATTTGTATTCTTCAGTGGGCAGTGTGCCAGCATGCCCAGCTGAACAGAGGAGCAGGATGTGTTCAGAGCCAGGAGCCTGAGAGCAGATGCATACACTGGGATCAAAAATGGGAGAAAAGGTGAAAGAATCTGTAAAGATCAGCTTTTAGCTGGTAAGACCTTGAATGTGTTACCTGGTGAGGAAGCAAGACTTACATTTGATTATCTTATTTACTTATTAATCAAATTAGTTCATTTATCTTAAGATTACATGATGGTAATGGATTACACAAGATTTTGGGGGAATGGTGATAATGGATTATGCAAGATTTGGGGGAGACAGTACAGTCTTACTTTCTTAACATTGACTGAGATTATCAGCACAGTGTCTCTGAAAGAGAGTAGAGGGCTCTGGGTGAGTATAGGCAACAATTCCATGGTAGATTATTCCATGGTTCCTATTTCATGAAGCCAGAGATCCCCTTGAGAAACTGTAAACTGCCTGCAGTGGGGGGCATTTCTTGTCCTTTTGTTTCCAATTTGAAACATACCATTTTCAGCTTGTCTAAATTCTAGGAAATACCTTGGTTATGCAGCACATGGGAGGGTGTAAGAAGTGTTTCTCATCCCTCACGTTCTAGCACTTGCAGGGTTCATGTCTTTTTTTCTCCTCTGAAGCCTCCAGACCCTTGGGTTCTGTTCGTGTTTTTTTGGTGGTGGTAGCTCTGTAAAAGCTGTAATACTCTGAGACAGCTTGTGAGATGTCAGAATGAAAATATTAGGTATCTAGGAAGGCAGGACTGTTTATAACCACAGTTGTCAGAATGTGAAGCCTGGAATACCCTATGGGCCAGCAATGATACATTTTTAAACTCACACAAAACCCATACTGCAAACAAATTAAGGTCTGGATTTGCTAGGCTAACTAAATTGCTTTAGGAGTTATGTGGCTGTCTGGTCTGTGGGATACACCAGTCTAATTGAGATGAGGTTAACCCAAAACTCTCTATGTAGAGACCCCTAATGTTTGGGCAAGTCAAGATCTGGATCTCATCACGGTGGTTATTTTTCTTACAGGAGAAGAGCAGCTGAGTTAGAACCTCTTGACACTTTAATGAGAGTGTGGTTTATTTCCTGGCGCTGACTTTGTTTGATGATACAGATAGCAAAGCTTTGCTTTGGTACAACAGCTGTCAAGAAAAAGCCATTTCGCATTCTCAAATGTCTCTATCCTTCCAATAATGTCCAAGATGCACTTCTGGAGCAGATTGAGTATCTGGGAGGAAAAATAGAGATGGATGTGAAGAAGAAGAAAGGAACTTGAGTTGTTTTCTTACACTGACGCTCCATTCAGTTGTTTCCTGTTTTGGCAGTGAGTACATGGCTACAAAACAGCAGAACTAGAGTGTTCCTGCCAGCAGCTCTGAACTTCTTCTGTTATGGGTCATAAATTTCAAGGACAGACTGTATTTTGAACTTACTGAAATTTGAGAAGTCTCATGTAATTCCTTAACCTGATATTAAAGTTCAGCTCTTTGATTTCCCTGTCTTTGCTGCAACATTCAAAAGAACCAGAACTGAAAAGTCAGTTTTTACCCATTGCAGATGACACTGAAGCAAGTAGAGAATCTGAGCAGCTGAACTGTGCAGTATTGCTGTGGTGTACTGACAGCAGTGCCTTCCTTCTGGGAGCGTGCAGAATAAATGCACTGGTAACGTTTGGAAGTGACACAGGGCTGTGGCTTTGTCCCTGCTGGAAGTACAGCCAAGCCCTGACAGCCGTTCAGGTGCAGGTGTTAAACTGAGCAGTTTCAGTGTGCAGTTATCTCCCTGATCAAGTGGTGCCGTGCAGGGTGCAGGATTGCTGGCAGGACCTCTGCAGAGAGGCATGTTGGAACTGCTCAGTGGTGAGAGACAGTCTGTAATACCTGCTAGCTGTGATAAATGGGGCCTGGGAAAAATGAGCCCCCTTTGCCACGTGTTGATATGATTTAATATGGCAGTCATGCCCAGTTTACATTCTCCTGGGGGGTTATTTCCGTGCTGCCAGCAGCTGCCTGGTGTCACAAACCCTGTGCTGCTGCTGTGCCACAGCCAGCTTGGAGTGCCCGGCAGTGCTGAATTAGCAGGGGGCTTTCTAGGAAACCGTGTTGCAAGTGTGTGATTTCTTATTTATTTATTTATTAGTTTATTTTAACCTCCTGTCATACTGGTGTTGGACTTTAAACAAGCCTGTCCTTTCCTCTCTGTGCTGCTCGACCTCAGGAAGAAGCTTCACATAGCAGGCAACTGGTTTCTTTTTTTTTTTGAGGGAGATTAGTCAGCAAATCAATACTACCAGATCTTAGTTGAAAGCAAAACTAGGAGATCAGATAAAACGTTTTTAAAGGTTATTAAAATCCACATTTATTTCACTTAGCTGGCTAAAATTCTGCAGCTGCTTGTTAAGATTTATGTTGTGTGATGAAACTGTCTGTTCATTTATCTGATCTTTACATGACCTTCCTCTTACGTACAAGTTACATCCTCATTTCTTGTTCTCGCCTAAATACCCTGATCTAAAGCTTAATGTAGGATAAGAAATCAAATCTTCCTTGTCAAAGTGGGTTACCTGGGCAGTTGTGTGCTTTATATCTGCATGAAGTTGTTTTGTTGGGGAGTGTTCGGGGCCTCAGGTTGCTCTCTCCCATGCTGAATCTGAAGACCTTTTCCCATTTCTGTAAAGTAGGTGTTCATTGTGGATCTCTTGGTATTGCTGGTTTTCTTGTGCTCTTCTCTACAGGTCTTTGCAACCTCATTGGATCGTAGGGGTGTTTCCATTCTGAAAGCAGCCTGGAGTGACATCTTGGGAAAAGAGCACCTTGCACTTGACTTTATTGTAACTTTTTACTCTTCCACTTTTTCCAGCAGTATCATGTATCATCATTTTTTTCAGTGGCAGCTTTAAGAGGAAACCTGCTTTTTAAGTTAAGATTACTTTTTTATATATGTCTTTATATGTAATTTTTGTGAATTGCTGTCTTTAGTGTGAGTGCCTCAGTAGATGGATTAGGAGCAATTCTGTAGCCCCTGATAAGATCTTGGCATTTTCTGCTTCCCGTAGGAGCAGAACTGCTAAAATGACAGTAAGTTGTTATCTCTGAGTCTGATCTGCTCCAGGGTTTATGGTGCAATTAAATAGTGTGATCAAATTGAGCCCTGCTGCAAGGCTTCCCGGGAGTCTGCCTGGTGAAGCTGAAGACATTGAGAGTGCACCTTTAGTTTCTCTTCTAAATACTAATACACAAATCTACGCAGTGTGCTTGAATGGCTGATGGCATGGGCACCTCTTCTGTGGTCTTACACAATATTTACTTGACGATTTTGAGGTGCATCTTCTCTTTCTGAATCTCCTGCTGGGGTCTGAACAGGATGGGGAGAGTGAAGTCCAATGTGCTGTTGTGCTCAGAGTACAGGAACTTCCCATTTGAAGAACAGGGCTTCAGCAGACTTCCTCTTTCCAGCCCTGAGTGTTTGGGGGACAGGGATTAAGACCAGGAGATGAGTGGCATGGAGTGACTCATGCTCTAAACCCAAAGCATTTGACTTTGGAAAACTGACTTCAGTTCTAGCCCTTCCTCTTTAGTTTTATATTGCACGACCTTTTAAATGAAATGTCGAGCTTCCTTTTTGACAGGCAGGATCTCTGCAGTGTGGCTGGGTGTGATTCAAGAAGGTGTTTTGTAACTGCAGGAATCCCTGCCTTCCTCCACCACCTTCAGTTCTCGTGACATCGCTGGCTTCAAGTTCCTCAGAGCACAGTAATTCCGTGCTGTGAATGAGTCTGGTTCTCCAGCATGCAGGCCTTGTGGTGCTGTTGTGAGCATGTTCTGAACCTGCCCTAGCAGGGGTCAGTGGAGTGGTGTCAGTGTTGATGTGACTCCAGCAGTGTTTGACAGGGCCCCTGATGTGGCCACACAGCTGCTGTGGGCAGCTCCTGTGGGCACTGGGCTGCTCCTCTCCAGCCATTTTCTCTGTTGAAGGCAATTGCATTCCCACTAAAGTCAGCTTCATATCCTGGAAGTGACCTTGGATGATAAATTTTCTTTGGTCACTTTAGATGTTCCAGCAACTTCTCTATCCAAAAAAAACCCCCTTGGAGCAAAGCTCCAAGCCACTTTCCTCCCACGTTGCTGAGGAGAGTATGCCCTATCTGATGTCCAGGCATGCCTGCTCTCCAGGATTTTCTGTTTTCCCACGTTCCTCAGGCTCAGCAGTGAAGTGCCGGGTGCTGGCTGGCTTTTCACACGAGGCAGCAGCTTGCCTGTTGCTGTATCTCGATCCCTGATCCCTCTTTTGTTACCATCCCACCCCCACCCCGTGGTTTTTCCTGTTTCTTGAGACATGCTCCAGAAATACACTGCTGTTTTTAAATAGTCTGCTGAAGGCACACGAGTGACTTCTTTCTTTCCATTTTCTCTGTGCCTGTGGGAGTTCAGCATCTTCAGAACTCCATTATTCTCCGAGTACCTTTAGGCACTGTGGCATCTTGAAACAGATCTGATATTTGCTGGTGAGGTAATAGCCAGCTCTCTATTCCCTGCACAATAAATTGCCACTTTCAGTTCCTGCAACTCTTGATGTTGGTATTTGAATCTGTGGAACTCCTGGGGGCTGGCAGTAGTTTGTGTGTGCACATGCATGTGGATGCTTCAGTGCAATATTTTTGTGTTACAGTTCCTTTGTATAATTCCATTTTGTAAAGAAGCACTTGATCCGTTTAGTTTTAAAAGAGGGGAGAGTTTTTTTCAAATCTGTTAATGCTGTGAAATGAAACTGTGTATTAGTGCTGCTGCTAAAATAGCCCAGTATTTACAGAAAAATTCCTTAGGGATCTTGGTTTGGTTTGCATTTTGATGGTTTTATAATATGAATCCTGAGTGGAGAGGAGTTGTGTTGGTTTTGGGTGTTAGGGATTTTCAACACACATTTGGGAAATGTGGTTAGTGATCTAGAAAACCATTTTTCCTAGTTCCCTGTTTTTTTTCTCTTGTTAATCTTGTACAGTCAGTACAGAGCAATAAATCCCTGTAAAGTACCAAGTCACCAGCCTAGTGTCAGAAACAAATTTCTGAAAACACCCATTTTAGCTGCCTCGTGTTTGAGATATTAGACTGTGGCAGTCCAGATCATATTCTCCAGACTGCATTCTTCATAAGCAGAAATACTGGCAGCCATGTGTTCAGTTATAAAAAGCTGGCAGCTGATGTCAGCCCTTATTTCAGTTTCGGAATACTGTGCTAATTTTGGGCAGGTTTATGTAAATCAGAACTCTTCTCCTGACGTGTAGCATTCAGGGTAAATTGGTACATACCTGAATAATGCAGCACAAGAGATAAACAGGTGATGTGCTGCAGTGGATGGCCCACTTGAAAAAATCTCTAGCATTGTACATGATTCCTTATGTGCAGAACTGTGCATACACAGTATTTATTTACAATGTGAAATTCTGTTTCAGCAAATTGGGACTAATGTCCAAGGACAGCAGAATTCTTTTTATTTTAGCTTCTGAAATTGTCTCAGACAGCTGAGCTATTCTGTGTATCTGAAGAAAGCTAACAGAGAGAACCCTGGTGGTGTGTTTGAGGCGAGCATCTGGTTTAGCTGAGCACATGAATTGAGTACAGCTGACTTCTGCCACTGCAGCCCTGTGACATCTCGCTGGTAACTCAGGATAGTGATGGAAGTGGTCTTAGGCAAATCACCTCTGTGTGTGTGTGATGCCACGGGGGGTAGACAAGTTCTTTTCTATCACAATGAACGCTTTCACTGCTGCTGAGTCAGAAGCAGGGTTGGTATTTTCACTGATGCTGCAAACAAGGGCTTAAAGCAGTTTTATGTGGAAGTGCTTTGGGGCAGAGATCCTGCTCCTTCAGGACCTGAAAGGCATAATGTCTGGTGAATGTTGTGCTACTTTATTATGCAAACTAATAATATTTCAATAAATAATGTTGGTATTGCATTTTGAGAAGTTTAAACTCGATTCTTAATTTGAGGCCCAAAGTGCTTTCTGTCCAAAATTCCCTCACATGAAGAGGTGAAGTCAAATGGGTATTTGTCTTAAAATAGCTAATGGTTTGAAATTAGATGGATTCATACCTAACAGGGTTTTTGTTTTGTTTTGTTTTGTTTTTGTTTCAGGACATCAGGCATGAAGCCAGTGATTTTCCATGTAAAGTGGCCAAACATCCCAGAAACAAAAACAGAAATAGGTACAGAGATGTCAGCCCCTGTAAGTACACTTTCTTTTCCATTCTTTGTCAGACTGTTGACCTCCAATGACTTCTCACAGCTAAATGTTCTCTGTAAGGACAAGATTCTGTTAGGTGGATAAGCACCCAAGACAACTGTCTTTATTACTATATTTATTAATTTGTGAGACTGGTGTCACAGGATGCTTTTATATCCGTAGGGATATACAAGAGCAGCACACAGTAAAGTCTGTATTTGCGGGCAGAAATCTGGAGAAAGAAACTTGCTTTACCTTTGAGTTCTTCTGCTAGAGGAGAATGGTGGCTGAATAGCATTTCTGAAGTTGCAGGGGTGGTTTCTGTGCAGCTCTCACCTAGCAGAGCCTCCTGCCAGGCAGCACAGCTGGCAGCAGTGCCCCTCCTGGGAGCAGTGTGGCACACAGCTGCCAGATAAGGCTGAGCTCCCTGGAGCAGAGGAGAGCACAGCTGGTGCTCCCAGGCCACAGCTGGCTGTGTGGAATGGCTGTGTCCCCGTGCTGGGGGAATGATCTCTGAGCAGGGGTCCTGTACAGGCACAGCTCACTGTGCTGCTGCTGTCACCCCAGGGACAGGGACAGTCCCACTGCCACCTGCCCGCCCCTGGCACCCAGGGCTTTGGGCTGCAGCCACGTGGTCAGAAATAATGCTCCAGGAATCTGCTCAGAAATAACATTCAATGTGTCTGACACTGCAGGGAGCTCCCAGGAGGTCTCTGGGCAGCCTTCTCTGCACAGGACAGTGCCAGCCCTGGGCCACGTGTCCCTTCAGGGCTCAGCACTCCCTGTCCCAGGGCAGAGTGCTGCTCTGTGGCACAGAACTCGTGCCTTGGTGCTTAAAAGCTCCTGAAGCCTTTGGGGCAGGTAACCAGAAGAGTAATGTTGTACTCAGTTTGCTTTACTAAGCAGTTCTAGTATTTGAGGTTGTGAGTAACAAATTCCTTCTTGCCTTTAGATAATCCTGTTCCCAGTCTGTTTGCTTTCTTGCAAAATGTGGGAACCCTTGTGTGTATTGAGTTTTTTTAGCTGGTGGTTTGGTTTCTTCAGTCCCAAGTTGAGCAAGTGACTAACAAAAGAGCTAATAATTTACATTTGCTGTATTTCTTGAATTGTGATTATTTTTTCTGTACATAAAAGGGTTGTCAGGTTGGGAACAGTAGCTAAATACCTATAAGAATAAAAGGTCTCTGTCCTGTTTGCCCAATATATGTTTAGACAAACCTTTAACAACCTTGAGCAAGCTGTATTTGAATGTTCAAGCTGAAAAGATAAGCAATTGTGTAATTAGTTTTATTTAAAACCAGCAACTTGATAACTGTGTGAGTAGGTCAGTGTGGTCTGGTTTGCAAATTGCAGAGGGGATTATTTCAGAAGCCAGGGCCTCACTCTTGCAGTGTGTTCTCAGGAGGTGAGGTGTGCTCTGCTGCAGCTGTGCTGTGTTCAGTGAGCTCAGTGCCTGGGGCTGAGCCCTGCCCTGCTCAGCTCAGCTCAGCTCAGCTCTTCGACCCCGCCGGGGGATGTGCGTGGGCTCTGCTGTGTTCCACATTCATTAACCACTGTTTGCTAATTGTGCTGCAGTTGATCACAGTCGAATTAAGCTAAACCAAGGTGACAATGACTATATCAATGCAAGTTTGATAAAAATGGAAGAGGCCCAAAGGAGCTACATCCTTACCCAGGTAATTGCTGGCAGTGGATAATAAAAATCTTATGATGGCTGGAGTTGTTTTTCATGGGTTCTTTGTTTGTTTTCTTTATTGTAAAGCTACTTAAGTGCATACAAACATCTGTGTGTGTACAAGTCATTGCTTTTCCCCAATCTGTCAATTCCACACCTATCTGTGTAACAAATTTAAAAGTACCCACGTGCCCCGTTGTCTTATTCTGAGAGCCAGCAGCCGTGCCAGGCTTCTTGTTTGTGCTGAATGTTCAGTTCCCTGGAGACTGTCCTGATCTCTAATCTTGGCTCTTTTTTTACCCCTTCCTCCCACACTTTAGATAAAGGTAGACTGGGATTAATATTTTCAAGTGACAGCTCTTCCTTCCTGTTTCTAAAGAATAAAGATAAATCTTCTCAGGAAGAACGGGGCAGAGCAGTGTGCAATGTGCAAGTGTCCTTTGAGCACAGCTCTTACTGCCCTTGCTCAGGGGGGTTGATCACAGGCTGGGCTGGTGGGGAACAGTCGAGTGTGCAGCTGAATGATGCTGGTTACCTGGCTGCTGTTCCTGTCCTGAGCCACCTTTAATGGCTTTGAATGGCTTTGTTTAAATCCAGTCATGCTTTCTGAGGACCTGCTGCTCTCTTTGAGCACAGGAGTGGATCCAACCCAAGCTTCAGAGCAATAGCTTCAGAGTAGAAAATAGCAAGGCACATAGCAGAAATAGGAAGTTCTAAGGAAATCTACTTTGGGAACAGATAGTCTTTAAAAGGAGGCATTATTTCATTCAGGCCCAGAGCAAATCTATGAAGATTCTGGAAAACCATATAATTTGTTACTGATTTTGCATCCCTTCAGTGTTTTGGATGTTTGTAATTTAGTCAAATAATTTTCAAGTATCATGAATAAGGATTAGGGATTGCAGAGTAGTTTGACACAGATGTTATTTTTGCTTTTAGTCAGTGGGGTTTATTTCCCCATGACCTTTGTATGCCTTTCCTAAGAAAATGCAGCATTTTTCACTCCCAGTTCTGTTCTCATAAATGAGACTGTGTCTCTCTTCCTCTTATGTATGGGGGGAAAAGATTAACCATACTTTCATGAGTAAATTCATAACGTGGAACTTAAAGCTGTCTCACTGCATTTTTTTACAGTTTTAAATGAGAAGTTGCTTGTTACTTGTTTAAATCTATTGCCTGTGCAGGGATGGTTACTGGGGAAGAATGCACTGACATTTACAGAAAATAATGCTTATTTCTGGGGATTCTGTCTCTGCAGGGACCTTTGCCAAATACTTGTGGTCACTTTTGGGAGATGGTTTGGGAACAGAAAAGCCGTGGTGTTGTCATGTTGAACAGAGTGATGGAAAAGGGATCCGTAAGTACTCACCCAGCTCTGGCTATGTGTTCCTCACATTTATGGCTTTCTGTAATAAAAAACCCAAGTAAAACCAACCCAAAGAATGGGATGTGGTGACTGCGAGTAGTTTTGTCTAAGAAATTGTACTTGGAACTGAATACCTGGTACACTGATCTTACTGCAGTCAGCAAATCACTCAGTTTGTAATTGAAGGGCCTGATTTCTCCTGAATTTGGCTGAAATAAACCACAAACACACCAGGACTCCACACAGATGAAGTCTCTGCTGCTAACCAGGGGCTCTGGAGTTGTTCTCAGCGTACACAGATTGCACCTCTCAGGGCTCTGAGTGTGAAGTGGCTTTGCAGTAGAGAGAGGGGCTCTGGGGCTCCAGGTTTCCATCACACACTGAGCTCTGATCGTGCAATGCCCCCGAGGCACACTGTCCCCCTGTTGTACAGAATGAAGTCTGATAATGCATAGAGACATTATACATGGAGGGCAGTGAGTGTACTGGGTATCCACCAGTGATAACTGCCTGGTACATGCTTTTACATCATCAGGAAAACATTCTCAATAATCAGGAAAATTCCTGGGCAATGAGCTGTGTTTTAATAAACTGCAGTCTGGATTTTTCAGTGCTTTGCTGGGTTTTGTACTACAAGTGAAATTTAATCTTCAAATGAGATGCAGTTACCAAATTTTTCAATAGTTTCTTCCTTTCCAACTGTTCCTGCTCCCTCTCTGCACTGCTCTAGTTTTGAACAAAACAAATTACTGTGATCCCTTAGGGCAGTGCTTATACTCCTCAGCAAACATCAGTGGGAAACTTAGAGTGGAGCACAACAAAATATTGTTTGCAGACACATTTGTGGAGAAATTAGACACAAAGGCAATTGCTATAACTTTTACAAATCCAGACAGAAAGTGCAGAGAATTATAACTGCATTCTACACCCTGATAAACAAGAGGATGTATTTTCAAAACAAACTAGAATTAGTTTGAACAAAACCACTCTTAGTCTACCTATGAAGAAAATGCTGAAGGGGTTTTGTTAAAATGCTGTCTGAAATGCAGCAGCAAGAGGCCAGTTCTTCCAGGCACAGATCCCCACATTTCATTGGCAGAAGCTTGGGTGCAGACTTTCCTTTTTGGGATGCTCATGAGTATTTTAGTTCCAGGTTCCTTCTGCACGTTTCAAAATGTGCTCCTTTCCTATTTGGTTGGCTCATTAAAGTCCCTGGCATGCAGCAGTCTCAGCAGAGCTCATCTCTCTGGGAGACCTTAATAAGAAAATTGCAATTCAGTCAGAGTGGGCAATGACCTTTATGTGTCTCCTGCTCGCTTTTAGATAAAGTGTGCACAGTACTGGCCACGGAAGGAGGAGAAAGAAATGTTTTTTGAAGATACAAACTTGAAACTAACATTGATATCTGAAGATATAAAATCCTACTACACAGTACGACAGCTGGAATTGGAAAACCTGACTGTGAGTACCAGATCTCATCCAGTCCCAGTCCTTGTTCTCCTTGGGGTGAAACTCATCTCCTCACCAACAAGGGCTTAATGGGTGGGCATGAATTGTCCTGGATTGATGATTCTACATGAGATGTCGTGGAAATGAAACTCTTGGGTATTTATGAGACGTTCCTGGGGACCCTCCAGGCACTTTCATGTCTCAGCCATACCCAGAGTGACACAAGCTTTTGAACTGTACTGAAATAACTAAACTCGAAATAAGTAAATTTACTTACCCAATTCCCTTTGCTCCCAGTGGAGACCTTCACACTGAGAGACCATTACTTGTAATTAGTTTCTTGGCTGTGCAGCTATAAAAGCTCCCTCAGACTGGTGAAACTTGGTCCTCAGAATTTGAGTCAGCCATTCCCAGTCGTCCTGACCGGTGTGCCCAGACTAAAAGAGTTCCCAAACGCTGTTTCTGCAGACCCAGGAAACTCGAGAGATTCTGCACTTTCACTACACCACCTGGCCCGACTTCGGGGTGCCGGAGTCGCCGGCGTCGTTCCTGAATTTCCTGTTCAAGGTGCGGGAGTCGGGCTCGCTGAGCCCCGGGCACGGCCCGGTGGTGGTGCACTGCAGCGCTGGCATCGGGAGGTCGGGCACCTTCTGCCTGGTGGACACCTGTCTGCTGCTGGTAAGGGCCACTGCTGCAGGGCACCTGCCCTCCTGCTCGGGGGAGCCTTGCTGCAGCCGTGCAGGAGCCGGGGCAGGGGCTGGGAAGGGTTCCCTGGGGTTTGCCATTGCTCTGCTCCGCTGTTCTGGGAGCGTGTTCCAGGGCAGGTCTGCTTCCTAAGTGGCCTCTGGGGTCTGGGGAAGAGAAGTCTCCAGTTTTCAGAGAGGTTCATGAAGACAGGCTTTTCCTTCAGGGAAAGCAGCATTTCTGAGGCCCAGTGTTTTCCTCTCAGTGTTTCTGGAGACCCAGTAATGAGCTGCTGATACCAGCTGTGTGTGAGTTCATTCATTCTGTAATGTGCAGGGTGGTATGAAGGCCCTGCCACAAAGTGAGTCACTGTAGTGAACCTCATCAGAGCAGAAAACGTTTCACATTTTCATCTGCAGATGGACAAACGGAAAGATCCTTCTTCAGTGGACGTGAAGCAGGTTCTCCTGGAAATGAGGAAGTACAGGATGGGGCTCATCCAGACTGCAGACCAGCTCCGCTTCTCCTACTTAGCTGTTATTGAAGGGGCAAAATTCATCATGGGAGATGCTTCAGTGCAAGTGAGTGCTCCTGGCAGCTCCCAGGGAACTGCAGCAAGTGGGTGGGAGGAACGGGATGGAAAGAAGCTTCAAATTTGGTGCTTGCTTCAGCTTCAGTATGTGTTTATATTATGGGAGTTTTAGGTACAGAGCTTTACAATCTGTCACGACCTAAAGTGCTGTATTTTATTTGTTTCCAAAGTACCCGTTACGTAGCAGGTGCCTCCTGTGCCTTCCTGCACAGAGTGACTGGGGTGGGGCTGCTGCATCAGCCTCCCCTGGCATTTCAGACAGTACAGGTTTTCTAATGTGCCTGAAGTTTAAATGTCATGATTAAATTCATCAGGGTTTTTTATGGTAAGCAGAGCTCTAGCAAAATAGATTTTATTTTGTGCTGCTTAAGTTTTTTGGAAGCAGATTGGAATTTCTTGCTTTTATAGCCAGTATGTTTTGTTTAGTAGATGTAGCTTGGGCTTGGAGTTCTTGTGTCTGGTTTTTCTCTCTTTTTTTTCAATGCAAATGAAGAGCCACTGTAAGAGTTAATTGAAAGGTAGAGTATGAAGGTTCTGCCATGGTAAAGTTTAAATTTAGAATAGCTTAAAAGAGAAAAGCTTAACAGGGTTTGTCCTTCCCTGAAGGAGCAGTGGAAAGAACTGTCCAATGAAGACCTGGAGCCACCCCCCGAGCACACCCCCCCACCTCCCAGGCCCCCGAAGAGAACCTCAGAGCTGCACAACGGGAGGATGCACGAGCACCCCGAGTTCCTGCCCAGGCCCCAGGCGGGCGAGGAGGAGATCAGGTGCTCGGTCAGCAGCGTGGAGGAGGCAGCTGCAGCCCCCAGCACCGACAGGTAAAGCACTCACTGCCTGCCCCCTGGCAGCTGGGGACTGCAGGCAGAGCCACGGGCAGGGGCTGGCAGAGGGGAGGAGATGCTCAGTTCCACCTTGAGGTGCTCTTTGGGAGTTAGGGCTGAACAGGCAGCCACGTTCCATCCCTTTCTGGCTTTCTGGGCAGTGCTGGAGTCTGGAGCTTTGGTGTTCCCCTGACCTGGCTGTGGCTGTGAGCTGGGTTTGTTCACTGCCTGTCTTGGTGCAGATTTGGGATGATCAGTGGAAGCAGGCAGTGGTTAAAGCTTATTCTTTAAAGGGCGCAGAATCCTCCCAAGCTCTTCCTAAACCTCTGTTGGCCAGCCAGACGTGTGCTAACTGGAGACAGGCTGTGCTCTGGTGGCTGCTGCAGCTCCAAGAGCTTTGCAGCTCTGGTGTTCCCTGCCCTTGGAGCACCTGCATGGCTCCCCTCCTGCACGGCCAGTCCAGCAGGGACTGTCGGTGCCCACCCAGCCCTGACTGCCCCTCGCTCTCTCCTCAGCACTAGTCACGACACTGAACCCCGGAGGAGAGCCGTCGGGGACGCCCCGCGCCTCTCGCCCCGCAAGGAGGAGCCCGCGAAGGAGAGCTCGGAGGAGGAGGATGAGAACGTGGTGGCGACCTGGAAGCCCTTCCTAGTGAATATCTGCATGTTCACTTTCCTCACGGCTGGAGCTTATCTCTGCTACAGGGTGTGTTTCCACTGACCGTGGCCGTGGCTGAGCTCCCGGCTCGCGCTCGCTCCTCGGAGCCCTGCCAGGCAGGGCAGCCTTGGCTCACTGCAGCTAGATTAGGGGGAAGGCCAGAACTCTGGGTAGGGCTTCACGAGAGAATTGATGCACTAGGGTTTTATCCAGCCCTGTGGTCCCAAGAACATAATATTGTAATCTCAGGGCCTTGAAATATTCAGGAGTAAGCAGAGAAAATGCCAAATAGTCTGGTTTCCTTTTTTTTGTTTTGTTTTTGTTTTTTTTTTTTTAAACTAAATAATAGAATTACAACACATTGTTGTTTTTAGCCTTTTTTAAAAAGCCAGTTCATTTTCTTTTGTTTCAGAAAAACTAGGCACAAGTGAAACTTGCTTGTACTCTCCAAGTGTTGTAACCAAATACATGACTTACATTGACAAGTTCCCAAAAAAAGAAAAAGAAACCCACATACCTGAAGAATGTAAACTTCTGGAAGGGGAGGTGTGTTTGTGGTTGGTTTTTGGTTTGTTTTTTGTCTGTTTTTTAAACTTGCTTCATCTTTAAAGACTGAGTTGTGGGCAGTGCCTGTGGTATTGATATATTTAATCTTGGCATAACTGTTCTTAAAGAGCTGATTGTTTTACTTGTGTTGATAGAACCAGGCTTCTGCATTTGCTCAGGGTATCCCAACATGTCCAGCTCTTTGATTTTTTTTCTTTTTTTTTTCTTTACTAAGTGTATCTCCTCGTTGACTTTTGTTGCACTCTACTTGCACATATGCCTCTTTACATTGCACCATCCTTTCTAAAGCTGTTTTTACTTTTATATTCTGGGTTGGGAGAGGTCGAGGGGAGGGAGAGAAACAGGAAAGGGAAATTCAACCAAACCATGTCCACCAGCAGTGGGGCCCTGCCCGTGGCCCCTGGAAGGACCAGTCCTTAAACCTCAGCATTTGGAATGTAAAATGCAGTTTCACTCTGCAGCTGCTCCCTCGGGCCCTGGCCAGGGGCTCTGGGCAGGGAGGAGCAGAGCAAACCCTGCTGGGGCAGCTTCCCTGAGCAGGAGCAGGCCAGCAGGAGCCGTGCTGGGCTCTGGGCAGCCCCGTGGCTGATGGTGACAGCGTTGGTGTGTCCTGCTGTGCTGGAAGCAGAGAGCCAGTCCTGGCTGTGGCAGCCAGGGCTCACCCTGTGTGTCCCAGAGCAGCCACAGCTCACCCTGTGTGTCCCAGAGCAGCCAGGGCTCACCCTGTGTGTCCCACAGCAGCCACAGCTCACCCTGTGTGTCCCACAGCAGCCACAGCTCACCCTGTGTGTCCCACAGCAGCCACAGCTCAGCCCGTGAGGCCCACGGCAGCCAAGGCTCANCTCACCCTGTGTGTCCCAGACCAGCCAGGGCTCACCCTGTGTGTCCCACAGCAGCCACAGGTCACCTTGTGTGTCCCACGGCAGCCAGGGCTCACCCTGTGTGTCCCACGGCAGCCACAGGTCACCCTGTGTGTCCCAGAGCAGCCAGGGCTCACCCTGTGTGTCCCAGAGCAGCCACAGCTCACCCTGTGTGTCCCACGGCAGCCACAGGTCACCCTGTGTGTCCCACAGCAGCCAGGGCTCAGGGGCTGAGGTGCTGCCAAGGGTAGGACTGGCACTGGAAGGCAGCATTGCTCCAAGCAGCCAGTGCTGGCCCTCGGGGTAATACCAAATTATTCATGGCTTCAACAATAATAGTGAAGATTTCTTTGCTTGTGTCGTGGTGCAGAGGGCAGGAGCAAACTCACTCCTGGGAGCTGCAGTGATTGAACTGCCCCATGACAGCTGTCTGCAGCAATGTTACTGATTTGTTTTATTTCTAAAGTCTTTCTAGATTTATAGCACTTAACCACCCTCAGTGCAGCCCTCGCTGTGGGGGAGCCCAGGGGAGCCCCTCCACTCCGTATTTATTTTTGCCAAGCTGGCTGTAGGTGTAGCTCTTCCTTCAGTGGGTGAGTAGGTGAAGGGGTGGGTGGGGGTGGGAGTTACTTCTGTTCTGTGTTTTGTTAAGCTTGCATCAAGGGCTTTTCAAGAGTACAATAATAAATCCTCAGGTAGTACTGGGAATCAATCCTTTACCTGTGAGACTGTTGGTCAGACCAGTACTTGAAAGGAGGAATGTTGTAACCAGTCACTATTTAGTTATTTTATTGGAAACAGGAAAAATGAGTATAGAAAAATGGTAATATATAATGGCTCATGTGTGTATTTAAGATCCATTCTGTGATTGCTTTGTCCCCACTGTTCTCTGCAGCGTGGGCAGGACCCTGCCCTGAGGCACCATTTGTACCCCTTTGTATTAAAGTGCATGTGAAGTCTGCGGTGTCCCGACGAAACACCACGTGCTCGAAAGGTGACAGAACTTATATTCCTGCTTCCTGATGTGCCCAAATGATACTTGCATGACCTGATCCTTAGTGGCTGTGGTTCAGAGGGTGTTGCTGAGTCTCTGTCCAGCACTGGACCGATTGGTGTTTATCAGAGCCCCTGTACTCGCCTAATCCTTGGCATGACTTCCCGTGGGATCCCGTGTGCTCCGTGTGCCCGGTGGTAGCATGTTCCTTTCAGCTGAGTGAGTGTAGTACAGACATTCCAGAGAGCTCAGGCAGCCCTGCCACGCCTCCCCTGCTGCTGGGACACCTGGGGAAAGAAACAAACCCAGCCCACCTCTGGCCACCTTCCCAAGAGGGAATATTTTAATCCTAGGTACAGCAGGAAAAGAGAGGATCCTTCCTTTGTATATGGAAGCATTCAATTGCAAATGATTCTACCCAGACAAAGTTCCTGCAGATGACAGAAGAGCTTTGAGCATCCTCTTGGTGCCTGTTTCTTTCCTGTGGTCCAGGCCCAGCTCTGACCGTGTCTGGGACACAGTGAGTGTGCCCAGAGCCCAGGGAGGCGTGGGCAGGGCTGGCACTCCTGAGCTGTGCCCATTTTGTTTGCTGTCCTGTACTGTCTGTGGTAGTTGGGGGGTGTATATACCGTAGCACAGTGGGGTGTTGGGTAACCTGTTCTTGGAAATGGACAAACATCCATGTTAGACTCGTTAGAAAGTTAGTGAGCTGCTCTGCTATCTGCCTTAAGCAAATATTTACTCATCAGGTCTTTCTTTTTTACAGATTGCCATAGAATAAACTTTTATAAAAAAATGTAAAAACTCAACAAAAAAGCTGAATGTTTTGGTATAATACAGTTTCAGGTATCTTGTCTTTTGTGTAAGCCGCTGCTGGGCCTCCCAGGTTAGAGTACAACTGTACAGTTTTTCAATCTCCCATACAAGTTTTCAGTTCTCATTTTAGTTGTAACAATAAAACTCTTTTTTTAAAGAACTCCCTTGAATGTGTTACTGCTTCTGGGCTGGATCCATGGGCTCCTGCTTGACCCACGTGCACAGGAGGGCTGGCAGGGGCTGGGTTTGTAGAGTAAAGGGATTTAACTGTTGCTGCAAGAACTTCTGGAGGCAGAGCTCCAGGAAAAGAGTAGAGAATCCCCATCTCCCCCTGTCACCTCCATTTCCCTCTTCTGGTCTTTCATGTTGAACAGTTAAATGTTAAGGATAAGAGGTGCAGGAACTCAAGGACCCTGGCTGGGTTCTGCAGGAGCTGAGATGCAGCTGCAGCCTGCACATCCTGCTGTTTGAATTCCAGTACTTACCTTTGGTTTATATTTTTAAGGAAACCTACAGCTGGAGGAGAGAGCTCACCAAAGTGGAACAGCACAGGGCAGATCAGGGCCCTGTCCTGTGGGGGTTTGGTCCCTTACCTGTCCCCAGGGCTGCAAGCACAGCAGTAGGAAACACTCCCAGGAACTTGGCTCACATGGTTTATTAGAACTTTAGAAAACAGTATGAAATCCAACAAATAAATACCAAATAGAAAAGTCTTATGTGTATATATATATATATATAAAATATGTACACACAACCCCAACCCCCTTTCAAGTATTGCACCTGAAGCCAGGCTGCTCCCCATGGGCACCCTGCCAGCCAGGGCTGGGGGATGAGCCCAGCCAGGGCTGGCTAGGAGGAGAAGTCTCGGTCTAGGACTAGATTCAGAACTTAAAAAAACAAACACATCCCTCCCTCAGTCAGAGCTGCACATGGCCAAGCCCCTGCTGCTGAGCACACACCTCTTACAGAGCCTGTCAGGCCCTGCCCCAGCTGCAATAATTACAAAGTGACTGAGGGACTACCAGCTTGTCCTTCTGCAGCTGAATTGCCCAAGCAAAGGGAACCACCTTTGGTGGTGCTGGATTTGTTCTGACAGGGCAGTTGGTCTGGGAGAGTGATCATCTCTCTCCTTGGAGAATGCCAAATTAATAAATCACTTCCTGGGAAAATAGATCATATTGGACAGAGCTGGAGCAGGGACAGCTAATTCCTGCCAGATAGATTTTAACTCAAGCTTAGACCTGGATCCACATTTTGAGAGATCCCAGTTTTCATTTGTCCAACACTTGGAATTTCATCATGCGCTGAGAGACTGAGAAAATACATTCCAGGCTGTACCATGGAGGTGACAAACTGTCCCCTTTGGAAATAAACCTGTCCTGGGGCAGGAGAGAGCAGGGACAGGACAGGACAGAAGGAAACCAGACAAAAGCAAACCCTTAGGGACCCGTGGGGCTGTGAGGACAACGGGACCCAGCTCCTCACATTCCACTACTAGAACACTGTGATTTCGATCTCAGCCTCCTGAGCTGCTTCCCTCAGTTCACAGCAGATCCTGTCCATCTTCTCAAAGGCTTGTCGGCCCCGTTCCCCTGTGGAGAGACAAAACAGCCCCTGCTGAGGGACAGGCAGAGCACCCTGAGGAACCTGGCCTCTGGGGACACTCCTGTCACAGCCTTGCCTGGAAGGAAGGACTCAAGAGTGACAAACACATCCCTCAGGGAAAAGTTTTCCAAAACCTGCTAGAAGTCACCATGGAAAATGAGGCCTCCTGCAGCAATTTCCATGAGTAACAGCTTGGAGTGCCACAGCTGGAAAACTGCCATGCACGTGAGCCTGAGTGTTCTGTGGGGCAGGGCTGGGGATCCCTGGGCTGAGCCTGGCTCAGAGTGGGGTTTGCACGAACAGGACAGGGAAATGGCTGTCTCCTGTGTGACCTGGCCATGCTCTGGCAGATCCCAGCTGTTGAGCCCAGGAAAAGCACAAATACTGGCCAGGAGGAGATGGGGAACACTGACACTTTATTAGGTCCCCTCCACTGTGAATCACTTGTCACTTGGATTCCAGTGAAGTAACGAGTAATGAACCAGCCTAAAATTGTCAGTCCTTGTCTACAACCTTTTCAAAAGGTTCAGTGGTTCCTAAAGCACTTAATCCTTCAGGATCTCCTTGGTCTGGTTCTATAAACTTCATCAGGGGCCCTTGGCTGTTACATGTGATGTAAAGTTTATCTTCATGGTATGAAACAGCTGTTCCTGAAATATTTCTGTTGTCCTGGATATATTCAGGCTGAACTTGAGGCCCCTCCTGGTCCTGCACTATTTCACATCCCTCTTTCAGACCATTTTAAAGCTGTACAAAAGCATTACCAAAGGACAGTGTGGTTTCCCTGGCTGCATTCCTGACTTCCTCTGTTTCAGACTGGCACAGGTGGGCAACCTGGTCAATGCTCTCCACAGCCTGTTGGAAAAAAGAATTTGCTTAAGCGGCTTTTCAGCAGTTTGGTGGACATTTTTTACAAAGCAAACACAGACACAAACTCCCATCTCCTCTGACATCCAAATTCCACCAGGACCTCTCTTCTCCAGCCTACTGGACTGCAGTTACATTTCCTGATACGATCTCATCTGTGTTCCCTTCTCTCCTGTTTCAGGGCATCAGAAAGTGTAAAAGTTACAGGGTACAGGTCATGGTGGGACCATTAAAGCAGTACCACCCAACAAAGACCTCCACTGAAAGGGTTAATCCCAGCTGGTGCTTTCAAATCGACTTTAAGGCCCTGATTTGCTGTTGTGTGAGTACCCGTTTGCAGACATTGGTTCACTATTTGTGTGCAAACCTGTTACAGCTTCGGGCTCTTGGGGAGGTTTAAATCTGTGCTGTTTCTTATAATATTACTTTTGTTTTCTGACTTCAATCAGCTATTGTTAAAAACACCCCCTGATTTAACTTCGGATTTCTACAGTGAAATGTTTCGCAGTGACTGATGCAGAGCTGTTGCTCTTCGTGCAGTGCTGGGTGTCCCCAGGCAGACCCTGCCCCTCACCCTGAGCATCGCAGGGGTTCACACACCCTGGTGCCGTGCCCGGCCCATCAGACACGCCGGGTGCCACGGCTGCCGCTGCCCCGGGAGAAGCGGCATTAATAGCTTGGAGCCGTGCAGCCAGAGCACCGGGGGTTCCCGGTCCCAGTGACCCCTGCCCAGCTGGGCCCGCTCGGGTCCCGCCCTGGGGCCGAGCAGAGCCGGGCTCACCCTGAGGTTCTTCAGAGCCAGGCACGCCGCCTGCTGCAGCCTCGCATCGCGGCCGGACAGAACATCCGTGAAAAACAGCACAGCCTGGGCCAAAACAGAGCAGAGTCACAGGGAAACTCGGCAGTGCCAGCGAGCAAGCACACCCGATCCAAGGGGCAGGAGCGGCGCTACCCCCGCGAAATGCACCAAGGTAGGGAGCACCGGAGCCCTGCTGGCCACAGGGGCTCGTTCCCGGCTGGAACACGGCGAGGAGAGCGTCTCTGCTGTCCCCAAGCTCTCCACTAGCCCCCCGCTGTCCCCCAGTCCCCGCATTCCCCGCTGTCCCCGCTCACCCGGGCCCGGAGGTTGCCGCTGCCGCTGGCCCGGGCCAGGCAGGCGGTGGCCGCTTTGCCCACCCGGTGGTTCTCGTCCAGCTGCAGCAGCCCCAGCAGCCGCAGCGTCCGCGGCAGCGGCTGCAGCCGGCTCAGCCTCTTCCCCTTCAGCCTCTTGAGCGTCTTCAGCCTGCCGGGGCACTGCAGCTCCTCGATCAGCATCACTGCGGGGAGCACCGGCCTCACTCACGCAGAAACGCCGCAGGAGGACACGGCCCCTGCCAGCCCGCTGCCCTCTGCCCACCCTGCCGCCTCCCCATCGCTGTCACTGTCCCCGTGCCCGGGCAGGGACAGCAGAGCCACCTCAGGCCCTCAGCCCCCTCCACATGAGTCCTCTGCATCAACACAAGCCTGAAGATGCAGCCAATAGCAGGACTATTTTTAAATAATTCTTTTCTAATAGAGAGGAAGTCTTGGAGTACTTTCACATGTTGGACTGGCTACCTCGGGCTACAAAATGCACGTCAGTAACCTCTGCAGCTTTATTGTTCTTTCTGTGTCTGAGTCCAGCTACAGCAGTGAGCCCGAGCCAGAGCTCAGTCCTTGGAACCAGCTGGAGGCTGCTCCTGACCTTGTGTCTGCTTTAGCTTGGAGCATCCCAGACCCCATTTTCAGGGCACTTTAGATAAGCCCATCCTTCACACGGGGGTTTGTTTGCACATGCTCAGATATGGGAGTCAAGCATGCTTTTCCTGTTCTGATTAAAACTACACGGTCGTAAGAGGAATAAAAAGGGAAACAAGCTGTCAGTGCGAGGGCTGGGCTGTTTCCTGCTCTGGAGCTGCATCTTGAGCAGGAACCTGGAGGGCTCAGCAGTGCCCAGCACTGCCCCTACCTTCTTTAGCCAGTTTTGCCAGGTGTTTCTCCAGGCTGCCAATGCGGTGTCTCTCCAGGTACCGATAGAACTGGAATAAAGTAACCGGCTCCGTTTGGAAATGTGAGGAGGGGAGCAGCCCATCACAGGTGAGGATCTGCTCCAGCAGCCTCTGCAGCACTGCAGGGAGCAGGACAAACAGAAACCAGCAGGTCGGTTACGTGGCAGCTGCTGAAAGCGAGCCAGAGGTTTGGGTTTGGGGTTTTCTAAATGCACAAGGACAGTTTTCAGCACGGCACTGAAATGAGGCAGCGTGGCCTGTGCTCACTGGTACCTGTCTCCAGGTGGCTGGGGTACTTCTCCTTCACTTTGAGCATCATTGTGTATTTCAGTGCGTGACGGAACCTTTCTGCTGAGGTCACCAAGATGCTGCTGCCGGGCTCTGCAAGATCACTCCAGATTTTCAGATACTGCTTCTTCTTTTTAGTCTTCTGAATAACTGAAACCCAACATTTTAAAAAGTCAGCGAGCTGACTGGGATTTTACATGAGAAATTAGGCAGCAGATGGCCTATGTGGATGTGGGGCAGCACTAACTTGTATTTGCATTAGACATGGTTTTGTTAAAAACGGGACATTTGCTGCCCAAATGTTCACACCTGCAAGCTCTGAGCTCCTAAACTGCCATCAGCAGCTCTTCTGCCTCTTATTGTTCCCTCTCTCCCAGCACCTGAGCCAGCTCCAGAAGAACGTTCTGGGAGTTTGAGTGGCTGCCCTTGTGCCAGCCAAGGAGGTGCCACTGCCGAGGGTTTTTGGGATCCTGCCTGGTGTTCTTTGCCCAAGGCACAGCTCTGACCTCGGGGCTCTCTCACTCCCCACAAGAGCAGTGCAGCAGTACCCTGTGCTTCCTCCTTTGGATCCCCCAGCCCTGACTTTTCCCTCCAGACACGGAGCTGCTGCCCCTCAGCCTCCCTCACTTCCCTGTCACACTGTGCCAGCCCCTTTGCAGCCCTGCTCCAGGGAACAGTTTATTCTCACATCCTCCAGGATAAAATCTGGCAGCAAATGCTTCCAACTGAAATTTGCATTCTTGCTGCTGTATTCACCAAGATGAGAACAAAAGCCTTCCAAGCCCCTCGCTGTGCTTTATCATTTTGTCATGTCCAACAGCCAATGGAAGAATTTAGTAGTGGGAAGACCTGAGATAAAATTCTGTGCCCACTAAACTGTTCTGGCAAGTGGGCACAGAATTTGGGCTGTTTGCTTGCCAAGGAAAAGCAGAGATATAAAAGAGGATTTTATTAAGGCTGCTCTGCTGCTCTTTGACTGCAAACTCCACCATCTGCAGCATCCCTGTTTAAGGCATACCAGTTCAGCTACTCTTTCTCTGAAACCAACTTCTCCAAATTTTTTTCTTTCTGTGTAGAAGAAAAAATGAACCAAAGAATGAGCCCAGTTTTCCCTAAGAATCCAGCTAGAAGAGCTGGTTTAATGATGTCAATGTTTGCAATGAATTTGGAATGAAATCCCTGAGTCTGGGGGGGCTCGAGCAGCCACACCAGGGGTGCACCTCTCCCCTCTCTGCTGGCCTTGGGGTAAGGCAGGTACTCACTTTTCTCAACAGACAGATCCAGGACATCCCCCAGGACTCGTGTCTGCTCTGACACTTCTTCCAAAATGCTCTCCTGGACCACCTGGGCTACATTTGGTGTCCTCAGTTTCTGAAATGCAACAGACATAACCCAGGAGCTGAAACAAGGGCAGGATCAAGCTCCAGATAAATGAGGATTTGTTTCTTAGAATCCAACTTTTAAGACAAGTGACAAACCCCCAGCTGCTCTCAGAAGGCCCCTGGCCCATCAGCCACCTGCTCCCTGTTGCACCATTTTTTCCCTCATTAAACATGACCCAAGCCTGTGTGTTTGCAGCCTGCTTTGGGCACAGAGCTATTGCTTAGAGCCTCAGCAAACCCAGAGGCAAGCAGTGGCAGCAGAGTTTTGTATGGCATGTTCTCTGTGGACACGTGTACTCGGCACTAATGCACCCAATTTCCATTCCGAGTCTCTCTGCTGTTATCAAGCAAACAAAACATATCAAATTCTCCTGATATCAGAATCAACGGTGACAGCCAGTGCCCTGGAAACCCCCAGGCTGCTCTGTACCTGCAGGAGACCTTTGCACAGCCTCAGGTGTGTTATCAGCAGCACGTCCAGGTTGTCATCCCCAGTAGTTACATCTCGTGCTTCTGGTCTCGTGTCACAGCTCAGGGACTGCAGCACGTTGTCATTGTAGGTACTGTGGGATGAGGGGAAAGAGGGTGACAAGTCTCATCACTAAACAGAACTGAAGATGCACAGTCTCACCAGGGAGCTGTGGGAGAAATCAGGTGGCATTGAACAGAAACCAGAACTTTCTTTAATTGCATTTATAACCCTCTCTAAAACCACGGGAGGCATTTCTGTGCTGGGTTTGACACCACAGCTGTTGTGGGGGCCCCTCTGCCTGTCCCACAGGTGCTGCAGCACACACCTGACACTGCCTGTCCTTATGCTCCCAAAGGAGGACAGCTCGTCAGCGCTGCAGTCAGCATTCAGGAAATCAAAGCTCTCCAGCACTGTCTCCACCATCAAACTCTCCATAGAGGAATGTTTGTGAAGAGTCTTGAGCTGTTGATGAAATGGAAGCAGAAATACTGTTATTTGCAGTTGGCCAGCCATTTTACAGTTCTTCTTTTCTGGTTTTGAAATCATTCCTAATAATAAATCTGATTTCATTCTTAACACACCAGGGAAGTCTGCTTTCAGTGCAGGACTGACCCCAAAATAATGCTGCTAGTTAAATTCAAAACATGTTTCAATATTTTATCTCTGTGCATTCCCCTTTATCTCCATGCCTGCTAAGGCCAAGGAGAGCTGATATTCTCTGCATCTTCTGTCACTAACAGAGTTTTCACTCGTTCCCTGTTTCTGAGCCCAAAGCAGCAACCCTGGGGGCTGTTGCATTCCAGCACAGCACCCAAGAGCTTCATCTCAATAGTGAATTTCATGGAGCCACTGCCTTTGTCCCCTTGGAAAGGCTGCTCTGAGGGTACTTGCTTTGGCTTTTAAATTCTGTTTTTCTGGGGTTTCACTGGAGCAGGAGGCCAGAGCAGTTGTGTTATCATCAGTTCTTACTCCAGCCTGCATCCCCTCCCAGCCCTCGTGTTCCTGCCCCAGCGTCTGCCTGCTCCTCTCCAGGACCTTTCCTCCAATAACAGGAACATTTCCAGCCCCTGCCTGCTCCTCTC
>VWZV01011466.1:568420-581942 GCA_013397155.1 Irena cyanogastra
CCCCTCCCCGGGCCCTTCCCCCAGGGATAGGAACATTCCCAGCCCCTGCCTGCCCCTCTCCAGGACCTTTCCTCAGGGATAGGAACATGCCCAGCCCCTGCCCGCCCGGCAGAGCCGGGGCAGCTGCACAGAGCTGGCTTTTCACAGCCTGCCTCCTGCTCTGCTCCTGCACCCTGCCCCGGGCTGCCCCTGCCCTCTCACTCAGGGAAAAGCACAAAGCTGCATACTGCACCTCATACTGGTCTCGCTCTAGGTTTAAAGCGAGCCCAGGGCCGATGCCCGGACGCTGTGCCCAGGCTCTGCCCTGCCCGGCCCGGAGCTCCCTCCGGGGCTGCCTTTCCCCGGCCGGCTCCGCTTCCCCGAGTCCCGCCCGGCCTCTGGTGGCCAAAGCGCCCGACAGCCACCCCAGCTCCCCGGGCCCGGCAGACACAGCCACACCGCCGTACCTTCAGCTTATCCCTCAGACACGAAACCTGGCACTGCAGTTTCTCCAGCTGGGCTTGCCCCTCCGCACGCGGTTTCAGCAGGTTTAACACCTCCTGCAGAGCCCTGTCCACCGGCTTCGCACGCCCCTCGGGCTTGAGGTCGCCTGCAGCGCTCCAGCTTTTCTGGCTGATGTTTTCCTGCTCTGCCAGCCGGCGACTCCGGGCCTGGCTGAAGGAGTCTCTCCCGCCCTTGTGGCGGGGGGCAAAACTGGAGGGGCTCCTTGGGAATCCATCCCCACACGGAGTCTTCTTCAGGATGTCCAGGGTGCTGTGAGCTGGGAGCGGCTGCTGCAGCTCTTCTGCTCCTGCGGTCTCTTGAATAATCACCAGTGGCAGCATCCTGTGGTCCAGGGCTGGGGTGGTACTTCTGGACTCTGCCCCTTTCTGATCCTCAGAGCTGAACGAGTCTCCCTCGCTCGTCTCCGCAGGGCTGTGGGGCTTGCTCCTCCCGGGGCCATCGAAATCACAGGCAGCCAAGTAGCTCAGGATGCTGGGAGGCTGGGCTTCCTCCCCTGCATCCCCTGGGCTCTGCCTCTGCTGCAAAACAGACTGCAAAGAGATCCCCAGGTGAGCCTGGAGCCAGCTGGAGAGCCGAGGTCCCACCTGGGACAGGGACTCCCTTCCCTGGCTGCCAGCTGAGTCCCACCTCAGACTGCTGCAGCAGACTCCCACCGCCCTACCCTTCCAGCTGCTGAGCAGAGCTTTGTGCAGGGTTTTACAAAATGCTTTACCAAATCTAAACTAGAACTCAAAAGAATAGGGGTTACAAGAAAACTTTACTGAACCCCCTAAATAAACTGCAAAGGCACCAGAGGGCTGCTTTCACATTTCTGTGTGCTCCTGAACAGCCTGGTCCAACCCAAAGCCAAGCCCCAGGTCTGTGCTTTGCCTTCTGCTCCCCCCAGGTACTCACCAGGTAATACCTCTCTCTGAAGCTGGGGGTGTTTGGGGGGGTCCAGTTGTACAAGGAGCTCTTCCTGCTACCCACAGAAAACTTGGCACTGCTTCCAGGTGACAGAAACAGGTTTTCTGTGTCAAAGGGGCTGCAGCAGAAAACAAAGGCCCAAGTGTCAGTGAGAGCAGAGAGCACAAGAGGTGTTGGCAGGATTTGAACAGGGACATTCAGTTAGCAACACGGAGGAAAATGAAACAGAAACTGCCTCTCTAGCCAGTGTCTCTGATTGCTCCAGCAGAGAAACACACAGGCAAAAAGGCTGTGGCTTGTACACAGATTTCTCAACACCCTTTAGACAGAAACTGTGCCAGAGGAGCCAAGGCAGGAGTGAGTGCTATGTGCTCCTGACACCGCTGCTGGCCAGGCCCTGGGCAGTGACACAGGCACAGAACCACAGAGGAAGGAAATACAACACTTGCAATACAGGAGAGCTGCCAACTTCCCTCCTGCAGAGCACCACCTGGAAAAACCAATAAAACCCCTCATTGTGCTTCACCTATTAATGAACAAAGCCTTTGGCTGGCAGAGGAAGCCTGCCCAGTGCTGCTTGGCAGTTCTGTGGTTCTTACAGGCAGGGATGAGCCAGTTACAGCCCCAGAGGAATCTGGCTGTGGTCTGCCAGGCTTTGTCAGTGCTGCTCCAAAGACTTCCTAATTACCTACTTCATCTCAGCCATTAGTTTTGAAACTCCTTTGCAGAGCAGTCTAAGGAAACTCGCATGAATGATCCCCTGGGATGCAGCTGGGTAACCAGGAGACGGAAAACACATTTCAAGTTAAGTAAAGCAAATTTGGTTTCTATATGTGCTACTTTTCGTTGCCTACTGAGATGCCTTGTGGCACCAAAAGAAAGTTTGTTTTCCCACTTGATTACTGGCATTTTGAAAAAAGCGAATTGTTTGCAACAAATCTGCAGCCTCAGTGATTGAATAGAACAGCCAAAGAGAGGATAAAATCAGCTGAATTCAGCTGTACCTTGCAGGAGATGCGAGTGATAACGAGGACTAATCAATCGCAGGGAAATGAATTTCTGCTCTCTAGCAAAAGTTGAAAAGCAGAGTGGCAGCCCTCTCTGGCCTCTCAGGCTGCTCGGGGACAGTCCTGCAGAGCATCCTGCAGAGCAGCACCGTTCCTCCTGAGCACCGAGTGCTGGGGAGCTCCCAGCCCGGGGTAACGGGCTGAAGGAGGCACTGTCACCCAGCTGGGCTCCGTCACAGCCCGGGACAGCCATCTGCACTGACTCACGGGCAGAAATAAATCGCGTTTCTGACAGCAAGAGCCTTCAGCCAAAGCCTGCTGTGTTTACTAATGAAAGCAAATTACTCCTACCCACGGCATTCTTCACAAAAGTCACAGGGATCCACTCCTCAGATTTTTCATTTTCAGCTTCTAACACCATGATGCAGTAATGCAAAATGGCACTTCTAGGAGAGGAACAAGAACAAACAAAATCTGCTTTGCCCCTTTGACAATTCCTAAAAGCCTCCAGCAAACTGCAGCTCTTCAGCTGGCTCCAAGCACCAGCTCCTGGCCCTGCAAGGAGCGACTGAGAGCAGAGCAGAGGGGGATAGAGGGATGGAGTCTGCTCGGGAGCTTCTGTCATCCCTTAGCCCTGAGCTCCCTGGGCACCATCCATCATCTCCCTCCACGTTTCTGCAGCAAACAAACCCTCACACCGGGACAGCCCTGGAACCCACCTCTCCCAGCATTCTGACACACACAGAGCCCGGCGGGGATATTCCAGGGGATATTCCAGTCAGATGGAGGGGGCCTGCCCCAGACACAGGCTGCAGTTTGAGGCAATCCATAGCTGGGATCTGTCATGCAGCAGACTTTGCAAGCAGACTATTGTCTTTAATTGTCACTGGCTTTTCCTCAGTTTGTTTAGTCACTTCCTGAAATCATTGACATAAAACCTCTGCATAGGTAAAAACTACGCAGGAATGTCGTTGTTTAACCTTAAATTGTGGAGCAAGTACTTTGATGGGGGGTGGGGGGTGGCTGTGGCTGAACTGAGAGAAATAGTGGCTCCACATTTCCTGTCCACGTTTCTGAGCCAACATCCACATGCCTGCACAGGATTATCCAGCAACAGCTCTTCAGGACTGAAAAACTCTATTAAAAAAAAATCTAAAGTGACCCACAAGTCTGATCACCTTTGCTGTCCCCATTCTGTGCCCCAATCACTCCCCTCCTGTCCAGCCACTCCACAGATTCAATACCCCCAGACCAGAAGTGTGGATACAATTCCTGCCTGAATCCCACTGCTCAGCCTGTGAATCCAGGCTTACACTAACACCCCCAAAAAAGCCAATTCTAGTCAATGGACTGGACTCGCTCTTAATAATGAGCTTTTTCTTTCCCTGTTAATCCCTGGGGAAAATGCCCTGAATTTAGCAGAGAGGTGGCTGCTGGGTCTCACCCACCCTCTCCAGCCTGACAAGCGCCAGTCTCCAGGAAATCCAGCTTGGCTCAGCACCAGCTGTGGGAGCAGAGATGCACCAATGGATCACTGCCTGAAGGCCCTGCAGGAGGAACTGCCTCTCCACCTCAGTCTGCATCTGTAAGAGCAGGACTGGCAGTAGGTATGCATCCCAAAAACCAAAGCCAGACCTTCCTTTTTTACTCTCCCTTAAGGTTCTGTCCTCCTGCTGCAGGAGCCCCTGTGAGCCAGCCAGCACTGCTGAAAGCAGAGCCACCAAGGGGTTCTGACTGCATGGTGCCCCTGGATCCCAGAGCAGGGCACCACTGGAGCTCTGAAAAGAGAATACAGCTCCCTCTTTATCCTGCATGTGAGACACAGAATTCAGACTGCTGTTTAGGTTGGCAAAAAACCCAAAGCCTTTTGCCAAACTGGCCAACAAAGCAGTTCTGCAAGGGCCCAAGCTCATTCACACTCCTCATGGCACCATCTATAAAGGAGCTGAAGGCACTTTTGTTTGAGCCCAGAAGACCAGAGGCCTATTTAAAGAAAACGTACATTTAGCAGCAGAAGAGAGGTCTACATTTGGATTTCTCACAAAGCAGGTCTAGACTGAAAAATCGCCTCTCAGGGAGCTTCGGGTAAATCAGATGGATTTGTTTAGTTATTCTTAAATCAGAAGGAAAAGCAGCTGTTATTATGAGTGCTCTATCTCTGAAAACAGAAACACCCTGAGTTATCACCACACAGCCTCTCTTTTCTGTAAACAGCCTCAGCAAACACTGTCAGCGAGGAGAGGCCAGCTCTGCACAGCAGCTCCGGAGGATCCACTTGGTGGGACCCCAACCATCCCACAAACAAACACAGCAGAGACATAGAGCCGGGCTCTCATGCTGGGACATTCCAGGGGGGATTAACTCCCAAAGAAAATGAGTCACCGGCAGCCCTGTCCCAGCTCGGCTGCTGCCAGCTCCACGGCTGTGGGATGCTGTCCCAAATGCCAGGACGTGCTCCTCCACAGCCCAAAGCTGCACTGTGAGCTGGGGACTGCAGCCAGACAGTGCCAGCAGCACCCAGGGGTGGGAGCTTTCTGCAGAGTTCTGCCCCAAACACAATTTGCTGGGGAGATTCAGGTCAGGAGGAGCTGTGCCATAGCCCAGAATAGGAGGGGGATTTCCTCCTGCAGTTCTGTTGGAAGAACAGATTAATTCTGCAGTTGCTGACAGTGAGGACAGGAAGGGAGCAGACCCAGCAGTGTGGATGAAGGACTGTCTGTCAGTGCCACTGCTGGGGCTCACAAGGAGAGAGCAGAAGTGATTTCTTCCAGACTGTCAACTCCATCCACCGTGGCCACTGTCAGATCTCGGGAGGAAAAAGCATCATAAACAGAGGCAGGCAAAACTCTGCCCAGGTGAGTTTATTTCTGATTGACTTCCAGCAATTTATGCTTGAAAATAATTTTCAGGTGCTGTGGCAGAGACACATTTTCAGCCCAGTTGCAGGCACAAGTGTCAAGAAGCACAGCACACACAAGGGACACCCAGAAAATGGCACTGGGGCAATAAAGCTTTTCCTGCCCAGCCCCAGCAATGCAACCAGAGCTGTTTCTGATTCTCCTGGTGAGAGCTGCAGGGGCCTTTCAGGGAGCTCCTGGCACCAAGGGGGTTCAGGGGTCTGGGCCATGCAGGGCTGGAGAGCCCAGGCTGCAGAGCCACCTGCACAGGGGCCAGGGGAGAGTGTCCCCTCTTTCACTGGGCACCTCCTGGGGGGCTGCAGTGATCCTGGACACTGGCAAATGGAAACGGGTTAAAAAGTCTTCATTTGTTGCAGATGGATCTCTCTGTGTGAGACAACAGTGCCACAAAGCAGAAATAACAGAACTACCCCAGAACCCAGTGCTGGTGAGTCTGGAGGGAGGAATGAGTGCCAGTGCACCATCCACAACAGTGAGAATTTACTTTTAATAACAGCAGTAGTCCACTACAAAAATCAGATTACAGAATTAAAATGTAAACCAATTTGACAAATCACAGGCACGGTGACAATGCTCAGCTATTTAAAAGTGCATCTGTGAGCAGCTTCCCTGGGCTGCACAAACAGCCTTGGACCCATAACTCCTCACAGTGCACACACAAAGGTGCCAAGCCTTGGGGAAAGCTGCTTTTTTAACAGATCATATCTTGCTAACCATGACTCTCCTAAAACCTCAGCTGTGTGTTTTTTCCATTGTGCCCAGGAACTGCTACTTCCAGTCCCATTCCATCACCTTGAAGGCACGTTCCACGTTTTGTAGACACACATACACTGCCTGGAGGTAGATGGAATGCTCCTTGTGAGGAGCAGAGAGCTAAGTCAGGCCACTGCTGAGGTGCCACGGCTGTGGTGACACCAAGGCAGAGCTGAGAGGTCACAGGAACAGCTTCTGTCCCTTCCCCTGCCTGCTGCCAGCACCAGGTCCTGCCCAGGGGTGGCTGTTCTCTGCCCTGCTCTCAGAAACAAAGGGGACCACGGTGTTGAATGCAGCTCAGGGACACCCCGAGAGCCTGAACTGCTTCCAGGGGCTGCTGTTGGAGGCTGTACTCACTTCCAGAGCACCTCCAGGCGCAGCTTGATGGTGCCCAGCTCCGTGATGTCCACGACGATGGCCTGGGGCTTGGTGCTGAAGAAGTTGATGCTGTCACACGTCACCACCCCCACCAGGATGGTGGCCAGGCCTCGCAGCTCTGTCACCTGCAGAGACACAAACAGACCCAGTGCCAGCTCAGCAGGCAATCCCAAAGCACAGAGAGAGCAGCCAGCCCAGATCTGCCCACAGCAAAGCCAGCCCTGACACGCGGCTCTGCCACCAAACCTGGGAGCCACTGTCCCCACCAGGGACACGCAGAGGGGAGGGCTCCAGGAGCTGGGGACACACACAGCTGGCAGCTTTCAGTGGTTTTACTGCTCTGGGTCTGTGCTGGGCAAAGACCTTTGAGCACAATGGAAGGAGCAGGAGCTGTGGAGGACATTTGTCAGTGACTTTCGTCAGCTGACAGAAGGAGTCAAACTCTCACTGGCACACAAAGTGAGAGAGTTTCTACAGTTATGGTAAAACAGGGATCTGAATTAGCTTCTCACCTGATCCTCACTGTGCAGTGAAAGTAAAAACCCCCTCCCAAACCCATTTCCAAAGCAAGGTGCCAGAGGTCTCCTGTGTAACCCAGCTGCTGCCAGGGCAGGGCAGGGCAGCTCCAGAGCTGCTCCATCGGGCTGCCAAGGCCAAGGGCTGCCCTGGCACAGTGTCCCACTAGGACAGAGCCCAGCACAGCCTCAGCCCCTGAGTGGTGCCAGGCAGTGCTGCCCAGGGACTGACCCCCCTGCCAGGGCAGGGCACAGCCACGGCTGGAATTTCCACACAGCAATTTCCCTCCTCCAGTGGAGAGCAGGGCTGCAGGTACTCAACATCCACGTGGGGGATAAATAATATCTGCATGCACATCTGTGTCTCCACATCCAGGCTGCGCCCTAGAAATTCCCAGATATTGATCTAGGGCTTCTTCAAAAAACCAAGCAAACAAAAACCCTAAACACAACCACATATCCCAGAACTGGGAAAGCAGGTGGGCTAATGCAGTTACCAGTGCCAAAGCAAAATCAGAAGTCATGTCCCTTCACTAGGCACAACATGGATTAACTGCCATTTTTTACACAGTTAGAAAAAGAAAACTACTTAAGAAATTTGAGAAACCCTTGGCAGCCTAGGAGGGAAGTAGCAGAAGACCTGTTAACCCACTGCTTCCAGTGCAACCATTGTACACCACACCTTGATTTCAAACTTCTCGTGCAGATTGGGGATAAAAATCTTTTCCTCCTCATCCCATGTCTGGCTGTCATCAGTCTCAATTTTGCCTTTCAGCCTCCATTTTTGGCGCCCCAGCCGCACGAACACCTGGAAACCACAGAGGAAAGAGGGTGTTGGGTCAGCACATCCCAGCCACTCCCTTCAGCCCCAGTGCCCCAGATCCACAGGGCAAAGCCATTCCCTTCAGATCCACACAAACAAAGCCATTCCCTTCAGCCCACCTGCCCCAGCTCCACAGGGCAAAGCCATTCCCTTCAGATCCACACAAACAAAGCCATTCCCTTCAGCCCACCTGTCCCAGATCCACAGGGCAAAGCCATTCCCTTCAGATCCACACAAACAAAGCCATTCCCTTCAGCCCACCTGTCCCAGATCCACACAAACAAAGCCATTCCCTTCAGATCCACACAAACAAAGCCATTCCCTTCAGCCCCAGCCCCACACAAGCAAAGCCATTCCCTTGCCCACTGGACCCTGGCTAGAGCAGAAAACTGGAGACAGGACTGGGGAGCAGGTAGCAGGCTTTAGCCCCTGAAAAGCACCCAAAGGCACTGGAGAAGAGCCCAGAGCACACTGCCCTGCACTGGGGTGGTGCTGAGGCACCAGGCACTCTGGAGCTCACTGGGAAAGCGAGGGGAGAACCCAGGCAGACACAGAGCACTCACATCATGCCAAGGGCACACTTCCAGGAACCAGGCAGCCCCTGCTCTTTGATTCCAGGGCAGCTCTGGAGGCCCAGCCCTGGCACTTGGGTTGGTAGGCAATCCCTGGCATCACTGAAACCCTCCCACAACACCCAAACCACATCCAGTGCCCTCTGTCCCTGCCCAGCCTCCCTGGGCACAGGGAGAGTGCCAATGCTCTGCCCCCCTCACCACAGAGCTGGCTTCTCACAGCCTGCCTCCTGCTCTGCTCCTGCACCCTGCCCCGGGCTGCCCCTGCCCTCTCACTCAGGGAAAAGCACAAAGCTGCATACTGCACCTCATACTGGTCTCCTGGGCAGAGCCGAGCAAAGCCCACCAGGCCTGGAAAGAGAAGGAAAAGCCCAATGTTGGCAGAGCTCCACAGAGCCCCCAGCACCTCAGCCTGCAACAAAGCAGTGACCCTCTGGGCCACGCTCCCTCTTGTCCCAGCTCAGTGCAGAAGCTGCACCACCAGCCCAGCACACTCTCAAAGGACAACACTGAGCTGAAAAAAGAAAACTTGTCAGCTTTGCACTCAAATATAAAATACCATGGCGTGTCTGGTTTATAGCACTGGAGCAAAACCCAGAATTCTGCCCGAGGTCTCTGTGAGTAACTGGACTCTCAGCAGGTCAGACTGCTACCCAGAAACCCCAAACCAATGAGTGAGGAAAGGAGAAAGGAACCCACCTTTCATCTTCACATGGAACTCTCCCAAGTGCACCTCCAGAGCCCCCTCTATGAAGCACATGTCCTGCAAGAGACTGCACAGTCACAGCACTGCAGAGCAGCTGCTTCCCCACACGTGCTACTGCTCTCAAAGGACTTCATTTCTTGTATTTTTTGTTTCAAAGGACACACAGGTATTTTCACCAGTAAAGGCAGACAAAAGTAACGTGAATGGATTCTGTAAAACAGAAAATCTTCCACAGAAGAGTGGAACTCCGAGCTCATCACTGTCAGTTACCTTCCATTACTGGCTTTGTAAAAGTAGCACAGCTTATTCCTTCAATTCTCATCCCACACTTCCAGCGGAAGCCAGAACAGACCCCGGCACCAAGGATTTTTCACAGAGTGTACCTGTATTTTACTCACACCCGTTAAGTTTTTAACCCACACCATCAGAAAAAGGCCAGCAGCAGCTCCCAGCACGTTTGTGGAGGAGCAGGCAGGTCCTGGCCACGAGTGTGAAGGGTCTCCTACCTCTGTGCACTCCTGGACGTTCCTGTAGAGCTCCAGCAGGCTCTCCCTGGAGGCCTTGGTGGAAGGGGACAGGGAGAACGCTTGCTTCATGTTGGTGGCCCCGTCCCGCAGCCTGCACTGGATGCAGTAAGCTTCATAGAGCTCCTCCACCTTTGGAACACGGAGAGAGGGAGCTGGAGTTACCCTGGCATGGTTCAGGAGCCTTGGGAAGGAACACCAGCAGGGTTTCCTGGCAAAAACCCCAGCAAGCAGCCCAAACCCCTGTGGCAGAGCCCTGCAGAGCGCTGCAGCTCCTGCACGTGACAGAGCAGGGTTTGCAGCTCCATAGCCCATGGTTTTCTGGGAATGCAACCAGCTCTGCTCTCACCAGAGCACAGCACAAGAAGCAGGGTAACGCTGTGCTCACAGAAACTGCAGAGCAGGAAGCCAGTTCCCTGAGCACAGAGAAAGCCCTGCAGTGCTGGCTGTGCCAGAGGAGAGGCTCAGCAGCCACAGAACTGCCCCTGGGGGAATGGGGAGAACACCCAGGCTTCCCAGAGCAGCATTTTCTGAATAAACTACCAGAAAATGCAAACTGGCTTCACAGGAAAACTCAGGTTGGGTCGTGCCCAACATTCAGCCTGAATAGAACCATTCAGGAAAATAAATAAATAAATGAGAATCCCCTCCTCCTGTAAGAAGAGTGGCTGCAGCTTTCAGCATTTCCCCAGCACTCTCCCCTTCAGATGAATTACAATCAGAGTGCTTTCCACGAGGATGGATCCCTTCCAACGCAGTGGGAGCCTGACAGGCACACGGTGGGTGTAAGCCCCTTACCTTGCTGATGTGAAACTCCAATTTCCTGATGTATCTCTCCACGGAGCGGATTTGCTTTTCAGGAGGGCAGAGAGAGAGATGTAAGAAATTATTTCCCAAATGTGCCATTAGGTAACAGAGCAGACAGAAAACCACCCATTTCCCTCTATTTACAGCATTCCATCCCATCCCCAACAGCCTTACCTTATCCAGGTCGTAGTAGAAAGCCTGAAAGAGAAATGGCACAGGCTGAAGAGGAGAGCACCTGGGTTTTACCACTACTGATACTCTCACAGGTACCCCAGGAACATCCTAATTGACACTAAATTTATATCACAAACACTGGTCACTGAGAGGACACAAGGAGATACAGCCAGGAAAGAAACACTGCTGGGTATTGAAAATGAGAAATTTCAAGTTAAATTCTCACATCTTGGGACATTTCTGATTGTGCTGCTTTGCTGGATCCCCCCTCAGTGTTTGAACTGGACAGCCCCTGGGAGTCCCGGGGGGAGAAATCACCTACTTCTGTGATTTTTATTGAAGTGTTTAACACTGAAAACCCCTTACCAATCTGGAGTTCCTTTTGGTATCTTTGTGCCGACCAGAGAGATAATCCAGCTCAGCCTGGTGTGCTTCCAGGTATTCACTGGAGAGAGAGGAAGCCCGGGTTAGATCCTGGTGTATTCACTGGAGATTCTTTGGGAGGCGTTGCAGCAGAATATCAATTTCTAACACTCAGCAGTCACAGAATCACAAAATCCACAAATCTCAGGTTTCTCTGTCTGTTCCTGCCTGTGGGGCAGCAGAAAGGCTCCTTTGCTGGGGAGGTCTGTGCTTACAGGGACTGAGGAGGAGCAGGAGCTCCCCAGCAGCCCCACCTCGGGCACAGCTGGCACAGCTGGCACCAGGAGCCCTGCACCAAGACCCAGCTCACAGGAGAGGAGCCCTGCACAGGTGAGGGGGGCAGGTGCTGCTCAGGCTCCAGCAAACAGAGCTGGAAGGGCCACGTTAAGGCAATTTCTTAATCCTTTTTCCAGGATGAGCTCTGCTTTGCAGGGTGTGAGGCACTTGGTGCCAGTTGGCCTCTCCAGAGCTGCCTGCACGCCTGGCTTGTGCCTTTGGACTTTCCACAGGGCCTGAAGCCTTTTCAGCTGGGGCTCTGCCAGCTTTGCTTTTAACACAGAGCAGACTTGGGGAACTTTTTCCTCTAGTGTTTAAAAGGGACCAGAATCACCTGGTAAACACTACATTCTTAGACACAGTCTCGAGCAGTCAAAATAACTTCATTTCAGACAGCTCCACTTCCTCACATTTGCTTGGATGCATTTCCTTTTCTCGCCGCTCCAGAAGCAGCTCCCCCAAGTCAGCCCAGGTCTGCAGCACTCAGCTCCCTGCTCCTAACACCTGCCCAGGAGCAGCCCCGTGCAGGAGCAGCCAAGGCTGGAGGCAGAAAAGCATGCTCCTACCTTTCAGAAAAGCTTCATCACCTTCAGCTTTAAGTATGTTAGAATTACCAGCTCGGTGGAATGGCAGCCAGATGGTTAACAGAATAAAGAGGTATTTTCTACAGCTATAAAGAAACAGGCACGTAAAATATGTTCTGTACTAGAGACTCAAGTCACTCCAGGACCGAGTGGACTTAGTCTGCATTTACTTAAAGTTTGGCCTTTGCTCTGCCATTTGATACAGCTGTTTTGGGCAGGCTCCTTCAGTCACTCAGCCAGCCACTCATTCTGCACTGACCGTGTGGCACTCGCTGCAGAACTGGGGACAAATTCTGATCCACTTTATAGTTTCTCCTCCCTAAGCTCAGATAAATTCTCAGCTCTGCAAAAAACATTTGGTTTCCTTGTTTCTTTTAAATCTAAATCCTCTAATAAGACATTGGTGGATATTTATAGGGTGAAGGCTTCATAGTCTTTTATTGGCCCAAAAACGTGGCACATCTGACTTTATAAAGTGTTACTGCAGTGCACTTGACGTGCTTTGCTTAAGGAAACAAACTACGACCAAAATGAATGCAGAACGTGGAGGACAGCAGCAACACCCTGCAGGAGCTGCCAGGAGGCTGCCAGCAGAAAGAGCTCCAGGGTTTACAAATCCAGGGAAAGGTATTTTGTCTTCTGATGGCAGCTGCAGGCTGCAAATGAAGTTCCTGTGATAATAGACTCAGAACATTCTGGGAGATCAAAAAGCTGAAGTTTTCAGGTGAACCTGCTTAGACCTTTGCCTTACAAGGCACCCAGACATCACAGACTTATTTTGAACTTCAGGGTTTAATTCTATTAAAAGAGGGAGAAAAAAAAATAAAGAAAAAACCAAAAGACCCATTCTGAGCCCTCGTAGAAGAGCTGTCTGCAAGTGTTCAGGAACTAGCACGAGGAGCACAGGAGTGTTTGATGAACCAGGCTCCCCACCCGGCCCTTGCAGGGCACACCCTCATTTTCACACTCGGGTTTCAATCAGCTTTTTGGGTCAAAGCAAACCAGGTCTGGCTGTCCCTTCCCTTCCCTGCCACCCTCAGGGGATGGACAGTGCTCACTGTCACTTTTTCTGGTGCAATAAACCAGGAACTGACAAAACCAGCAGAGCCCTGTGCTTGCAAGCAGACAGAGTGACTGAAATTAGCTTTACAAGGTCCCAGGCGTGGGGCAGTCACCACACGTGTTCAGAGCTGCCAGGTGGAGACAGACACAGTGACACACAGACTGGAGCAGCACGACTAGGCAGAGAAAATGACAATATTGAAAAAGTCCTTACTTAAGTCCTTTCTTCAAAGCTTCAAAAATTTTCTTCACCTGCAGTGGCTTTGGGTCCCAGATGAGTGCCCCCTTCTGCAGGGAATTGTAGGCCTTGGGGGGCTTCAGTGGCATCCTGGATCTCACTGAACTCCTGCTCAGGGACTTGCTGCAGGGAGAGAAAAGAAATTCAGGGAAGGTGCAAAGCCCATCACTAGGGAGAGCAGAGATGCCCGAGCCACAGAACCTCAGGGTGCAGCTCTCCCAACCCCACCCACACTCACCCAAAACCACCGAGCTCAGGTCTCACCTGAGAACGCCCTGGCAGGGGGAGAGAGCCCCAGGGCTGGCTCTGTGTGCCCAGCAGGGCAGGGTTGGGCAGGGCTGGGCAGGGCTGG
>VWZV01011467.1:0-195764 GCA_013397155.1 Irena cyanogastra
CATCATGGTGCTATTGCTTTTCTTACACCCTGGGGGTAGCCGCTGGACGGTGCTCCACTCAGCTCCTGAATACACTAAAAATATTAGTTCTTGTTTCTGGGGTCCGATTTTCAGTTTTATCAAGGGCTCACTAGATGGTTTGGACCCCAAATTAAAAAGCCCCTGACCCCTCTAGTCTTCCTGGAAGACTTTCTCGTCTTTCATTCTCTTTCTGCAGTCTCTCTTAAAGTGCCCCCTCTGTTTACAGTAAAAGCACTCTGGATTAGACTTGCCATTGTTCATGTGCTTCTTCTGAGGGGGGTTTGGTCTCCTCTGGGGCGGCTGGCTCCGTGTTTGTTTTATGGAATCCTGAGCCTGTTCCTGCTTTTGGGCTTCCCTGACTGCTGCTACCAACACTTCTGCCTGTGCCTTCTGTTGCTCCTCATCCCTCCTCTTGTATACTTTCTAGGCTTCCCTGAGCAACTCCTGTAGTCCCTTTTCTTGCCAGTTTTCTATTTTCTCTAATTTCCTTCGAATATCATCCCATGATTTTGCCACGAACTGCGTTTTCAGCAGGACTTCTCCAATTTGAGAATCTGGGTCTGTCCCCGAGTACATCTGGAGCCCTTTCCTCAGTCTTTCTAGCCATTCCATGGGGGTCTCATCCTTTCTTTGGCATTCCCCAAATACTTTGCTAATGTTCTGCCCTTTTGGCACTGTTTCCCTTACACCCTGTATCACCATATTCCTTAGTTCTGTCATCTTTAACCTATCTTCCTCTGTTTGAGCATTCCAGAATGGCCTCTGGTCTGGCCATTTCTGGTCCCCCTGCACTCCTTGGGGGTTTCAGCAATCTCAGCCTCTTATTGTGGCTTGCCTTATCATGTCCCTCTCTTCTGTATTAAACGAGGATCTTAATATAGCATTTATATCGTCATACGTGTATATGCTCGTACCTAAGAATTTGTCTAACCTGTCTGCTACCCCCATCGGATCGTCCATTAGCGTCCCCATCTCCTTCTTGAATGCCCTTACGTCCCCGGTATTAATAGGTATGTTCACGTACCCAATTACTCCTGGGGCAGTGGGCACTTCCTTTAAGGGGAAGAGATTTTGCTTGTCTTCCTCTCTCCCACTATCATTGTTCATTACTCTCCTGGTCTTATGCTGCATCCTGCTGGCTGGGGGAGAACTAGTTCCTCCCATGCTGGGAGTTTGTTGCTCGATTTCCACCGGCAGTGGTTGGAGCGGTGGCTGAGAGCCATCCTGTGAGGTTGATGCCTGCATTTGTGAGAACGGGGCGTCTGGAGGTAGCGGGAGCGCCTGTGATTGCGCAGGCTGTTGCGGGGCACCCACAGGATCAGGTAAATGGGCCTGAGCCTGGGGAGGGTACGGAGGTCGGAGGTTATCTAGGTGTTCCCACGTCTCACCCTGACCTGTGATGCCCCTGCACGTTCTTACCAGGAATAGTCCTGGACTGACATACTCCCATAACCTAGCATATTCCCTTTCCTCACTGCCTGGCATGTAAGCATCGTATATATACATAATTGTATAAAACCCGGCATGTCCTTCGATCGAAGGTGCCAAATATTGGCCAAATTAAGTTTCTCCTGATTTCCTTGCCTCCCCATTTTTCACAACAGTAATGTATCATTTTCTCCTTGGATCTCCACCTTCTCTCAGGGCAGTCTTCCCAGTGTTCCTAGCATCCACCCTAGTGGACTACCCCGGGGGATCTCAGGCAAGCTGGTCTGTTCTCCTTTTTCCAGCTTATTCTGGGTTTTTCCCTGGATCTTGCTTTTCTTTTGACCCATCTTCCCCGAACTGTCTCTTACTTTGATTTGATGCTGAGCTCTTGGTCTTAATTTCTTGTCAGTACCGTACTTCTATCTTTTTTCTTGTTAGGGTTACCAGTCTACTGGCCTCACAGTGAACTGAGCTGTCAGTTTTCCTACGGGTAAAAAGCTCTCTGTATTACTTACCTGGACTTACTGGAGTCTTGGGTCAGAAAGGTTTACCAGTTCTCAAACTCCTGAGAACGTCCCTTCCCTTTTCTGACCCCACCTGTGGTCAAACCCCCAAAACCCCCTTTGGGTTCTGGGCTTCACATGTGTCTGATGAGTTCGTCCACTTCCCCCTTGACCGACCACTTCCCTCGCAGGACAGTGGAACTGCGATCTTGGCGTCCGCACTTGCCTCATGATAATATCGTGTCTCACACACACTCGACCACTTCCTCACTCAACCACACAATACTTACGGTTCTTTTTCCAGTGTGGGTTCTTCATGCACGTCAATTTTTATGAGTGAAACAAAGCTTTGTGCAAGCTTTGCCGCGGCCTTGGAGACCCTTCTCCGAATGTCCGAGAGCTACCCATGGGCCCATTTTATCCCCTCCTAGATTGTGGCTCTGGCTCTTTGGTCTGAAATCTGATTGGTTCTACGGGGTTTCCCAGCCTCGTCAGGCCGCTGAATTCAGTGGGGCGCCTCTTGATCGGAGGTGGGAAAACTCCCTGAACCCCTGGATCAGATCACGTCAGGGTCACCAAATTGTTATAAATGCCATGAGCCAATTCATTAATCAAATAAAAATGAATTTTATTTGACAATGATTTTAGTCTATTGGCAAAAAGCCACAATGTAGGAAACAGCATCAAGCCCGGGAGTCAACACTGGGTGAGCTGTGATCCGACCTCTACTGCATCAAATCCCCCTGCGTTCACGCCAGAGCCTCGGTCCACTCGGTTTTTATACAGTTTATTTTGCCTGAGGCTGATTCTATTCAGCTTCTTTCAGACTCTGCATGTTCATGTTCTGTCTTTCTCTGCATCGACTCAGACAATGGGGTTCCCAGAAGACCATGAATGTTGATGTGGTTATCTGGAGCCAGGTTTGGAGTGTGAACGTTCCTGACTATCCTGGTTATCTGGATCTGATGTCTTCATTGGGTACTTATTGTTGGGTGTACCTTTGGGAAGAGTCCATCTCCGGCTCAGCCACATCTTTAGAGTTGTTAATCAGTCTCTTCTGGGGTCGTTAGTGGTTTTGCAAGCGTCTCCCTTCGGCCCGGAGTGTGGTCATTGGGAAATATCCCTTACAAATATTTTGATTTATACTTTATACATTAATACATAGAACTCATGGGCACGAGTTACCTGAATTACATATAACAGTTCCCAAATACAAGGGAGGCATTGTCTTTCACAGTGGAGTCCATCTTATCCAACTGAAACTGAGATAATACGTTTAACTTCTCCTTAACTTCTGGTAGGTAATACTTTAGAAGTGTCACCCTTGAACCTGGGGGGGTACTTTGGATACTTCAGAATATGGTGATCCTTTATTAAATATGTGCATATTTTATTCTTCTCTTAGTGTTTCAATATCAGGGTGTTTGAATATGAAATTAAACTTGTTTCTGTTTGAGATGCATCACCTGAAAAAAAGGAAGACAAAAGTGGCTATTTTCCTGATTAATCATTCTGCTCTGCCTCCTTGGAAATGTGCATTTGGAACATTGCTCTGCTAAGTATTGTGATTTATTGCCTGTCACATGTGATTTACATGTCTATAAATCTAAACCAGGAGTGATTCGTTGCTTTTTGGCAGCATTTCAGAACTCGTATTTAGGACAAAATCAATTTAATAGGCTTATATTCCAGTTGAAAAATTTTTTACTGTGCTCCATGTTCTACAGTTGTTACACTCTGGAGAGAATGGGAATATCTACCAGGTCATTAGTGAGCCAGAGTCAACAGTGCCTCTCCTCCTTGTCTCCAGTTGCTAATCACAAGGGATGACAGAGGAAAATTACATATTTTCCTAGCACTATTTCTTCATGTAATCAGTTGCTGTGTTTCTCAGTTAATCAGTTGCCTGCAGGAGATGGGTTGGTATTGCTAATTGCCAATTGGTGGCTCTGTCCACAGTATATTTTCTGATAAACTTGACATGCCAAAAGTACTTGTAATTTTCTGAAATTTAACAGGGGAAACTTAAATTTCCTAGGCAATGGAACTTCCAGCAATTTGTTTTGGAGCACCCTCCTGTTACGTGGGGAAATTAATTCTGTTCTTCTAACACTCCCACTACAGGTTTTACTGTATCAGGATGGAGCTCACAGTATTATCAGAGATTCAGAGAGCAGAGGCTGTTGATCTCAACTATAAAGCTATGGTTCCACATGACTTTCAGTGATGCACTAATGGCCCTGCCCTCATTAGAAATTGTTGAACTTAAAAAACTATAACGTATTATAGCTGCAATTGCTCACATGGATTGTGCCTCTCTCACAGCTTTTGTTTAATGCCTATCCAGCCATTCTAAAAAACAGGGCATGGGTTCTGTTTGTACTAAGAATATCTGCAGCCTTACACCAAATATTTGTTGTTGGATTTATATAAGCTTTTCTCTATTTTTAGAATATGAAACATTTTTAATATTTATTTCTATTTTAACAAGGTCAGAAAAAGTTTTCTTAGTGATGAGCCAAAGTTTGTGTAAATTCTCTGTAGTATTCTCTGTTTGTCAGAATAACCCTTCTTGTACTAATTTTTAGAGCTTTCAGTGCTTAGCCATTTCTTTCTTTTATTTATGTGTATCAACTTTTTTCTAAATAAATCAAATATCCTGTAAATTAATGGTTTGTTTCAGTTCCTATGAAGACCCTCTTAATTATATGAGACCTTTTAACATATCCATTAGGTGGTGGTCCCTGCTCTCAGCAGTGCAGAGACACAGGATCCAGTTACGTCTGCTCCTGCTTTGTTGGCTATCAGCTTCTACCAGATGGTATCACCTGTGAAGGTAAAAGAAATAAAGGCATTGTTGTGATTGTAAACATTCTTGTTTTAAAAGAGCAAGAATAGATACAAAAATACCCAGAGAGAAGAGACCAGAATATGCTTATGTCAGCTGGGGAAAGAGGTGAAGTCATAAAAAGTTGATTTGAATGGAGTGTTGAAGTGAGAAATGTGGGGAGATGAAGTTAAGAGAGTCAGTGGAAAAAGTGGAGAATTTAGAATGGAGAAGAGGCAGGGTTTGAATTTGTTGTTGTGAATAAAATCAAAACAGAATACCTATCCTCTCTTGTAAAAAGGGTTGTTATTGATAAGGCAGACAAAATTAATAGAGTAGGATTCTTTAGCTTTAGTTAAGGACACAACTGACAGAAAGGATTAATGTTCTGGATTCTGTGAGTGGCATGGCAATTGTCAAGGAAGGACTGTTAGTTTCTCCCAGAAGAACTGTTTCTTCCTGCCTCCCCGAGTGTGTTCAGGCACTGAACAGGCTCCCTAGGAAATGGTCATAGCTCCAAGGCTGCCAGAGCTCCAGGAGCGCTTGAACAAGGCTCTCAGGCACAGGGAGGGGTTGTTGGGGTGTCTGTGCAGGGCCAGGAGTTGGACTCAATGATCCCTGTGGGTGCCTTCCAGCTCAGCATATTCTAATCTCTGACATCAAGTGAGATGGGCCGGGATAAAGGTTGCATTTGACTTCAGGCACGTGCAATGTGACATCTGGTTCTGAGCTAGTGAGCCCAGGCTCCTTGTTGCTGAGGGATATTAGCCTTTCCAGGGCACAGTTCACCTTGCCCATCCTGCATAACTGGTTAAGGATGACAAGTGTTCCAGATGAAGAGTGCCTTTTTCTGTCAGTGACTGGAAATGGAGTCTTAAGTAGCTCAGATACAAACTTCAGAATATAAAATAAATACTGATGATTGGTCAGATTAACACTAATCTAATTGGACATATAAAAAGGAAGAGCTTTTACATTTAATATACATGGATGTCAGATTTTCTTATGCATTCAAAGTTAAAATGAAAAGAAAATTCACAAAGGAAATGTCTATCCGTAGCTGTAAAGTAGAAAGTCACAACTTGGCTCAGAGAGTCCCTCGGCCATATGTTGGTACGATGCAGAGCAAGGTGAGGATTTGAAAGTTTGCCTCATTCATATAGTCACTAGAATTCGACCATGAAATCACTGAGTTTGGAAAAGACCCTTAAGGTCATTGAGTCCACCATAAACCGAACACTGCCAGCTCCACCAGCAGACCATGTATACAGATCCTAGCTGTAGCAACTCTAGACATATCCGGAGACATCATCTACTGCTAGACTCAATCAGATGATGTTGCGTCTTTGCTCTGACTCAGTTAAACTTTCTCTTCTTAAGTACAGTGGATCAGCAAGTCCTGGTACCAATAGCGTCTAAATGTTTTTTGGAATGTCTTTGCTGGCTCACGCCCTGGCCACAGCTGTGTAGTGGCATGTGAGTGTGAGGCCAAATCCACACCTTTGAATTCTGATGCTCAGAGGAATGCCTGGTTGGAGGCGTGCCCACAGCTAGCCTTCTACTTCGTCTCTTCCCAGGGATGTCATGCTTCTTATTTGCTCCCTCATATTTATTTTTAAATAATTTTGCATATTGTAGATATTAATGAATGTATCACTGGGACACACAACTGTGGGATTGGACAAACCTGTGTCAATACATTAGGATCCTTCCGCTGTCAGCGGGACACGAGCTGCGGAACTGGTTATGAACTAACAGATGACAGTCGTTGCAAAGGTATGTCCTGTGCAGAGAAACTAGAATCTTCCAGGCTTAAGTTAAAAACTGAGCACATCGCCATGTCATGCTCTTTGGCTTTTGGTAAATACACACGTAGCTGAGACACGGACATTTCAAGGACAGCAGTTTTTCCACCTGTCACCTTGCAAATAACCAGATCATGCAGCTGGGTGGGGGCTGCTGCGAAGACTTCCAGGAGAGATAGATGTATTCATACTGGCAGTTTGTGTTGCATATTAGGAGCTAGTCTAGGGACTAAAGCAGGTGATTACCAAAGCCCAGAACTCACACTATACACAATACCCTGGAGATTATTTCTGGCTAGCTCCAGTCTGGTCTGCGGAATTGATTGCTCAATTGAGTGGAGTGCATAAGTCCTGCTCTTGGACAATATCAAATGGTTTAGATGCACCTGAATGAATCAAGTTTGCACATTCTGGAGTGTGAAACAAAGTGTGGCAAGTGGAGCAACCAGGTGATGCAGTTTGAAAATGTGAAGGCAGATGCATCTTTAGAAAAAGAAAGTAAACTTTTATCCTTAGGAGGTTAGAAAGGGATTAATTTCTTAATCACAGCATTCCTAGAGATTTAAAAATGTAAAGGGGTTAAAACCCCTTGGTAAGTTGTGTTTGAACACAAAGTTGTGTTTGAACTCTGCTCTTGGTAAGTTGTGTTTGAACACAAAGGTAACAGCCCTTCTTACTAAAAAAGTTACTTATTTCAAGTTCCATCTATCTTAAAGAATGCTCTTATGAGCATCTGTAACTTCACCTGGCGTGCTGCCTTTACAGAGATACAAATTAGCAGCAAACTCCAGTTGATGTGGAATTGGTTTTCACTATGAGAAAGTCTCTTCCCTCTAAGCTTAGAATAAACTAAATAAACTAATTTCATTCCACTGAGTAAATTAACCAAAATTTTAGGTAAGGTTTTACTGTAGGAACTGATCAGTGATGAATAATAAATAGATTGAATAAAAGAAGCTGATGAACAAACTCAAATGCCAAACCTGCAGAACATCAGGCAATGTTTTTGAAAGTATCATGGTGTAACTGTGATCCCTTTGAAGTAACACTTCTGTTGGTTTGAATGACATCAGATTTAGGCCAACAAATAGCTTACTGGCAAGTATTAACATATTTCTCTGTTAGAAAAAAAGGAGTACAGTTAGTAAATTATACCTGCAACTAATGTTAGAAAGTTCTTATCAGGGTAAGATATGTTAATAATGTTAATTATTAATGTTATGTTAATAGTGATAAAAATAGAAAATTAATAATCTTCATGTATAGTTTTTAAATGCCAAGTAACATGACAGAGTTTTGCTACATGTAGAACCCTGCTAAACCCAGTTCAGTATTAACCCCATCTAAAATTCAAATGGTCTCCACACTAATTTTTTAAGTCCCACAAAACTCTAAGGCTACTGTTGTATCAACTGCATGAATGAGAAAGCTGAGGTATCCTTTTGCTGGAGAGTTTCTGTATTTTGATAGCTTTAGGAGACTTCATCCCATTACCAGTTGGCAAACATTAAATTTTAGTTGCTTTATGTCGACAGGACTATATTCATGAGTGAAGCTTCATTTACTGTTGTCTCCTTTATCTGCTTTATGTGAACAATAATCTATTCACAAATATTTATTGTCTATTCTGAACTGGAGTAGAATATTAAAGTAAGCAGAAGTCATGTTTATGTGCATTTTAAAGCACGATAATGCAGGGACATTTCAAGCCTTAATACGGATGGGAATCAAGGCCAATTAATTCACTTATGAAAGAAATTAACAATATCTGCATTTGGTCTGAAGTTAAAATTAAAATTGCACTTGAGTAATTAAATCTTCCTGACTTCAAATCTAAGCACACTGCTGAATCAAGGCTGAGCAGTGCTGAATGGGATGCTTTAGGTACTCTATAATAGTTTCGAATCATTTAGTTGTGAGAACTAAACTTGTAAAGCATAATATGCACAAGCACCCCCTACATATAATATTAATAATGAAATGGTAAAAAAATCTTAACCTACCTGGTTTTACTGAGATCTTTCTTGAGGTAGTAAGTCAGATTGATCCTGGATCATAGAATTCCAGGAAGGTATGCTGAGGATTAATCTATGTGATTATTTTAAATAAGTCTTATGTTTTAAATGTAATGAAAAAACCTGCCTAATTCCTGCTAACAATTTTTTTTTGTGATGTACCAGATATTGACGAATGTGAGACTGGTACTCATAACTGCCCCCCCGATTTTATCTGTCAGAATACTCCAGGATCTTTCCGTTGCCGACCCAAGCTACAGTGCATGAGTGGGTTTATACAAGATGCACTAGGCAACTGTATTGGTAAGGCATGTTCTTGTATTGGTAAGGCATGTTCTTGGGGAGTTCTCAAGTGTTGCCTGGGAGAAAAGTTGCAATTTCACTGGGTGGGTTCTGAACTGCTCAAGCTATTCTTCGTCTGTGTATGCATTGCTCTTGCCTTGATCCCACGGATAAGAGGGACAGGTGAAAGCCATTTAAATAAAAGACTTAAATATTAGATTGCTATTTTTAATGAGATTGTGTTACCTAAGGTGGTTAGCTGCTTAAATCTTTGGGTGTTTTATCTGAAACAAAATTTGTAAAAAAACCTGTCATGTATTTTATCTAACTCCATCCAAAAGGTTTTAGCCAAAGCTTTGTGTAGAAAGCTGTAATTATGACATCCTATGCAACACTCTTTGATATTAGTCTGGTTTTACAGATATGTAGGTCTTTCCAGACCTATCCCACATTACAGCCCATCAAGAATCTTACTGTGTATGAGAAAGACGGGACAGTTATAACATACTGTAGAGAAGAATTTTACTTTGAAGGCTGATGACAATCTTGTCAGGCTAATGCCTTGTTTCCAAGACTCCCCAAAACCAGAATTATAACCTTCATATAAATGCATTAAAATTTCTGGATTCCAGCAGACTTTATATGGATTTGTCTAATATGACCTACAAATCTACAATTATACTCCCTTGAGTATTATTTTCAAGTCTCAACTCAACTTTTAAATCCCCCATTGGCGTAGCAAGTCTTGGACTTGTGGAACTGGCTGAGCAGCAGCAGCTGCCAAGTTGCACTCATTATCAGCCCCTTGTTCTCCTGTAGTGTTGAAATCTGACACTGGAAACAGACTGAAAACAAAATTGCAGCCTTTAAAATGAGGAGGGCCAGTGACTGTGCACAGCAAGCCCTTTGAAGGTACACATCTGCCACAGGTAGTGCCAGATCCATGGCAGCTTTTGATTAACTTGTCATGAACATCAGTAAAGCCACATCAATTTGCAGCAGCAATAGTTATGGCCTGTAAAATGCATTTGCTCAAAATATGTAGGCAGTTTCACAGCCTAACTTTATGCACTGGGAATCAAATGCTCTATGTGGAGTTGAGGGGATTTTGTTGTTGGATTTGTGGCTCTGATCATCATGTAAAAGCTCAGAGCTTGATCAGAATACACAGACTGAAGCAGAACTGGTTAAGCTAATGAACTGAATTGTTGATTAGCTCTTTGTATGTTTAGGAGAGACTTTTAAAGGCTTTGAAACAAATACAAGTTCTATACCAAATTTCCGCTGCTTTCAGTGGTGTCTATGGGTTTTATACCAGCCCAGTCTTCACTCTGGAAGCATTGTATCAGTGAAGCTAAATTTCATGAATAGTTGTCTTCTCCCACAGGCAGAACTTTTCTCTGAAGGGTTACATAATGAGAGCATCTCAGCTTAAACCTCTTGAGAGAAAGAGTTACTTTGACTTGTGCTCTTGTAGATATCAATGAGTGCCTGAGTACCAACATGCCATGCCCAACTGGTCAGATCTGTATTAACACTGATGGCTCCTTTACCTGCCAGCGAATCTCACCCAGCTGCGGCCGAGGTTACCATCTCAATGAAGATGGAACAAGATGCATAGGTGAGTGACAGTTGGGAAGAAAAAGCAGTTCTAAGAAAATAACTCATATACATAATTTATGTTTACCAGTTTCTTGCACTTTGCCCAGGTTTTTATCATTCCCACAGTCAACTCTTGATCCTGTTCTTGCCCTCATGGCAGTCCCAGCAAGTGAAGAATGACAAGCATCTACCCTCTGTCCTTCATAAAACTCATTAAACCCTACACTTCGAGAACAGGAGTAATGATTATCAGCCCACATAAATGGCATTGTCTGCGACTGCATCAATGAAACAATGTTGTGTGGTCCCAAATCTCCTTAGTACAGAGAGATAACACAAGGTCAACTTAATACCCCACAGAAACTGTTCAAGTAACACTGAAAGACACAGATGCCTTTGGCTGGCTTTTAACTGAGGTGGTTTTTGCAAAGACAGGCATTTTTGTATGTGTTTTCACTTTCTGTGAGTGGCTTATCAAAGTACTACTGATGACTCTTGGATCTCAGACATCTTAGATGAAAATCTGATCCACAAATATTGAGTATGCATAATAAAATAATTTTGCACCTGAATTCCTCCAGAGATTGAAGGACTGATTACCTCATCATTTTCATCCCAAGTCCATCAGCATTAAGGACATCTTAGAGCTAACCTGCTTTGGTACAAATAGTCTGGATTTGTTGCTCTGATCTTGTAAAAGCTGAGAGCATGATAACATCCTGTTTTCTGTTTCAAAACACATAACCACAAGAGGACAAAAAAATATGTTAACATGTTGCTCTTCTCTCAACTTGCATAGTCAGAAATATACTTAAAATCACTTTTTGTTTTAGATGTGGATGAGTGCTCATCTTCTAATCAGCCCTGTGGAGAAGGACACATTTGTATCAATGCCCCAGGAAATTACCGCTGTGAGTGCAAAGCGGGCTATACTTTTGATGTCATCAGTAGGACATGTATTGGTAAGTTGCACCATCAACCAAATACATGCAGCCATGGCACTCACAAAATAATCCTGTGTAAAGAATGTTACTGCTCTGTGCCTAACCTCTGTAATCAGAATGTAAAAATGACTGCTATATTATTTGCCTGACTCTAAAATCATATCAAAGAACTGCTGATACTTCAAAGGAAGCTGTATTAGTATTGTCAACGTGTTATCTGCTATCCTGTTAAAAGGTAAGGTTGTGCGAGTGTGTGTAATTGTTTTCTGTGATATTTTTATAAGCAACTAGAGCAAAAGATTCCTTTGGAAAATCAAAGCAACTTTCTTCTGTATAGATCTAATCCAATTATACTCTGGGGTGCTTCTAAATGAGCATTTTGAGGACTTCTTCTCCCTTTAGTACAAAATTTAAATCTGGAAAATAACAACCAAAATGTTATAACAACATTCTTGTCCAGACTGGTATTGCAGTGAGCCAGCCAATCCACAGACCTCTCTGTGTGTTTGTCATTGCAGATATCAATGAATGCAGGCGCTACCCAGGCCGCCTCTGTGCTCACAAGTGTGAGAATACTCCTGGTTCCTACTACTGCACTTGTACCATGGGCTTCAAACTTTCAGCTGATGGTAGATCCTGTGAAGGTACGGCTGTCAGTGCTTTGGTTACGTAGTGTGAGAAACAGCTCATTGCTCTTTCAGCTGTTTTTTATTTTAGCTTGCAAGACTGCACTGTAATGGCATGAGAAATCATCACGGTGCAGTCTCTTCAATTACGTGAATGCTGCTGTGCTTAGTCAAGGCCGCTATAGCCAACAGCTTGAATATATCACCCTTAGACTGCATCACTTGGTAGGACAAGATGACACAGCATCAAGCTGCACCAGGGGTTGTTCAGGTTGGATATCAGGAAGAATTTCTTCTCTGAAAGGGTGGTCAGGCATTGGAAGGGGCTTCTCAGGGAGGTGGTGTAGTCCCCATCCCTGGAGGTGTCCAAAGAATGCCTGGACATGGCATTCAGTTCTCTGGTCTGGGTGACAAGGTAGGGCTTGGTTGCAAGTTGGACTCAATGGTCTTGGAGGTATTTTCCAACCTGAATTGTTCTCTGATTCTGTGATGCAGAGGTGTATGGGTCTGCATTTGCTGCACTTTGAAGGGTGATTCAACTCAATCAGGTTCAAAACCTTCAAAACCAGCCTTGCTGATATCCAGATACAAAAATGTAAGTGTTGGCCTAAAGATTCCCTCCCAGATTCCCACCTTGAAGTACAGTAGGAAATTGTAGCACAGTGCAAATTAACCTATACTGCCAGATCCTGCTAAGAGTAACACACTCAGAGTCCCCTATTTCCAGGTTACTCAGTGACATGTGCCATCTTTTTTTAATTAAAAAAATTACCTTCCAAAATTTTATCTTATTCCAGTATTAGGAGTGATGAATATTGCAAGAAATTTGGAGTTCAGGTGTATAACTTTGTATTTCAGATTTGAATGAGTGTGAGAGCAACCCTTGTAGTCAAGAGTGTGCCAATGTGTATGGCTCCTACCAGTGCTATTGCCGCCGTGGATTCCAGCTCAGCGACATCGATGGCATTTCATGTGAAGGTGAGCTCTATGGTACTGCAGGGAGAGGGTGGGTGGGCATTTCTTATTGTTGCCCTAACAAACATGAGCAATTCCATATAATTTTTTCATTTTAACATTTGAGTCTGTTCGGTATTTTCTTGTGAAACTGTATTTAATGAAGGTCTTCTGCCCATGTCCTTTTCTAGAAGCATCTCTTTGCATGTGTGGTGTCATTTTTGCTGTTTACACTGAATTGTAGCTTGGCACACTTTTGTAACTTGACAGAAATTTGTCTTTTTCCTGAGGAACTACCAGAATTCTAGTATTCAGCAAGTGGAGATATGAGCATATTTATGTGTTACATATGTAATATATGATATTACTAGGTAGTATTTTATATATCCTTTTTTTGTGGCTGGTTCTGAACTAATATGTTCGCAAATACAAGAAGATGTGGGTGTGACCTCGTGGACAAGATCCTGAACTTGGACTTAGGTCTCCAAGGCTTGCTAAATGGTGAGGCCTTGGGCAGAACACCTAATTCTGATTTCCTTTTGTAAAAAGAAGGATAAAACTATTCCTCTCCCTCCCTTTTATAAAGCACTACAATACATGTCACTGTAAAGTGCTTGCTCGTGTCCATTACTTTGTCTTTTGGGCTCTCATATAGCTTTTCATTTTTTTCAGAGTTCAATTTATTCCTGAAAATCTTTGTTATTTAGTTGTTGTTGGCTAGAACCATTCCTATCTGATGATCTTCTTCATTGCCCAGAAATTAGAATCATCAAATTGTGTTTGAAGCTCATACCAGGGGCGCTGTACGTGTGCACTGGGCTGAATGTCATGAACACATATTAAATTAATGGTATTTTTTTCTTGCAGATATTGATGAATGTGCTTTGCCTACTGGAGGACATATCTGTTCCTTTCAATGCATTAATATTCCTGGGAGCTTTCAATGTACTTGTCCCTCCATTGGGTACAGGCTGGCACCCAATGCACGCAACTGCCAAGGTGGGTTCAATAATAGCAGGGAGACCTCACTCCACTTGTGGAATTCTGACAAGTTCTGGCAGGTTTTGTATTTAAAAAATGCCTTTCCTATGAAATTATAGGAAATATATGCAGTACCCATCAGCTAGATATCTGAAGAAATCAGCCTTTTATAAAAAACACACAGGAAAATTCAGTTGCAAAGTAATTCAGTAGAGACGACTTTTTAAAGCATCATTAAATAATTTTTTAAAAATCTTACAATGAAGATTCCAATGGTGAAATGCTATAAGTTGGTTTAGCCACTAAAAGGAAGTATCTTGCTGTACACATGTCAGCAAGTATTTAGGTCTTGTCCATGTAGTGGCACTGCTGCTCTTCCTTTTCTTCTTCTTGCTGTTTGATTGGGTTAGTGTTCTTCTTTTTTGTTCTTCTGTCCTCCCCTTGCAATTGTAGTAAGGTTTAATTGCACCCCATGTTCTGTAGTATCTAATAGGATACTGTCATTGTCTGGCGCCTGTAAGGAGAGAGAAAGCATGTATTTAATCCACTCCCCTGTTTCCATTTGGCAGATATCGATGAGTGTGTTGCAGAAAGTCACAACTGCTCTTTCAATGAGACCTGCTTTAACATCCAGGGCGGCTTTCGCTGCCTGTCTTTGGAATGTCCTGAGAATTACCGCAAATCAGGAGATACGTAAGTACCTTCTTTTTCAAGGTCAGACAGTTTTTTGGCGGCATTATCTCCTTAATGTCATGCCACTGCTGACTTAACACAGAGCTGTTTCTTGGAAATATGTATTGTGTTGGCAGGCCTACCCTATGTTTCACACACATAGCTCTGGTTTCTTTGTCATGCTCCTCTTTCTAGGAAAAAAGATACTCCCTTAAAAAATGCCATGTGTCAGTCATTTGCACCATAATAATCTCCAGAGTCATAAGCAGATACTCTCTGTTTGGCTCCCTTGCAGGCAGCCTAATAGGAGGGCTTTGAAATCCTGGGTTTTTATTTCAGAATCATGCACAGTCTTTCCTTACCTTCACACTTCAGCTAAAGGGTTCTTTTTAGCTCCCTCTCTGAATTCTCACCTGTACTGTTGCAAAGTATTGCAAGAATGTCTTATTTTTGGTACCATTTAATTGAATCATAGAATATTAAGGGGTTAGAATGGACCTTAAAAATTATCTAGTCCCAGCCCTCTCTGCCATGTGCAGGGACATGTCCCACTAGAGCAGTTCACCCAAGCCCATATCCAAACTGGCCTTAAGCACTGCCAGGGTTGGGGCATCCACCTCATTGGCCAACCTGTTCCGGTGTCTCAGCACCCTCACAATAAAAATTTCTTCTTAATATCTTACATAAATCTCCCCTCTTTCAATTTGTATCCAATTTTCACCTGTATTAAACCCTGGGAAGGGTGATATGTTAGCTGCAGCTCATAATTGTGTTTCTAACCTAGCTCAGAGAGAGTCTGTGCATTGTAGTGTAGAAAATAGGAGACGGCTCTGGGAGGAGGGGCAGCTGGCAGCTCTTTTATACCTACCAAATAGTGCCAACAGAGAGGAGAAGTTGTTGCAAACTCTCAGTTATGTAGCTGGAGTTTATGGCTGGTGAACGTGATGCTTTGTCTCCTGCCCTATGGCTTTCTGTCCACCTGTACTCCAGCAATTCTTCCAAAGGCTGCTTCGTGGTCCTCCTGTGTGCCTCGTACTCAGGTAAGTGTGTGCTCCATCAGCCAGAGAGGAAAGCAGACAAATCACATTTGTTATCAGCCCACTATTGCTTTTCCCAGTCAGTGTGTGTATGGCCGCCATCTGTTAGACAGGCCTGAGTACTCTGTGCCTCCTCTGTAGAATGAAGCCAACACTGATCTTCATCTCAGGGATTTTGTGGGGATTAGTTAGTTTGCATTTAAGCCTTAGTCTTTGAAATGTCATATAAGTGGCACAGCATATGTATTTGATCAGAATGCTGGAGAGGAAGTTCATCGTGTAAACCCAGCTATTTACAAAATATGCATGTGTTCTGGGAAGGGTAATAGCAATTACATTTTAAATTATATTTGTCACACCAGTGACCAAGCAGTGCCTCATGATGCAGATGTTCTCTTTATTTGTATGACTGTAGGTTCATTGGTATCCTAATTTCAAAAAAAGTGCATTGTGCAATGGGCCACTAGGCAGAATCAAGAGATTTCTACTCTTATGGACATTCCTGCATTGCAGAGTTCAATTTATAAAATACACATTGTACACACATCTCATTTCATTTTCTCTCTTATCTGTATTTTACTTCATTGGCTATTTGAGCTATATGGGATCTTTTGGAAAAGCAGTAGAGTGTCTGAATATTTTTCAGGTTGTTAGGCTCTTAATGGCTTTCTCTGCCTAACTCAGGCCTACTCATAAGGTGAGATCCTTCTGATGTGCTCAGGCTATAATTAGTCTGTGTCAGGCACAAATCCTGCAGATGCTCAGTGAAATTCTAATTATTTTAATCCCTTGAGTTATTATCTTGTTGGATTTATTAGGTTTTCACCTCTCAACATCTACAGATAGTTACTAAAGGTATAGTTGAAAACATTTGCATAAAGCGAAGAGAATGTGAGTTCATTGTTATTGTTGATGAAGCACAGTGGGTTCCACAGGTGCTGTCATACTCAGCCGGTATATGAATGTTATACCAATGTGCCAGAATCAGGGTGGGATTACCTGGTGCTCACTTGGGTTACCTTTATGGGTGGGATTACCTGGTGCTCACTGGGGAGCAAATTCATAAGACAGCTCTTTAGCACTTTTTTTGCATCCAAACTACTTTACATCTCCTTGACTGAATCAGTTTTACATATGTACCCCAGCAGGGCTGATAGACAGTGTATCTTCACTGTGTATCTGTACGTTATGTCCTGCATGATAATGACATTAAATTGCTTTTTCACCCAGGCTTTAAAATCAAAGTAGTTGGCTTCTTATCACATCTTAGTACAGATACCATTTTTTCTCTCCTTTTTATTCAAAACGTTTTCCAGTTTCACCAACTTGGCACATCATAAGAAAGACAATTTATTTTTCCATTCCCATCAAGCTGGCTCCTCAGGATTTTTTTTTACCCTGTTCCCCATTATTTTCTTTGGAATAGCTATAATTTAATAGGCCTCAGTCCTATAAATCTAAGTTTCTTTATTCTTATTTTTCCTTGAAATCCTTTGTACAGGCAGCAGCACCCAGTGATCCAGAAGCTTCTTTACCCAACACCTGTAAAGCAGAGGTTTTTGCATGGTGGCTCTTGCAGTTGCGCTTGCCATTAGGTGAAGTAATTGCAGTATCATCTCAGGCTATGGGCTGAAACCTCAGGATGCTGTTTAGATATTCTGAGCTGCAGGACGAAACAGTCTGTGTTATCTTCCTCAAAGACAGCAAAATGCTTGGCCTGATCTAAATGGTAACAATTTTATTGAAGGCCTTATCTCTTTTACTTAAATTATGCTTTTTGATTTTCATTGATCAGTCTATAGGCTTGGTATTTTTCCCAGGATAGATAAGATCTGCTACTCCTCATAATAGAACTTAACTTGCTGCACTGCCTTGCCAAACAGTTTTTGTTTTCAAATTGCATAACAATTAACTTCTCTTTATATAGCATTGAAATGTAACATTTGTGATATTTAAGCCAAGAAAAACAGTAGAAAAGATAAAGAAGCCTTTATGGCAACATGTCAGACGTGTGCTGCATTGAGCCAAATGGGGAATTATTTGTATTTTCTAGACATGTCTGTGCATATTATTAAAGTTGGCTGGTGCTTATCATTATTAGGACACGTTTTTAACTCCTTAAAATTTTGCCAGAATGTAACCAATGGCTGAAATTTTACATGCCAGGTGTCTGACTCAGACTCAAGTTTTGGCAAATTTCAGCCAGAGCAGTTCACCCATTTCCAAGAACAAGTGTAGAGAGGAACACGGTTTGTGCATTTTAAAGACATTTTGGTGATTCCTTTCTAAAATTTATTTTAACAGTTTGCTGTCATGTTATGGAACAGAAATCTGAAATTTGCTAGGAAATTGCTTTTGCGCTTTTTGTCATCCTTACCAAAATCCTCTGAAACTTTTGAAATTACAAACTTTGTAAAATTGCATTCAGCCTTTTTTTTTTCCTTAAACCGTAGGAAATTAAGACCTTGATGGGTAAACTTAATCCACTCCTCTATGCCAAAATAGGCCCAGATGTACCTGGAATCTTTCTGAGAGTTCTTTATTTAACTTTTGCTTCAAGTCCTTGAATGATAAGGATTTCACAGCCTCAGCAGCAATCTGTGTTTGGCTATCTGCCTCGCTGCAATTTAATTCTTCCTATCAGTAGAGAGGTCTTTTTCTTCCAGCAACAAAGAGTTCACTTCTGATTTAGCGGCCTTGAGCTTCTTATTGGTCTTTGAAGCAGTCGGAGACATGCAGATCCAACTCCACAGACTGTCTGAGCCTGCTCCCACTTAAAGCCACAGGAGAGGTGCCCAGTCTGTCTCTCCTGGGCCAGGTACTGCCTGCCTGGACAACCCAAACTCCACGGATACGCGAGCTGTTTCTAGCATGGGTGAGAGAGGAGCCAACTTGGTAAGAGGAAAATACATACTTTGAGATAAGGACGTTGAATGTAGGGAGGGAAGGATCTGAAGGTATGTCAAGGTGAGGAGAATGAGTCTGGGAGATGCTGCAGGGGTAGCATGTAAAATGGCGTAAAACTATAAAGGGGGCAACCATAGGGATCAGGTCCTTATGGTCAAGGATGATTGATTCCAGGGACTTAATGACAGGACAAGAGGACATCAGGAAGAATTTCTTCACTGAGGTGGTGGTCAGGCATTGGAAGGGGCTGCCCAGGGAGGTGGTAGAGTCCCCATTCCTGAAGGTGTCCAAGGAATGCCTGGACATGGCACTCAGTGCTCTGGTCTGGGTGACAAGGTGGGGCTTGATCACAGACTAGATTCAATGGTCTTGAAATGATCCCGTGATTCTATTCCAGATTTGGATGAGGACCATCAGAGGAAGTAATAATTTGGGATGGCCACACAAAGATCCTGACGGAAAGGATCTGTGCTTTGGGTCTAGGGCTGTGGCGTGGAAACTGAGAGAACCAAGTGTCAGCCAGGAGAGAACAGAGCCAGAAGAGGAGGATTGGCACTGGCTGAGTACACAGTCCTGATGTCAATATTTGAGTGAGAAGCAAGGGCCTTAGGCTAGGAAAGAAGATAGGAAGAAGAAACTGGATTTGGAAAGACAGATGAAGGAGATGAGGATAGTATGTAAAGGCTCAGTGCTGAGGGCAAAGAGAATATAGTTCTGTCTCCTCCACAGCTTGAAATGTCCTAGAGACTTTCTATCTCCAGACAGGAGGAGCATACAGAGTGCTTGTCCATCCTCATTACTACTCTGCTGTATCCTGTTTTCCTTCCTAAAGTGGGGCTCCAGATTCTCTTCTGGTTAAGAATTGTCTGTGAAGACCAACCATCAGTTGGTTTCATTCCCTTAAGGTTCTGATCTGTTTAAGACAAAAATCACCTTCCCTGCACAACTGATCATTAACATCAATGTCCATGCTGTGGCGATGGCTCATTTGGACCTCATGGTGTGGTGCAACTTGCTGAAAATATGTGCACACCGGTGATAGTGTGAGCAAGAGCCTTTGCAGTGGAATATATTCTAGGAGGCCTGGAAGACTGTTACAGCTCTGGAAAACTACAGCAGAGAATGTATAGTGAGGGTATAGGTCACTAATAAAGCTTGGTTAGTTGTTCAGCATGTTGAGTTGGTTTCTCTGTAGGAAGTAAATCATAAAGCCATAAATCTTACTAATAAAAAGTTTCTTTTTCCTTCAGTACATGAGGAATTGTTGCATAGCACTCAACTCCTTTGAGCACAATGAGGTGAAAATCTGGCTCAGAAATTAACGTGAGAGAAGGCATAAAATATTTTTCTCCTTGTTTTTCTGTTACAAAATGTTGTATTTATTATCTACAAATGGAATCCCTCTAGTTTTGGTAGTTTTCATTTATCAGTGTTTGGTACATGAAATTCAAAGTGAGAGTAATTCTTTGAGACCAATATTTCAGCCACATAAATAAACATAAGAGAACAGAGTAGAAAGGGAGCAAAAGTAACTGGGTTCAAATTCAGGAATAAGTATTTAGAAGCAGTATACACTTACTTGTGTAGCCCATGCACCTGATTTTGAAGTTTTGCAAAGACATATGCAACTGTGCCTGGGCTTTGGGCTGGTTTTCTACCTCCTCAGCACTCTCCTCTTGTGCTGGGCCCCTTGGCTCTGTCCCATGGCTCACAGCGTGGTGGCAGGACACAGGAGCTCTACAGGCAGCTCACCTGTCCCAAGGAGCCACAGAGCTGGGCGGCACCCAGGACTTGGGCTGCTCCCTCATTAGCAGCAGCTTGTTGCATTCCCCCACCATGTGATTTCCTGCTGCCACTGAGGTCTAGAGAGTACACTGGGGTTGAAATGATCTTTGCTTCTTGCCTTTGTGGTGTGTGACCCCAGAATGAACTCTGGTTCTTGAAAGAAATATTTGCTATCTCTCCTTTGTGGTTATTTGATGGAACAATTGCTGCACATAAACTGAACTGAACAGTTTGTAGTGCATACCACCTGAGAATGAAATAAAAGATGATGCATTTTGAATAATTTTAGCTCCTAGCTACAGGTACATCTATATTCACAAGTAACTTTCTGAATCAACAGAACATCCTTTTTCAAGTCTTTGAAAGCTGGAAGCTTTGATTATTTGTTCTCTTAAAAATTCTGGACATAATTTAAAAATATATTCTACTTTTATAAAGTAATAAGGGAGAACATCTTTATGAGAGTGTAAGTGCTCATAAGCATGTACATGCTTCTAAGAAGTTGTACCCGAAGAAAACATTGCCAACTAAGGAATTAACTGTCTCAACTTGCTCCATGATTTCAGCGAAACCAAGAAACCTCATGATTTTAACAACACCAAGTCATTCTCTTTAGTGGAGTTATTAGTGACATTTCAGAAAAGAATGCAGAGCTCTCCATACCTGAAAATACTTCAAGAGTATCCACACCTAATTTGTTGGCCATCCTGTGAGGACTTGTGTGTGATCTTTAACACATAAATAAAATTAAGAATGCATTCAAATCTTCAAAGAATTGCTTCAAAGAGCAAGTAGTTTTAAAAGAAAATGTGTTTGCTTTTTGTTTGCAATTAGTATTAAAAGAAAATGTGCAACACATTAGTTGAAGAACTGAGGGTACTTCTGATTAGTCTTCTTGAAAGTGCTCATTTTGCATATAATGAGAAGTTCCTGGAATTCAGATCACTGTGCATTGGCAACAAAGTGGAGTTTGCTTATGAACCACAGTTCTGTTGGTAGCAGATACTGCTGATAGGAGCTCAAATTCATGTCAAAATAAAGTAGTGAAATGGATACTCAGATTTACTTGAGGTGATAAGAAACAAGCCATGCTTATATGCTGGAGCATTTTTTGGTAAAGAAAGAAATTGTTTAGATTCCAAAATCTCAACCTGTGGACCAAATACTGCTTGGAGTGGAGAGACTCTTGTGCATAATTTAATTGATTCATAGTTTTGCACAAGGCAAGTTTGGAGCTAAATGTTCTACCTGATCATGATGAAATTTTGCAAAATCATCATTCAGCTGAGATTATTGTTGTCTACCTTTACTTCTGCACACCTACCTGAAAGGATGTTTGGATACTTATGTGGTGATTTGGGCACATCTTTAATCTGAAATGCACACAAAATTAACCCAGTAAGCAGTCCTCTACACACTTCTCAAACCCACCAGGTACTATGATGTCAGATCTCCATTAATGTGCTCATAAACTATAACACTCTTAAACAGCAGTGACTTTGGATGCCCATAGCTGTCTACCATATTTTCTGGACAAAATTCACTTCTCTCTGGAACAGAATGCATGAAGATTGTGACTGCTAATGTAGAGGTTTGTTGCTCCCTGCCAGCCTGTAGGTGTGATCTCTTGCTAGTGCTCTGGATTTTTCACTGTGACATGGTGCTGAGGGAATGAGAGAACAGAGGGCAAACTCATCTTTCATCAGAATCATTCCCATGACTTAGGGTTGTGTAAGAGAGGACTGAATGTGTAGGACGCATGCTGGAGACATCAGGCCATTGGATCTTGTTTTCAGGGCTTGCCTAGATGGGTGTTAGACTGACTCTGGTTCTGATAGTATAGAGGAATACCGTGCCATATCGACAGGAAAAGGTTTGTCTTCAGATATCAACTCCTTGGACATTCCTGGTTTTCAGAATACTTCACTCAGTCTTAAAACACAGCCAGACCTCCCAAGTAGGACACAGACAACTCCCTAACCACTTGGAATCTCTTCCTTTACTGAACATATGTCCAACCAGCAAAAGAATAAAACCTGGAGGGGAAAACAGTGCCAATGTTCTCCCTAGGAGACCTTGGCTGACGTAAATGAAAATAAACTCTCACCCTAGCTGAGGTGCCATACTTGATGCATCTGTGCATGCAGAGTAGGGGCAACACTTCTGACAATGGCAGCGCTTCTCCCAAAGCTCCAACTGCAGGCAAGTTCATCCTTATTGAATTCATATCCCTTTGCAATATGAGTGAGGTGCCAGGCTGAAGAATGGATACAGGATGCAGGTTAGCCTGTCTTTTCCCACCCCAATTGCCCTTGCTCTCCCTCCTAACTAAATGTGCGCTAATCTTCCTCTTGTCTTGTGTTCTCACTTTTCTTGCAGTCGCTGTGAGCGCTTGCCTTGTAATGAAAATAAGGAGTGCCAGAGCCTGCCTCTGAGAATAACCTACTATCACCTCTCTTTTCCTACCAACATTCAAGTACCCACCGATATTTTCCGCATGCGTCCTTCCAATGCTGTCTCTGGGGATAAAATTCAGCTGTCTATCATCAGTGGGAACCAGGAGGGGTTTTTCACCACAAAAAAAGTGAACAACCACAGTGGCCTTGTGGTCATGCAGCGTCAAATCACAGAACCCAGAGACCTTCTTCTGACAATTCAAATGCAACTTTCCCGCCATGGAACTGTCAACACATTTATTGCCAAACTTTTTATCTTTGTCTCTGCACAGCTTTGATCCTTAACTTACAGTCATCATTGGCTACTCTTTCTAAGAGTAGCTATTTTCCCTCAATTTTAATAAAGTTTTAGTTAATCTGTTGCATGCTGCACTTGCATTTTATTTGCCACCATCATTACAGTTTTTCACTTTCCCCTATAATTGAATATCTTAATTTGTGGAGATTCTTCTGTGTACTCTGCATCATAATACAAAGCAGAAGTTGGTGTCTAAGAGTTCATTACCTGAACATCCTGAGGTCTGAAAGCTATTAATTTACTTCACACAGTAGGGGAGTCATCTGATCATACACAGTTACGTAGGTTTAGGTCTAAATTTTCCAAAGAAAATAGGTACATATTTTGAACTGTCGCAACGGAGACATCCCTAGAAAATTTCATCACTTATGCGGCAAATAGTATGCATTTTCTGAAAATCTGTTAAAAGGGCATAACTTGGACCCTTAGGACCCCTGTGGTGCCCCAGCACATGGGTCAGTATTAAAGTGTGCAACGAGATTCTCAAGCTGTCCTATTTATTGTTGCTCTGTTGTATCCTGTGAGCTAATGCTGATTTCCACCAGGTACAGATCCCAGTTCTAGCTTCTAAGGATGGTACAAAAGCCAATCTCCTCTAAAGAACATTTATTTTAGAAATATTTCATCTTTCTTTCTGTGGATTTTTTGCTGAATGGAAAAACTAATGACAACAGAATAGCAATCAGCTTCATAACAGCATTCAGCTAATAGCAGAGAGCTCCTTTCTGTTTCACAAGCTAGATCCTGAAACATTCCCATCTACAGGAACATTTGGAAAAGATATTTGATTTGTCTCATGACACTTTTGTCTCTCCCGCTTTCATATTAAAGCTGATAAATTTTGACCAGTAAAGACTTTATGCACAACTACCATCACACCAAACCATAAGTGCCCTGAAAATTGAGTCAGAATTCCAATATCCAAATCTTTCTTCCTTTACTTTGACTTTGTTTCTTCTAAGCAGTCAAGAACAATGTGGACAATATAACTGGAATATCTTTGAAATTCTTTTGTTTTCTGAGATGGAAGAGGATTTATTTATTACACACAGTCCTTGTGTTGATAAATATTAAAATCTGAGTCCCAGAGATATGATCCAAAAATTAATGTTCTACACTACCCTGGGCGAGTGGGTATGACTGGCTATGTAATGAGCAGCAGAGATAACTGAGCTGCTCATTACACAGGCAGAATAGTCATTCCATAGAAGAACAGGGAATAATCCATGTGAATGCACTCATAGAAAAAATACTTCACTATGTAAGTGCTGAAAGCACAGTCAGGGTACAAGGGTAGAAACTGGGAACCTTCTAAACCAAGATCATAAGCCTTAATCACCTGAGCATAAGAAATTACTTCATTAGCTGGAAGCTGCAGGCTCTTAAGCTCGTCATCAGCCAATGCCTGGATTGGGGCATGATTGCAGCATTCTGCCAGATATTACATGTTCCCCAAGGCAAAGTTTATTGCAGCTGGCTGACAGGAGTTCAAGTCTCATAAGGAATGCCTTATGAGTGTTTAATAAGCCTGTTGACACATCCTTATGAAGCTGACAGAAGTTGCCAGTGGGGGTAAGAGTCCCAGGTTTAAATACTGAGAGCACAAGCCCATGCTACTTGAGCTAGTGGGGTTTATTACTGCCACAGAACACGTTTATATGTAGCTCTCTGGCTGCCTGTTCCTTATGAGGCCATAATGAAATAGGATGAATATTCAAAAATAAACTTCATTTTTGCAAACATTAATATATATATTTTTTGGCAGGAAAAGAAGGGAGTTTGAGAACTTGGCCGTCAGTGTTGTAAAATGCTGCCACATTAATTGTATTTAGCAAGGAATTCAAGAGCACAAAGCTTATGTTCCCCTGTGTTAGATGCTTGAATGCTGCAGTGTCACTGAGACTTTCAGGAGCACGTAGGTAATTACATAGTGCTATTTATATTTTCCAAATGAAAATGAAATCACAGCTCCTTGTCCAAAGAACTTACTGACTAAATCTAACAGACAATGTGAAAAAGAATTGTACTAGGACCTTGGAAGAATGAAAAAATTATACTCAAGAAATAATCAGAGCAGCTGAGCTGTTTCTTAACTTTCTTCTCTTTACATGGAAATGCCTAGAGGGAAGACGATCTCCAAAGCTGTGCTAGACTCAGAAAACTTGAAGGAAAGGTACAAATAAAAAAGTTCTCATCGCTGAGGAAGAAACTTTTGGCAGTCATAGTCCCCACTGTAGGAGAGCATGAGCAAAATGGAAAACATCAGCTAATCAGAAGATGAAATGCAAAGATGATGTGTAAGGATAAAATTATAAAGTATTATGAGAACAGAGCATATAATTTATAGCAAACATCAGGATTTGAAAGAGATGTTAGTTGTCAAAGAACTTACTCCAGTTTGGAGATGTCCAAAAGATGAAGCAATGAGAGAACAAAGTGCTATCAACTGCACTTTGGATATGCTGGCATGAGGCAATTAGCTGGGATAACAAAAGAAAGGCAGTCAGAGAGTGAGTATAATGAAAGAACAAATTCCACACAGTTTAGCAGTGTGAACAGAGCATGCAAAAAAAAAAAAAAAAACAACAAACCATGAGCTGGATAGATCTAGAAACTCAGTTTAGAGGAGAACTAACACAAATCACTTGTGAGCATTGAGATCCATTGATCTGTACAGAAGTCATGTCAGAAGGCTTTATTCCACAGGTGAGAATCATGAATGCAAGTCTTACTTAGGACTTCATCTTACACAAAATTATGGCCTTATTGGCAGAGTATTTCAGAAATATTTGTATTTGCCTTTTGTTCCAGCTGAAGTTGAGAATAAATCTCCCTTTTATTCCCAGGAAGAAGCAAAAGGAGACCACTACTGAATGCCTGAGACACTCCCACAACAATGTTTTTTGCATACAAATTCTATTATCGAAATATATCTGTGGTAATTTAGGATGTTCTATGTATTCTAACACTACTTCATCTGTAATAGTGTCCCAAAATAAGTTATGCAAGCTACTGTTTATAAGTGAGGTGTCTAGGACATGACAAGATTTTGTACACAGATAATGGTGGGAAGTAAAAGGTCTTTTCTGGCCTGTATCTCCTGTCCAGTCCCAAAGCACCAAAGGTGTGAATACCAGGCTCAGCTGGTGTTTATTAACTCAGCTTTGTTGCCTCCCCATGGACAGTGCCAGTTCACATCTGTTGAAGCATGAGTTCCTTGATGTTGATTGGTGTTTTCCCCTTATTTAACTTCATACAGTGTCTTCATGCTTGGCTTAATTTTCTTTGATGAGTAGAGATGGGAACATGTAATGAGAAGCTACTGATATATTGATTATAAATAGAGCCATAAAGTACCTTTGAACATCTGAAAAAAGATGGTTTGTATGTGTGGACTGTGGTAACACATTTTGAAAAGAGACAGAATAATTTGTTTTTAGAGATATCTAACAAACTAAATCTTCCTTTTTTGTTTCTCTTTAACTCAATAGATTTTTCTCACTTTTAATCTTTTAATTCCCCCCCTCTGACACTGCAGTATTTTCTTTTTCCATTAGAAATATGTAGAAATGGGCAGGTCAAAGTTGAGATCATTTATGGGGCTTAGTCACATTTGAAGTCCCAGCACAGCCCTTTCATCTCTCATGAACACAGAGTGGGCATTGTGTTCTTGAACTGTAAGTGACTTTAAATTCACTCTAGAAGACAAGGGTGAGAAGTCATTTAACTTTTAATAGACTTTCAAGGCCTAATGAGCAGCTGGTTAGGATGGAATATGAAATGATCCTTACCATTTCCCCAAACTCAGAATTCAACCTTTGAGATTTTAAATAATGTGGTTAACTTTTTTCCTCCCCTAGTTTCCATTCCTCTCTGTTTTCTCAGCTCTTACAGATGGAAAGGGAGAGTGTGAAAAAAAGACTTAAAAGAGGCTCTTCTGGCCCTTGCTGCAACAAAAATCATGAAAGTTGGCCCTTTAGATATTTATGCCAGGTTTCTAAAACACAAACAATTCTGTCTGCTTTATATGACTGAGTAAAAAAGGCTTGTGCAAGTAAATGCGGCTCCACTGAAATTGCTGAGACCAGGCCAGCTGAGGGTGTGGGTCTCATTGTTTGGTCCTGTTTGTCCTTGGAAAGGTACATTACATGGCATCTTGGGCACTGCAGTTCTCTTTGTTTTCACATGCCTGGCTTGAAGAACTGGGTTTGAGGGGGTTTTGACTGCAGCTCTGAGCCAAACCAAGTTCTTCAGGTGTCCCGAAGTTCTGATGAACTGCATTTGTCCTAATTTTTGAGGTGAAGAATCAACACTTCAAAACACGAAGTATTTAATATTCAGTCTACATATGAATCTCTTTTTGGTTTCTCTTAGTGTCAGACTAGAAAAGACAGATACTATCCGTTGCATTAAGTCTTGTCGACCAAATGATGTCAGCTGTCTGCTGGATCCAGTCCACACAATTTCCCACACTGTCATTTCACTGCCCACGTTCAGAGAATTCACAAGACCTGAAGGTAAGTGGTTTATTCCTTGTTCTGTTTAATAGACTGCAGCATATAAAACCTCCATTGGAAATTCTTGCCTAAAGCCAGACTCACTACTGGTGCAGTAACTGTTTGCACAGCTCCAAATTATAGTTTACTATTCATTTAACTAAAACTTTCGATACCCAGGGGTTTTAATTTTATGGCAGAAAGAAAGTCATTCTGAGCTCTAACTCATACTGCTTCCCAGTCTAAGGAAATACTGATGCTGAATTCCCATGTACCACATTTACTCACACAATAGCCATACACCCCATGACATTTTTTCTTCCCTTGTTTGTAGATTTTGCTGTAGGAACGAGGTACTAAATATATTTCTCTCATCTGTCTATGACCAGTTGTTTGGTACTGACAGGTGACTTGTTCCAAGAATAAAAACCTTACATGGAGACATTAATCACAAAATAAATTATATTGAGTATATGATGATTGGCTGATTTTTGACTTGTGAACAAAGTGTTGCTTGTTATAGATTAAAGGATGGGAAATTCCAAAGACTGGGCAGAAAGTTTTTAAAGACAAGAATTTCAAAAAGCACCCGAGTGGCTGTCCTCTGCAGTACATGCGAGTTTTTAAGTCCTGCAGTTTCATACTCATTTTCTTAGCTCACATAAAAACTTAAAACTTACAGATCAAGAGCCTGTTTTTGCTCTTTGCCATTTGTATGGATTTTCTGGCAATGCATCCATCAGTGGATGACTGCTTGCAGCCCTGCTGCTCTCAGCACCTTACTGAGTGGCATAGACACAGAGAGAAGGGTATGGAGGTAAGAAAGGTTGTTTTGGAGGGGTTTCTAAAGGCCCTAAATCCTCATTTCTGATGTACTCAAAGCCTCAGCCTTGCTATTTCAGAAAGTTGTCCTAAATGAAAGCCAAAACTGACTCTTCCCTTCTGCACCAGGCAGGAGTGGGGAAAAAGACATCCCAGTCCTTGCCCAGACAGGAACAATTTAACCACTCATGTAGAGCTCCTGTAGGTTCTGTCAGGCCTGTTTCAGGCCTTGGCTGGCCCCGCTTCACAGGGAATGGAGGAATGCCCCATGGCCACTTCTGCTCCCATACATACCCCTTCAGCTTCACCAGGTGTACTGGCAGCAGAGCTAAGGATTTGGCCCAGGATGCTTCCCAAACCTCATTAGTCCATCCTCGTGTTTTAATAAAAAGAGATGAAACCTAGTGATCTGAAATTACTACTGAAGCCCAGAACACGTAAACTGTAATTCAGTGCATGGCCTCAGGTGAATTTTTACAGCTCCAAATCTAGTTTCATCATCTGTAGAGTGAAGATAATAATGAGAGTAATAATACCTCCATCCCTCACAAGGGACTTGAAAATAGTCTCTCTTTTATTTTTAAATCTAAACATCTCCTCCAGTACTCCAAAGGACCCTTTAATTTGTAATGGCAATACTTTGCGTAACTGCCATGGAGAATCAGAGTCAAGAGGTTTATCTGTTTGGTCCCTTCTTCAGCCCAGCCTGTGGATCCTTGGTGTTGTCCTCTTTGGGTACATGCTGGAAATCTGATTGGCTTCTTAAAAGCAATCATTTTGGATTTTAAAAGTAGGACTGTTTTGGCTTCAGGGCCCTTGGATGGTGGAAATAGGAGGAGAAAACAAATCTATCCAAATCCTTGCTTCCCTTAGATCTTCTGCCTTTCCATTTTAGAGGATAAACTCAGAGTGGTAACGCAGGGGAATGCCTTCCACCAACTTTGATGACAAGTCATTTTGGATCAAATTCTGTTGGATTCTTCAGTGATGTTTTCAAACACTTGTCAGTCATTCTGTGATACTCTTTACCTGCAGAGATTATCTTTCTTCGTGCCATCACACCTACATATCCGGCCAACCAGGCAGATATCATATTTGACATTACAGAAGGAAATTTAAGGGATTCATTTGATATCATCAAGCGTTACATGGATGGTATGACAGTGGGTGAGTAATGTTTTCTGCCTACTTTCTTCTTTCAACTATACTGTAGGACGAGGTCAAAGAAATTAATTCAAGTAATTTATTCCTACCTTGATTTTCAAGCCAGGGTTGATTTCATATTCTTCAGTCCAATATGTGCAATTTGAACTAATATCACAGATAATTTTTTATTCAAAATACCAGAGGCCAATTCTTTAATTTGAGAAGTATTTTAACTTTTTTTCAGAACTGACTTTAACTAAAAATGCAAATGGCTTAGTTTTAAAATTATGAGGGACCTAATGTAACCAGGGGCAGTTGGCAAATGATGTTGAGGAGGAGGGCAGGAGCAGATCCCAGCTGATGTGTTGCCCTGCTGAATGGGAGCTGCTCAGGCAGTGGCAGGGAAATACACTGGAATTCTCATGCCAGGTATTAAAAAGTAGTATTTGATTGCTCTTTATTAATGTTTATTTATGGAAATAAAGGACAACTGTTCCTAGTGAACATTTATGCTTTGATATGTGAGATTCTACTCAGGTTCATACATGTGGTTCAGCAGGACTTGTCCGTAGGAAAAGAAAAATCCTTGTAGCTTTCATATGGAGAGTTGTGAAAAAGCCCTATTTCATATGGTCTGAAGGTGGCACTGGTGCATTTCAGAAGCAGGATCCCAAAAATGTCAGCTCTGCAAAGGTTTTATGAACTGTAGATAAAAATCCTAAGTCATTAGGTTTCTAGTTCTTTCTTGATCAAACAGAAGTATACATGTGAATGCTGAAAAAAAGGGAGAGTCTGTTAAAACAGGATGATAAGATTATAGATTTCAGTTATTGGGGCATTTCTTTAGCGAGTATAAATGTTATCAGATCTCACAGGAGTTACAGTAGTTTGCTTTTCGTGCCGTGTGCTTCTTTCTGTCTGAAATAAGAAAGAAGGATGTGTTTGGAAATTTGACTGGCCAAGGTATTTGCCTGAGGGAAGGGTTCCCATTTTGAAGATCAGGACTGTGTGTTAATAGTATTTTACTTAATCTGGTAAACCAGATTATTTGCCTCACATTGTAAAGAAAGAAAGGATATTCTTATACGCTAAGTTGAGAAGATATGATGCATGCCCAAGTATATTCCCAGCTCTGTGAAAGAATTGGACAACTCTTTCACCTCAGTTCCTCATGTGCAAAATGGAGATGATAGAACATGCCTACTACTGTCTTAATTAATTCTTGTGTGTAAGAACTCTTAATTAATTTCTCTGTGTAAAAGTACTTTCAAATTAATGGATGGAAGCTGCAAAGAAAACTGCCTACAGCAGAATTGGAAAAAAAAATATAACAACCCCCCAGCTGAAATTACCTGGAGGGGCAGAGGTTTAGGACAGCACGTTGTCTGTGTGATATTAGGATTGCAAATAATTCTGCCAGCAGCAGTTCTGCTGCTCTCATAATAATGTAATTTTTATTATTATTAATAATCAGAATGTTAGGTGTTCCCTTAAAAAGTTCTGGGAAGTTTTCAAGACATATCAGATGGGATCCTAGTCCATGAGAATTCACAAAGTCCCTGCTTTAAAGAAAGGGAAGGGTTTGTATAAGGGAGGAAAACCCCGAAGGGCATAGACAGTATCAGAAAGCTTTAGTGGTTATCCCACTAAGTTACAGAGACATTAGAACTGTATGGAACATAGCAGTTCTAGCAGAACAAATGCCCAATTAGGCCAAAACCAGAAGGGTTTTCAGAAATCTTTCTGCAATTGCAGTGTTTCAGCTTGTTGTGAAAATCAATTATGTGCTTCTGGGAGAGCACACCTGACCATCATACTGGATGACCACATATGCCACTGGGAGACATGCAGCATATTTTAAATTTTTTTTATACATACTTCTTAATGTCTTTTTGCTGCCTATATAGGAAAGAATAAATTTATTTTGATAATAAATCATCAATGCATTGGTAAAAGAAACAAGAAGCATGTTTCATTCTGTTGTACTATTTCAGGAGAAATGACCAGAATATCAAAGGTATTTTGTCAGCTAATGGAAATTAGATAACCAAATATCTTTTTTTTACAAGACTGATTTTCTCTATAAGAGAAAAGATTGGAAATTTCTACAGTAAGCTTTTTGTTGGTTGGGGTTTTTTTCTGTTAATGAAAAGACACAGACTAGTTCAGAGTATGATGAAATGTATAAGAGTATATGGAAAAAAGCAGGAAAATAATTACTAGAATTACTGGAAGACCTCAGTGTAATAAACCTTGACTCACTATCAGACTAGAGGAGGCCAATGAAGGGATTCAGAGAAAGGAGGGAGCACTGGGAAAAGAGGGGAAGAAAGGGCAGACCGATGAAGATGTACTTGCAGGAAGACCTTCATTAGTTATACAGTTTTAGTTGGGCTGCCACTAACAAGGACAGAGATGATGCCTTAAGAAGGACCTGCACGTAACCTGTGCTTGTGTGAATGCAAAAGAACAAGAGGCTCTCAAAAATGCAGCTGGGGAAAAAAAGTGAAAAGGTACAGTTTCTTTAGGAAATGTTTAAAGAATGGGAGGAGCTGTTAGAGATGAAGTTACAGAGGAAAAGGAGGGCCTTCAACACTGAGAATTTTGGGCTGAAAAGATTCAAGTTACCAGTTTCAGCCATTATCCCTCTAAGCTGACACTGACACTTAAGGGAAATTTTAGAGAAGCTGAGTTATGTGTGAGATGGGATGGAGAATGGCTGATCAGGCTGGTTTGTGCTTTGTTGATAGATTGCATCTGAGGTCATTGGAGGAGATGAGTGTGAAGAAGCAGGTTGTGAGATACATAAAAGAAGAAAACAGAAGCATAGGAAAGTGCTGCCCCAGGGAATGTTACAAAAAAGAAAGAACACAGTCTCCCAAAAGACATGTAGAAGAAGTAGGCCCAAAGGTAGGAGAAGAAAGAGTCAAGGACAGTATTACAAAATCAAGGAAAGAAAACATATAAAATAGGAATCAATGATCAGCACTATCAGACATGGAGGAGTCAAAAGAACTAAGAACTAAGCCAAAAGTAGCTCTGCTGACCTACAGAAAGTATCTTCCAGTGGAAGAGGAGGAATGAAAGCCAGATTCCTGGAGAGGCAGCGTGTAGACTTCATGCAATCAGATGAAAAGGAATTGTATAAAAAGCTGCTTCCAATATTTTTACCTTATTATATTAAAAAGAGATGTAAATCCCCAATCTTTCTTGATTCAGAAGATGCTGAGGACTGCTTGTTTCCTGATGTGGTTACAGGCCAAGGTGGTAATGAGTCTAAATGATACTGCTAAAAACCTAACATCATTTACTGGCATCGGTGGGAGAAAAACGGAAGTGCAGACCTATTCAGGTTTGGTGTTTTTTAAAAGCTTTTATAGAATTTTCACTGCATTCCTCCTTTAACCAGCTGTCAGTGAAAAATGAAGAATGCATTTTCAACCTGTGCAAAAATGTCCTGTCAATGCCTAAGGTATTATCAGTTGCTGTAAAACACTTTCCCCTTCAGCCATGCATTCATTTTTTAAAACAGTAATTCCACCTTGTAACCTGGTAAACTTCAGGAAAGTTTTAAAATAATACAGCTAAAAGTAGTTTTGATCGGCTGAAATCTTCCATATTGCATTTGGTTAATAACCTAAGCCTATATCCTTGCCTATAAAGCAGAATGGTGCTATTCCTCTGGAAAACATCCGGAGACAACATAGCTATAAAAAGCCACTACAGAGTTTCAATGGGGGGTTGTGCTGGTGCTTTAATGCACTTGTATCTGTACTGATACATACTACTGCTCTCTGTTGTTGTCCTGGTTTATTTGCAAAGGTTACATCGCTGTCTCTGTCCCAAATTTCCTGCCTCTTTTATGTGGGTGACAGTTCGTGATGTTACCTTTGAACCATTAAAGTGTCTCAACTACTGATAGCACTATGCTGGATTGATCACTAGTCTAATTTCTACTGTGGTATCATGATTGTTTAGTGTGTTCCAGAGTCTGAGGAGAGACTTGTAAAAAATGATCAAGATAAACAAAACCAGGTACCATGAGCAAGTGTGTTTATTAGATCGCATATTAGTTGGGGCAGGAGAAGGAGACTCAAGGTTTGTTTGACTTTTGTGAACCCTGTCCTTAGCACAGGAGTAGTAGTTCTGTATCTCATAAGTAGTTTGGCCATTCACAGTATGGCAGTCTTTCTACAGTCCTCCATGCAAATGTATGGAGGTTTGTATGGTCTGATATTAAATTCAGTCATTGGTCTGCAAAAAATTTGGTTCTGAACTTTGTCCCTAGACCCATTCTCCATTGCCAGGCAAGTACCTTCACATTTCCCTCTGCTTCTCTCTCCTTCTCTGTTGCTCCAAACTCTATCTTTCAGCCAGAGAGTGGCTGGTTCTTATTATGCGTATGTTTTGGTGTTCAGCAAAATGAGTTTCCAAGACTCATATGGACTTCCTGGTACAGCTGGTGCTGAAAGCAACAGTTCACCTACAGCTGGGTTTCTGTGAGGCAAGGGAGGTGTAGGCAGAGCTAGGGCATCCAGGCAAGCTCTGTTGTTTACAGGCGCAAGGAGAGAGAAAACCTATCTTCCCATGTGGATACTCATCCTAGAAAGTAAGCAGCAATAGGAACATTTTGTTGTGATTATAATGTCATTAGCATGAAACAACAGTGGTGTCTGGCCATACAAAACTGATGCTGCTTAGTCATTACCAGCAAGCTCATGGAGCAGGACAAAATTCAGTAAGTTTTTCAATGGGGTTTTGCAGCTGTACATTAAAAAAGACACAGTCTCTTTCAGTATCTTTGCTCTGGTTTCATCCCTAGGCTTCCTCTTTCATAAGAGGACCTCTTCAGAAAAGACTGGTTTGTGAATTTTTCTCTGTGCCAGGTTGCTCTGTTGAAATCAATAGCAGTGCATTCAAGATGAGGGTGCCCAGAAGCCATTTAGTAAATGGGATCCTAGATTTACTGCCTAAACCTGCCCTTTCAGGATGCTGCTGACTGCACTGCTCAGTAGTCAAATTGCTCAACACCCTCCCTCCCCTCTAGGAAAAAAAAAATAAAAAAAAAAAAGAGGATGGAGAGCTCTTCTGGGGGCAAAGAAGCACTTTAAGCAGGAGGCAAGTTTTCATTTAATATCTGAGAAATGCTGGAGGTGCTTTTCTGGTGAGAATGAGTCTTGATCTCAAGTGAAACAACCTTCCTAATGCCAAATTTCACTCTAGGACATTGCAAGTGTCTGGTTAAACCAACTCTCCTCCTTGATCTCTGTTCATCTCACCTCTCAGGTGATACGAGGTATTACCATTCATACAGACCACCTTGGTTACAGTTTCCATAAGGCTCAACAGGCAGGTAAATTTTACTGTGGCTCTGATGAAGTCTTGTGAACTGTAGTGGGAAGTACAAAACCACAACTTGGGAAAGAAATGGACTGAGTTAGGGACAGCAAAGAGCACCAAAGTCCTCAGTTCAGGTTGTATAGCATACATTTTCTAGTATTCATGTTAAACAATGGGATGAGATACTGCATAAATGAGCAAATAAAGCCAGATTTGAAATCCAGTACACCAAGAAACATACTATAGCAGTTCCTCTGAGAGATGTCTGTGTGAATCCAGCTTTCTGAGGTGCTCTGTCCCAGTTCAAAGTAGTCAAAGACATACTTTTATGATGGTCTCCAAGTGTGAAATATATGTGCAATTGATTAATACCTGGACGTGATACTCACGGCTCTGGTTTAGTTGAGACAGTGATGTTTCGTCAAAGGTTGGACTCAATGGCCTTGAAAATCTTTTCCAGTCTTAATAATTCTGTGATTCAGGTGCTTCTGCTGCTGTATCCAACTTTGTGTGTTGATAGCAACCATCTTATTCCTGCAGCAGTGCCTACACATCCCATAAAAATGGAAAAGGAAGACCTAAGGTATAATGTAAATCTTTCTCAGTATGATACACAGAGGCCTGGCTCATTAAAAACAACTCCACCTTAACTTTTGTTTTTAAAGGGGAAAAATGTGGTGAAGTGAACCCTTATTTCAGCCTTTGAGAACTGGTCAGGAATTGACATGCATTAAAGTTCAGGAAGCCTCCTTGTCAGAATTCTGCAAACAGGAAAATCAGAGCTGTTGCCTCAAGGTGATGACTGAGCACTCTATAGGGGATCCTGTGTCAAAGCCTCAGGACTAAGTACTTTTTCTTCCATGGTAAATCAAATCACAGAGCCATATCATGCTGTGTGCTGTAATTGCAGCTCTTTGCCAAGAAATGCTTTTATCACAAGGGTTGCAATAATTAATTGCCCAGGTGTCGTGGACCCAAGTGTGGCTGAATTGGAATAATGTGATTGTGAGACAGGCAGGGTAACCATAGCTACTCCCACATGAAGCCCCCTGTAAATAAGATATTGGGAATAAAGTAGCAAGAGGCTGGTATATGTGATGTTGCATATTTTGGACACTCATCGCTGAAGTTTTCCCACCTTTTCTTGTAAATGCGTAAGGCTCTTCTAATACATAGAGCAGCTCACATTCCTAAAGGTGGAACAGGAAAGATTAGAAAATATATGATGGAAACTATTTTTAATGAAGCTACTTCAAGTACAGTTATTGCATTTTAGGCATGAATGATTTCACAGCATTGTCAACAATGAAACCCATTGCCAGGTTTAGCTGGAAGGCAAACCGGACATCTAAAAGCACTTCAGATTTGCCAAACCAAGTTATTTAGTGTCCTTAATACAGATCACAGTATTTGTAACTAACCAAACCTCAGTAAAATCAAAGATTTTTTAAAATTCTCTCATAATGCCAAGGCTCCATATGATCCAACATGACAGATAATAGCTTTGAAAATATTCACCATTTGTTTCTGGCCAAAAAATGTGTTAATGTGATGACACCTCTTTATGGCCTCTTTATTTGATGCAATTTCAGCAATCAGAGATTTCAAGAGAAGCCCAAGTGTTAATGAAATTAAACATCATGGAGTTGTTGAATTTATAATAAATTCAAACCATTTTATAACTAATTAACATAGAAATGCCTTAATAAAAAATAGAACAATCAAATAAACTCGAAAACAGAATACTACAGAAATCCTAAATTTCTGATCTGTTGAATAATGCAGAAATATCCTTTTTCCATTCTGAAATGTAATTCCTGTACTGTAAATTAATTCTTTTTTCTTTGGAGTTGAAGCAAAAGGGAAAAGAGAAGATTCAGTTTTAGCTAAACTTCAACTAACACTCGTACCCTGGGTGGAAACTTCAGAGGCTGTGAGTACCTGGAGAGTTTTAGACAATTGTTTAAGCAGTCTTTAAAAGAGAGCTTTGCATTTACATGGCTTATAAATGATTCCAGCGGCCAGAGATCTGCCTATGGGAGAGATGTGAGCCAGAGGTGGTGGTTGTTGTCCCAGGCATGGCCCACCTGGTTACATTGTTTTTCTGAGGGATGTCTTGACATGCCCCTGGTCCTCTTTGATACTTTTCAGAGAAGCATCCAGTACTGCCTTGAGCTGCCCTGTTGGATAATGGTTGTTAAACTGCTCCAGGGACAAACACACACACACACATATTATTTTTATATCCAAGGGTAATGTGCCAGTTCAGTCAGCTCTGCACCAATGGGCCTGGGTCATTATGAGCCCTGTTCATGCCACTAGTGCAGTACTCACTGTGACAGTATCCAAATCACTGCTACCTTTCTATTCCCAATAGGAGAGATTGTGTTCAGTGTTATGGAGCTTTGTTGGTGCTATGAAGGGAAATTCCCTTCTCCTGTCCACTTCTGAGCACACACTCCATCCACCCTGTGGTCAGATGAGTGCTTGTGTGGCAAGCTGTGGTTTTGGTTCTTTCAGGTTCTTCCAAGGACAGGGGTGGAGGATATAACAGGACCACTATTTTTGATCAGCTTAAACCAACAGTGAAATTATCCTGAGTGCCATACAGCTTATAAAAGTGAATTTTATGTGGCCAAACTGACTTTATAAGCACTTGGTTTCTCAACAGTTGAAAAACAGGCCTTTTTCCTAAATAAAGATCTGGGGAGTTCATGTTTGAAAAGTATGTTTTTGAAAATCTTGTGCCCAGATACTTCAGCAAAGATATGTATAGCCAGCCACATTCCTGTGAAGCAGTTCTCCATTAGCATGGAAACCTTATTAACATCCAACTCTAACTTGATTCTCCAACTTTTCTTTTGTGAAGTGTTCACCATCAAACTTGAATGAAGGTCTAATTCACAATGTTATGAGGGCAATATACTTCAAAGCAAGAGGAGTTCTATTTTGGTACTTGTATTTTGATTAATGAGTTCTCTGAATCCTTTCACTGTAGTTATGTTTGTCAGGTGTGGGATCTTAAGGATTAATGATATCTTCAGAGCTATTCTTCTGTATATAATTTGATGCCTGAAGTGATGGTTACTAAGAAAAATTTCATTTTACGAAGAGCAGCCACTTATTAATAAAACATATTATATCAGAAACTATAGAGCACCACATAGTAGGTGCCACATTGTTTTTGTGACAAATAATTGAGAGAAGTATAGATAGCTTTCACACACACACACACACACACCCACACACACCCACCCACCCACCCACAAAAAAAAAAAAAAGGAAAAAGACTATTCAGCTTTTGAGAGATGGAGTAATCTCAAGTATATATTAACTTTCTGAAGTCAGCAGACATATCTGGTGGTCTGGGAAATGCCTGCAGTTTGACAGCTAGATTGTTCCTTTAGGCACAGTCATGAACTGGAGAGCAGTGGAGGAAAATAATGCCTGTGAAGCTGCTTATGGTGGCAAGAATAGGTCAGGAGAACTGATGACAAAAGACACGGAGAAAGATGAAGCATTCAATGCCTTCTTTGCCTCATTCTTTACTGATAAGACTGGTCTTCAGGAGTCCCAGGGCTCTCAGAGCAAGAGGAAGATATGGAGCAAGAAATATTTACCCACAGTGGAGGAGGTTCAGGTTTCAGAACATTTGAACAAACTGGGAATAACCAAGTCCATGGGTGCTGGTGGGGTGCTGAGGGACAAGTGCTGAGGGTACTGGCCAATGTCATTGTAAGGCACTCTCAAGTATCTTTAAAATATTGTGGTGATCAAAAGTTCCCATAGAAAAATTGCAATCTTCAGGAAGGCCAGAAAGGATCAAGGGAAGTACAGGCTGGGCAGCCTCTCTGGGAAGGTGATGGAGCAAATCTACCTAGAAACCATTTCCAAACATTGTAAGGACAAAGAGGTCACTGGAAGCAGTAAGCAGGGATTTATGAAAGGAAAATCATGCCTGACATACCCGACATCCTTCTACAGAAAGATGTCTGGATTAATGAGAAGAGCAGATGTTGCTTATCTTGACTTTAGTAAGGCTTTCAACACCATCTCCCTTAATAACCTCACAGGCAACTCAAGAAAATGTAGGCTGGATAAGTAGACAGTGAGATAGATTGGAAAAAGGCTGAACTCCAGGACTGTAGGGTTGGGATCAGCAGCACAGCTCACTGCCAGTCACCAATGGTGCATCCGAGGGGTCGATTTTGGGTTCACTTTGTTTGTCAAGGGCCTGGCCAATGGGTCACAGGGCACCTGGACAGAGGTGATGAACCAGAGTTGTGCTGCCAGGCAGAGGGACCTTGACAGGCTGGAGCAAAAGATTGACAGGAGCCTCGGGAGGCCCAGAAAAGACCGGTGTCACCCTTCCAGGTACAGTACAACGTTCTCTGTTTGAAGAATGTTTGAGCATTGCATTTTCAGTGGTAGGACACATAAGGCAATTAGGAGTTGATTCACTTCCCTGGCATAGTAGACGTCAGTAAGTACTCAAGTAACTATGTTGGCAGAGCAATTTATGCACTGCAAATCATTACTCTGGCACAACCTTTTGTGTAATAAACAGAAGCCTTTAGGAAAAGAATTTAATTAAACTTTAACACAAAGCTTTTTACGGAACAAAAAAATTGTTAAAATAGCCTAAAATATGTATTTTCTGTTTGTGACCAGGATGTGAATTATTTTTCAACTCTACTGATGATCTTTGTATATTTGTAATTAATACTGAATAAGAAATTACAAATCTTATCATGACTTCTTGTGAATTAAGGTCTGAAAAGTCAAAAATTGGCTATGTAGTTTTAGCTTCACACTACAGATATGTATTTACATGTCGTAGACTGAGAGAGCTTGGTGTTCAAGCCCAACCTGCAACTCCTATGATTTGATCCAACGAACGGTTAATTCATGTCTGGGTTTATTTTCCTCTTGCTTTTTTCTGGCATGATACTATCAATTTACTTTTTATAATAATCTCTGTCATGACCATTTTCCTAGTCCTAAATTTCCTAATTGCCTAAACATTTCTTCTGAAACTATGACAACACTCCTAAGTAACACTGATGCAGTAGAGATGTTTACTCTTAATTCTGTGAATCTTGGCCTGCAGTATAAGGCAAAAAGCCTTCAGGAGAAAGGAAAACTTGAAGTTGTAGTCCAGGATCTCACATTAATATGAGGAGATTGGTCTTGTATTGCTTAAGTGAAACTCATAAACAAGCCTTTCCCCTTCAAAAAGTTGTTCACCATGCATTGCTACCAGTGTGCCAGAGTTTTGGGCTCCTTGTCTTTAACAGCAACACAATGGCTGTAAGTTTCATGAGAAACAAGCTCCTTTGTGATCCCCAAATATCCATTACTTAGAAAGGGGTAGTTACTGTTGTGTTGTGGTAGCTAGGACTATTCATTTCTGAGAAGGCTGTAAGAAGGACCAGAGTGTTCTTTATGAGGAAACAGAGACACAGGATCAGCGAAATGTAGGACTGCAGAACACAGGCTGAGATTATTTGGAATTAAATATAAAGGCAAATAAATTACTTGAGTTTCAGCTGAGTTTAGGTTCCAGTTCCACAGCTCTCATCACATTTTCTTATACTTGAATTTTTCCCAATTGATTATTTCATGTTCCAAGTACCCATTTAAAGCACAAGAAAAACAGCTGGAGGAAAAATTATAAGGTGGGATTTTTTCGTGTCATTGAAATCTCTGTCATGTAGGTGTCACAAGCAGCTCATCCCAAAAGTTCCATCTGAAAATGGACAGCACTCTCTCACCATGTAATAGCATATTCTCTTGACAATCCTTCTTGTGCTTATTTTCAAAGGAGGAAATTTTCAAAGGGTTCACAATGGTTTAAAAGTGAAAGAGGGGAAATTCAGGCTGGAAATACAGAAGACATTCTTCCCTGTAAGGGTGGTGAGGCCCTGGCACAGGTTGCCCAGAGAAGCTGTGGCTGCCCCATCCCTGAAAGTGTCCAAGGCCAGGTTGGACAGGGCTTGGATCAACCTGCGATAGTAGAAGGTACCCCTGCCCATGGCAGGTTAAGGAACTGAATGGACTTTAAGATCCCCTTCAACCCAACCCACTCTATGGTTCTGTGATGCTATTCCATGATGGACTTAAGCTTTCACTTACAATAAGGCCTGTCATAGCCCAAGGGTTAGGAAATTTAGGGGGAAAACCAGACATGCTTGATCTCACATGGGATTTTATTTATCTAATGAGGACTAGACATTCATATATTGCTACCAATATTAGTTTCTGATTCATGCAAGTTAATTTTAATAGTGCATGGCCACTGCAAACCCCAAAATAGCCTGAATAGCAGCATGTGCTTATTTTGAAGGAAAAGCAAATTATAAGCTACGGTCAGACTTCGTAGCATCACAGAATCATTAAAGCTGGAAAAGACCTTTAAGGTCATCAAATCAACCATCAACCCAGCACCACCATCACATTCACCATGAAACCACAGCATTTGTTTGACTGCCTCTGGTATTTCAAATATATATACCATTCTTATTATTTTACATAGCTTTTACAGAGTGTTTAATTTAAAATAGATCTTAGGATTAATAAAAATATGTGTCTTGTTCTATTTAGGATCTCATTAATAAGTTAACTATAGATTAATGATTCAGAAAAGTGGATTTTCTTCTTTTCATCACTTCATGCTTTCTCAGTAACTCCTTACCATACATCCCACATTTATTCAGTTAATGGTCAGTTTTCAGCTGACCACAGATCATACAAATAAATGCTGATTTAAAAAAAAGCAAATTATCTTAAATCAATTGTTTGTTCCCAGAAAAAGTTGCTAAATTAGCACTTGCCTGTAATGTCAAGGGTGAAGTGTTGCACTAGTGAAAACAGGTAATACTGCTGGATTCAGCCAACAGTAACCAACCACACGTATCTCTGTTAACTTGCCTTCTGAGAAGAGTCGCAGAAAGGATATTGTGTGCTTGCTGTGAGCACAGTGGGAATGAAAAAGGTGGTTTTTTACTGTCCTTTGGTATGTGGTGACAGGAAAAAATGATATAGCTGTAACCCCATGGGGGAAGCGATGGGAAGGGGGCAAGAGGAACAAGAGCTCTTGTGCTTGTTACTTAATACAAAGCTTGAAATGTGGTTGAGGGAATTGATCCCAATTTTGATAACTGTGTTTATTGTATTTCCCTGAGCATAGCCAACAGGTTATTTGGAAGAACAATTTTTGATTTGGCAGTAGCTGGGATTGTTTCTATATTCACAAATACATATGCCTGCATATGCAGGCAAGGCAAGAGGAGTTTACTGCAGCACATCCCTTCTTCCAGCAGTCACCAGATATAGCCCCACTGTCAACCTCTGATTCCTTGCCTGTTCCACTAATATTTCTCTGCTTGATTTGGGGAATCCTTAAAAATTTAGGATCTCTGAAGCTCTCTTTTTGAGGAATGGGTGCAATTTATGTCTGTTCTGCACTCCTAATGATGATATAGATTTAAATATTTGAGTGGAGTCAAGAATCAATCCCTGTGGAAAATCTTATGAGCTTCACCTCTGAACCATAAAATGTAAAATACTGCAGCCTCTCCACCAACCCAAACCAGTCGTTTCTTATGGCAGTACGAAAATGAGCTGCTTGGTTCTGCTTTGCTTTTCGCACACCATGGTGATCCCTCCTAGAGGAGCTTTCTTTAGAGAAAATGCAAATGCAGTGTGAGGAACACCACAACCCAGATCCTCTGGGAGTGTAATTGCAGCAGATTTTGTGGCTAGCAGTGAAAAAAGAGGAAGAAAGGTTCTTTTAAACAGGAGTATTTTAAGGAGCTTAGCATAGAAGTCAGAATTAGGAGTCTGGAGGCAAGACGTGAGTGCATGATAAGGCCTTGACTTGTCAGCCGGAATGGGTTAATGTAGTAACAAAACAGCAGCTCTTCTCCTCAGATGAAAATGGAGCTTCTTAGCAAATCAGCTGCCTAATGCATAAGTACAAGCAGAAACTGAACACAGAGGTGAATTGCCTGAGGGTCTCACATATTTCAAAGCAGAGAAATGTAATGATATCTTAAAGAGGTATAGAAAAGCCAAGGAATACCTGTTGCATCTAGACAACATGTCTTATGATGAGCAGCTGAGGGAGCTGCAGGAGCTGAGCAGGGAGAAAAGGAGGTTCAGGGAGAAACTTCTCACTCTCCACAACTCCCTGACAGGAGGTGAAGGTCAGGCTCTGTTCCCAGGGAACAAGAGACAGGACAAAGGCAAACAGACTAAAGTAGTGCCAGAGGAGGTTTGGATTAAATGTTAGGGAAAATTCCTTCTCTAAAAGGGTTGTCAAGCATTTGAACAGGCTCCTTGGGGAAATGGTTGAGGCACCAGGTCTGGAGGGATTTAACCAATGTGTGGATGTGGCACTTGGGGACATCGGTTAATGATGGCCTTGGCAGTGCTGAATTAATGATTGGACTTGATCTCAGAGGCCTTTTCCAATCTAAACAATTCTATGATTCTCTCAGATTAAAATACTAGAAATGCTTCTGAAAGGTTTAGGAATATTAACATTATCCTCGCTGTCTTATTTATCCCATCTTCTCTGATAAGCAAAGCTTCGGTAAGTCAGTGACAGTCACTCAGATTATTGGCTGTTGTCATTGCTCTCATTTAAAAATATGTATTATATATTATTTAGGTTATTGTCCTCACTACACATAGTGACATGCTTTACCTTAGAAAAAATTAAAATACAAAACATGAAGTAAGAAACAGGAGAGCAGAGTAGCTCAATGTTTAGTTACAAAGCTTTAGGAGCTGGACCATGGTCAGATCATTACTGCGACATCCAAAAACTTGCTGCCTTTCGCTGTGAGGCTGTTTGCTTTCACAGATCAACGGGTGGAAAGGATTGCCATAGATCCTATTTACAATAAGGGTAGAGTGTGCAAGAGAAAGAAATCTTACAACTTGTTCAAAAGGAGGTAACAAATCATGAAGATACCCAAACAGATTTGGGATGTGTAATGATGTCTGTGTTCATTTAACAAAACAGCAAATCCAAGCACAGGTGAAGTCATGGAAGGCATTCTGCCTGGCCCATGACACATGGCATTTTCTGCAGGTTGAGTCTGTGTTTGGTCACAGATGATGGACCAAAGAGAATGAACAGCACCAGCAGCTCATCAGGCTGGAGCGTACCAACACTGGTAGATGTGCCTGCAGGCAAGACAACACATTGGATTCAGCAGGGAGAATCTCCATTTTCATTTATGATCAAGGATTCACCTTGCTGTCGTTGTTGTTCTTATTATTATTATACTTCTGTGCTAACCTAGCTGAAGTCTAATATTGTTGGAAAAGAATTGGGGTGAACTTGCTTAAATGAACTCACTTACTTTGCCAACCGTAGGGCCTGTAACTGTGGTCCCTGAGAGGACCAAATGGTGGTATGTGAGAGCCCTCTGTTTTCAAGTAATTTCCTGAGGAGCCCCACTGTTGCTCCTGACATCCTGCAGACAGTGACTCATAGAACAGTGGGCACTGCTGCAACACTCCAGGACTGAGCCCCAGTCTGCAATTATCCTCATGGCAAATCTGAGTGGCTCCATCCAGCTACTTTGGATTTGGATGGGTAATCAGTAAAAAACAGACCAAAAAGTAGCTGCTTAATTTTTACATTTCCTGACTTCTCAGTGCATTTAAAAATCATAACCTTCCTGTTACTATTTTTTTGTACTTAGTGTTCAGCTATAAATGCTGACAGCTGCCAGACCACAAATCTGGACCCATTAGTTTGCCAAAAGGGATAGTGAAACAGCATGTTTATGCAAATGTTGCAGTGTCTCACAAATCCATGTAACTTAAAAAACCCCAGAATTATTACATGTGGATTCTTCAAATGTGTCCTGGCCTAAATGCTTTTGAGATATTGATTGATTTGTTGAGCCATGTATGTGAAGTACATGGACCAGGCCTAGAACTCAAGATATTTTTTCAGTCTTTTGTGTGAGTCAGCGCAAGGCACTGCTGGCCTTGTTGGGTCTGGCAGAGCTATGCCTCCCTCATAGGTGATGTGAAAGGTTTGAGACAGGAGAGAATCAGACACAGAAAACATCTTGCATGGTTTCCACCTGCATTTGTCCTTGAGTTTGGTGGAGAAAAACACTTAGGTTTTCCATTTTAGCACTTGTCACAAAACAAAAATGCAAAGCTCTCAAGGAGTGACTCTGCCAAGAGCAGCAAATCTCTCATATGGTTTTGTCCAGAAGAACATTTCAAGGGCTTCTCCTAACTCGTTTTTTTTTTTTCTCATTCTACCCATTCAGAATGAATGCATCCTTACACATATGCTGTAGCACAAAGCCATCTGCCTGTATCACCCTGTATCATCCTCATTCATTTAATGGGAGAGAAGGGAAATAGTTCCTGCAGTGGTGGTGATTTCAGGACCATCTAGAACATTGGCACAACAAACTGTAGAAATAACTATTGTCAGAGTATTGTTTCTTTCTACATTCCCTCAATTTCTTTCAATATAGCTGTCAGTATGTGTGGTATTCACTTCTCAGGTAATTTATAAGCTGGATTTTAAAACTGCAGCAAGAGAACTAAGAGAACTGTGTGAAAAGGAATTGCCACATGGACTGCAGTGTTTGCCCATTGCACCTTTTTCCTGCCTGTTAGCAGGGTGCATCTGAACACGAATGAGACTGTTACTAATGGCTTTGAGTGCTGTATCAGTGATGTGTGAATGTTTGCCACACTGTGGCATAGCACAGCAGAGACAGCACTATTTGCAATCATGTCTCTAGAGTTAGCTAGTGGAGTAGTGTAGAAAGTGTAGAATGCTATAATAGGATTGCTAAATGAAACCAGCAGCCTTTGCTCTCCAGGTCTTGGTGATGACTGCAGGAGCTGCTCACGAGGTTGGTTAAAGTTTGCCAGCACTGAGTGATTTCAATGCTGTGAATTTCCGTGGTTCTCATTTAGAACAGTGCCTGCAATAATGTGATGTGTTGTTAGTAAAATGCTTTAAATGCTACCCTAAAGGGAGGACAATTTTAGCAAGGCTTTTCTGTTTCAATACATCATCTGCCAAGTGTCATGGATTGAATGCAAACCAGGACACCAAGCCCAGTCATTTTTATAAGATACAGGAGAGTAGCCGAGAAAGCTAAAGAAAATAAAATATAACTGGGTGTGTGTGTATATATATATATATATATATATGTGTGTGTGTGTGTGCATACAAATTGAAGGGGCAGGATGTTTAAAAAGTGTATACATCAATATGGCAGGTAAAGTGACTGTGGTGAGAAGTTTGCAATCTCACTGCATGCCAAAGATCCTAGTTAGTGTTTGAACAGGACAGAACTGTAATGTCATCACTGCCTTAGGAAAAGGTGCTGACAGCCTGCATAAGCAAATGTTTATGTCTCTCATCAGATCTCAGGCCAGTGCGTTTGTAGGGAATGGCTGCAGGAGCTCAGCTGGGACCCCATGATGGTACTGGTGTGCTGCATGCTTGAGAAACATAATCCCAGCATGCAGGAGGAGTACATCTCAAGCCATCCTTCCTTAAACTGTGCATTTCCTTCTGAATTAAACAGCCTGTCAGAGCAGTCTGTTGTCAAAAAGGGGTGTCTGTGGAGGGGAGTCCCCACCAGACTCCCTGTGCCTTAACTTCATGTGATTTTGACATTTGAGGTCATCCTTTTCAGATGAGAGCAGTTGGGTAGCTGCCTACTCTAACACCAGGCCTAGAAAATAAACAAGAAGTGAGAATATATTTAGGACCTAATCTGGAGCCTTTGGAATCAATGGCAAAGCTTGTGTTGACTTTGCTTTGTAGGTCTGAAGCTGTGTCACTTTTCTATGTAGCCACATTGTGGCACAGCACAGACAAACTCCTTGTGACCCAGATGTGCCTCCCCAGGGTCCTCTCCCGCACCCTACCCAGAGCCCAGGAGCCCAATGTCAGCTTCAGTCCCTGCCTGAGCAGTGCTAGAAGAGGGCTGGTTTCTGGCAGTAGCGCAGCTGAGGGTCCACTTGTTCTGGACCCTGCCCCACACATTGCCTCCTCAGTTTGACTTTCCAGCATCATCCATGAGCCAGGCCATGATGTGGGTCTCTGGCTGAACCTGGCTGCCCCTGGCCTGCCCTGCTGCTGTCTGGAGAGTGGGACAAGCCCTGCCCTGCCACCCTCTGAGGACTCCAGCAGTCTGCATCATGCTGTGCCTGGCACTGGGGCTCCTCCACGGCAAACCAGTCACAGGACTGGAGTCCTGGAAGACACAGATTACTTCTCCCTTACTGCTTCCTTCCTTATCAAGCCCCAATACTGGCAAAGGAATGGCCACCATTCACGCAAGGATGACATAGGAGCAGGTGCACAGATAGTTCCCCTTCCTCATTAAACTTTATTCCCATTGTGTCCAGCGGGGTTGTCCATCCATGACTCAGCACACTAATGATTTACAGATTGGTGTCATCTGATGTTCACAGGAGAAGGATTGATTATACTGATGCAATACAGATAGTTTCCACTGTTCCAAACGAAATGGGCTTTTCAACATGATACCAAGAATTGCATGGCATTCCTAGGTGTGCTCATGTACTCCTCTGAGCAATATGTGTTCTGAGTTACCCAAGGAGATCTCCTTCTGCCCTATGTAAAAGCAGTGTCACAGCATGCTTATTAAATTTGTCTCCAAATATAAGGTAAAAAATATTACGTATTTCAGAATATATAGGAGGGTTTTGCCATTTGCAACACTTGAGTGCTCATTATAGATCTTTCAGATATTTTGAGGTTGTATTTTATCCTTCTTTTGCAAGCTTTCTTAGAAGCTATTTACAGACCCAGTAGATAAAATTCCTTTCCCTGGGCTATACTGAACATCAAGGGTGGTGTAGCTCCCCCAGACTTAGCTAGATTCTCCTGCTAATCTCAGCAACCTATTTCTGTCCCAATAGGTGTAGTTCGCCAGGTGAGGCCCATAATTGGACCTTTCCATGCCATCCTGAAACTGGAGATGAACTATGTCATGGGCGGGGTGGTGTCTCACCGCAACATCGTCAACGTCCACATCTTCGTGTCTGAGTACTGGTTCTGAGCGACACCCACAAGCAAGTGCTCCAGCCTGAAACATTACCACAAGCTATTATGTCATATACTTGTTTTTAAAACCCAATAGTGGATTTTTTTGTTTTATTTTTAAATATTTGGCTTATAGTTTAAGACAAATAACAAGTTATTATGTTGATTAGACAAAGGGCTGAGCAAATTAAGTGAACCTGATGTAGTTGTTTGTATAAATACGTAGTGTGTAAAACTGCTCAGCCACCTGGTGAAATTTAAATCTTTTTTAAATGTTTGGACAGATCTCAGTTATTGCTTCTTGGCCAGATAACCTGGGTGACAGGCTGTGTAACAAAACAGATGTCAGAGTTCATTTGGATGAGTATATGGTGTCTTTGGATGGAAGAAGTTGGGTAAGGATTAATAATTTCACCTCGAATTAACTACCTTGAAGAGGATTGTCAGAGAGTGAAAAATAGCTAGGTTTAGGCCCTCTGAATAGGTCCCCAGAATTGCTAATTATTCCTGAAAAGTTCAGCTTGGATATTTAAGAAGTAATATTCAGCTGCAGCTGCCAGAGGAACTGCAAAAGGAATTTAAAACATTTAGAGACTAACAAGCTGCTGCACATATTAAAAAAAATAATCCTTTTTTTGGTACTTATTTGATTGTAAGATTGTTTGATTCTAACTGAACAAGTACCTCTCATTGAAATTAGTCTGTTACAGGAACACAGCATATTGCTTCAATTCCAATTTCACCAGTACTCAGCAACACGTGGGAAATTCATACCTTATCTCCTGTCTGTTATAAAGCTCCATGCCTTTTTAAAATTGGAAATAAAATTAGCATGTTAAACTGTACATTTCCTATGCACCAAATCAAGGCATATGTAATAATACAATGAAAATCTCACCAATAAATGAATGTTTAATGTATTTTCTGGCATCAAAATACTGTATCTTTTTTTATTACAGAACAGAAAAGAAATAACTCCATGTTTCAGTTTGTTATGTTTGTTAAGATATGAGGAAATAAAGGAGGTCAAATGGGAAATACTCCAAAGTATGCCATGGTTTCAGATTCCCAGGAAAATTATATGATACAGCTTTTGTAAGCAAATTCATCATATACATATTTCCCACTCAAACCATACCTCCTCGGTCATTATTGGCACTAAGCATGGAACAGGCTGCTGTGAGAAGCTCTGGCTGCCCCATCCCTGAAAGTGTCCAAGGCCAGGCTGGATGGGGCTTGGAGCAACCTGGGATAGTGGAAGATGTCCCTGACCATGGCAGGGGATTGGAACTGGATGAATTTTAAGGTCAGTGTGATCCTGCTATCTTTACTTTTTAAATGTGTGTTTGTGGTCTGTTTAGGAGGATGTTATTTATGCAGAAAATAGCAGGTGCCAGCCGTGGCAGAAAACAAGAGTGTGGGCTCTGTGATGTTTCTGTGAGCACCAGCCTCTAACAACCCTCTTGCTGTGTTTTACAGGGATGACACATGACTTTTATATATTCTATGGTGGTGTTAAGCCACATTGTGTAGAAAAATAGTATTTATGTTTGTATTCACATGCTGGGCAGGGATGGAGACGTTCATGCCATGCCCACATTACCTTTTTCTTACCCATCTGAGCTTGACAACTCATCTCCCAAGTCTCACTCTTGACACCAGTGAGGTCACTAATGCCACTGGACAAGGAACCCACCATGGGGGTGCTCTCATCACCTTGGATAGGCTTTCCCAGCTAGGTGGGCTTTCCCAGAGGTTAAACAAAGCATCAGTTCCCTTTGCCATTAGCTACGTCACGTACAGAGTCAGTGGTGGTTGGCCATTGTTGATGTGGTTCATTTAACCTTTTTTTGCTTGTGAATTGTGGTGATACCACTTGTAAGAACAGCAGGGAAATTATTAACACACTGGAAAATCTGCACTCATCTACTTTCTGCACAGTGATCTCAAAATAAGCAAATAGTGCTAAGGACAGCAGAGTAACTTCCTTTTAGGGGGCTTCAAAATTATGCTGAGGTGATTCCAAGCAACCACATGAGACAAGGCTGTTGGAATTCAGTAGAACCAAAATAAATGTGCTCCTTTATATAATAAAAAAAAAATCTGCAAATAACAGCATTCTGCAATTTCTTTCTACTGTGGGCAAATCTATTGTCTTGATATTGTGTCTTCTCTTCTGTTTTCTAGAGCAAGGTTTGAGTTTGGGTCCATTGGCTGCCTCTTCCCTTTTGGTTTTTTGTACATTCAACATCCAGAGCTCCAGGAGCATTTGGAATGTGCTCAGGCACTTGGGATGTCCTGTGCAGGGCCAGGGGCTGGACTTCAATGATCTCTGGGTCCCTTTCCAGTTCAGGATATTCTATGATTCTATGGTTACTAATTGAACTTTTTTTAAAAAATTACTTGTAGAAAAGGTATTATCTCTGAAAGAAACAACAACAACAAAAAATCCTTCTCTTCCCTAAACTGGCATTTTTTCTGGCTCTTCAAAAGGTATCAGCTTAGGTCTCACAGGGATGACCATTCCAAGGGCTTGCAGTCAGTCACCTTCAAAAACAGCAGTTGATTGTTCTCACTTGGCCAAAGCTGGAGTAAGCACGATTTTGATATAACAGCCAGAGCCCCTCCAGGTTGGCCAGCACGTGCCTGGTCATGGGTTAAGGAATGCCATTTTCCCTACGGAAAGGGAGAGGGACCAGAATATGATTTATATTGCAGGGTCCCAAGTTTGGTTGAGGTTTCCAACCTGTCTACAGGCAGACCACACACCACCTGCCTCTGTGCCCTCAGCTCCTGTCCTCCTGGCCAGGGCTCCCAGGATCCCCTCCCTACAGAAGATGGGGAGGATGCCTTTTTCTCCAGCTCCCCTCTGGTCTCTCTGGAGCAGGGCTCTATGCTCTGACACAGCAAGGAATGCCAGAGCCCTTCCCACATCACTTCTGCTCTCCGAGTGCTTTTGTTCATGCTGCCTGTGATGAGAGCGGAGGGTATGAGGCTGCCTGGAAATTTCTGCACCAAGACAGAGACATAAATTACATCCACCAAGTCTCCAAAACATTGGCCTGAAAGATCTTTTATTCCTGCTGTGGCTAAGAATATGCTATCTTTTCTGTAACAAGCTCCCTTTTTTTTTTTCTTTCACCTTATCTTACTTCATTGGGGTTTTTCCTTCTTCTTTTCCTTTATTGAATTCTCCTCTCCCTCTCCATATTTTCATTCTCTACATCCATCTTTTTCTTTTTTTGTATCAACGAGTGTTTACATGTAACTGAGCAATTGAAGTTAAACATGATCACCAGACTCAGAGAGAGATCTTGAACAGCTGCAGAGAGAAAGCCCATCCTGGGATGACTGCACACAGACAAAGACACGTTTGCTTTCATACCCAAATGTTTTATCATGATACTCTGAATAACATCCAGATCATGCCAGGAGGGACACTTTCATGGGACAGTTTCTGGCCACCTTCTTTTAAACTTCATTCTTGAAGCACATTTGCTGTGAGGAAAGGCTGAGAGAATTGAGACTGTTCAGCCTGGAAAAGAGAAGCTATGACCTAATTGCCTCTTCTACTACCTAAAGGGAGCCCTCAAAAAATATGGAAAGAGACTATTTACAAGGGCCTGGAGTGACAGGACAGGGGGAGATGGCTTCACATGTACAGAAAACAGATTTATATTAGATATTAGAAAAAAAATTCTTCCATGTGAGGGTGATGAGGCCCTGGCACAGCTTGCCCAGAGAAGCTGTGGCTGCCCCATCCCTGGAAGTGTCCAAAGATAGGTTAAATGGGGCTTGGAGAAACCTGATCTAGTGGAAGGGGGTTGGACTGGATGAGCTTTGAGGTCCCTTCCAATCCAAGACATTTTGGGATTCTATGATTCTTACATGATGTTTGAGAACTCTTGAGGGCAAAGCACAGTTACTCCATGATCACACCTAGCTTAAGTCTGGCTTTGATACTGCTTGGATAGAAGGTGAGTAGTCGCATTTAAATTAAAAAACAATAAATCAAATGGAAGGTAGGCCTTTTTCAACCTAGACATGAAACTTGAGATAGTTTTAGTATAGGAGTTAATATAAAAGTGGATCTTTATTGGAGCTCCAGGAGCAGTAATGGAAGAATGTCCACAAAAGTCCATCCCCACAGAGGTGAATATATTTTTATAGGTTTCAGAAAATTAGCATAATTGATAAAAAACACCAATTAGGAGGACAAGTGGTGATGCAATTCCCCCTAAGTCAAGCCCCTTCTCTGGAGCTCCATCCCTCCACTCCACCCCACTTGGTACGAGCTGTGCTTTGTTTATAAAAATGTGTCTCAAAGAACTGCTTTCAGCCTTGGTTCCCAGGAAGAACCAAGATAGGATAGAGGCATTGTACCCTCTGGGCTTGGAGCTCTGGAATTTGTTTTGTGTTCCTGCCTAGGGAAAGGGCTGGGAAAACTACTGGGAAAATTAGCTACAAATGCAATAATAAGCTACAGAGCTCCAAATATATGTGTAAAGAGTACCAAGAACATATAAAAGAAAAAAATGTAAAAACCAATAGACATGAAAGCAAAGCAGCGGTGGTGTATCACAACATAGGTGATAGGTATCCTGGCCTGGCCATGCTCACAGAGCAACATTTGCAGGTTGATCCCCAAGATGGTGGTAATGTTTTTTGTTTTGTCATTAGCTGATGGTTCGTACATGAGTGAGAGCTGGTGCAGGTCATACAGTGATGGGGGGGAGAGCTGATAAAAGATTTTGGGTTCCTCCAGTCAGGCAAAGCCAAAATCAACTTTATCTGAACCCAGCCCACGAGTGACCTTGGACCCGATGAGAACAATCACCCTTGACTCTGGATGTGAGGTAAGTTAAATTGCATGTTGCTGAATTGTCCTAATACTGCCAACATTTTGAGAAGAAATTGTAACACCAATAAAAAAGCACTACTGTAATGGATACCATCATAACTCTGTAACTACAGTTTAGGTTTTGAAAATTACAAATACGTGTTTAACTAAGGCTAGCCAGAAAGTACTAAGTGGTGCTTGAACTGTAGCCAGCTGTCCAGAAGCTAGAAATTAGAAAAAAAAATTGGGGTTTTTCTCTTCCAAAGTGGAAAAATTATGTACATTTTTACCTATTGAGCTGGTGACCATTTGTCCAGCTCTACCAGGAAGCACAAGATTTTCTGTGGTATGGAGAAGATGAAGTAGTTTGTAAAACAACTGCCAAAAACTTGAAGAAAAATGGACTGTCTAGCCTTCAACCTATGATGCACTTTACATCTTACAGATTAGGGATCTCATTTCCAGACACTAAATCACATACTTTTTTTTAGTCAGACCCCATCAGTCAACAAGTCATGGTAAACTTTGCTTTCTTTAGCAACAGTGAGTTTCATTTTGTCTTAAATTACATGCATTGATTGATTTTAGTGATGTTTCTTCCACTCATACAAGCAACTTGGTTTTTTCCAACTCATTGTAGTAGAATCCACAATATAGAAGAATCTCTGGCTACTGAGCTCTCTAAATGTTTATGATTACAATTCTTTTTTACCTCTCCCCCGATTAGGATTTACCCTGACCCCTTATTCCACTTCCCTCTCCTTAAGTTTCTCAAATGGGGAGCACCTGGGAACATGGAAAGAGTATTTCAGCTGCAGATGCCTGTGTCAGCCAAAGAGAAATGAGATGTTCTGCCCCATAAGTTATTGCGCTGTGAAGATGCTGCTTCTGTGTCAGAGACCAGCGAAGGTGGTCATGGGGGTGAGATGGGCAGAAAGAGGCAGGAAAGTATATGTGTCAGCAAGCTGGGGAGGGAATATTAGTGCAGTCTGAGAACATGTGGGCTTCCCCGAGCTCCTCCCAGGCAAAGGTTACACTTACATCACCCGTGGCTGAGGCCTGTGTTTGGTTTTGATGACAGGCCAAGTGCATCTGATAGGTGCGGGTGGCTACAAGATTGCTCCCACTGAAGGGCACTGAGAAAATGAACTGCTTTTTTCCCCTAAACCCACAAGATTTCCCAGATCTGCAGATGCACTGCTTACTGGGATGGGGTTAGAAAGCTGCTAAACCGGAGTTCCATGAACATGGGCTTATCCGGGCAAGGACACAAGGACACTGACCAGGCAGACACGGTCAGCTGAGGCAGGATCTGGAAACCCCCTCTTCAGCAGTGGTGTTGTATTTGATGCTTGGGATAGAGGCTGCCTCTGCAGGAGCCTTTCTGTTGGGAGAGAAATGGGAGAACAGCAGTCCCATGAGGTCAGCAGTGCCTCTCTGGTGTCTGTGCAGCAAAGCTCAGCCTTCCATTCTCTGGACTCCCATCTCCTCTGAAGCATGGAGGCACAGGTTTGGCAAGAGGGACTGGGACCCAACTGGTCCATCTTCTTTTCCATGATGGTTGAGTATGACCTGGTGAAATGGAGATGCCATGGTACTGGACTGATGGCCGCGTGCCATTTGGACCCAAGAGATGTCCAGTAGTCCAAGTGCAGCCATGGTAACCCACAGCAGGGAGGAATGCCCTGGAAGGGCTCCTTGTGCCTCTGCTCTCACACAGCATGGCCTCCTCACTGGGCTCAGTGTCCCCAGTCTGCCTTCCCATCTGCTCAGCTGCTCAGGCAGGGCTGGGTGATTTTTCTGGGGCCAGCCAAGGAGGTCCAGGGGCTGGGGGGTTCCAAAATGATCTAAAGCAGAACCACCCAATTATTCTCTGCAACTACACAGAGTGTGGGGTCAGGACATTTTGACTTTCGTGTCATCTTCTGGCAATGACATTAGAAGGCTAAATTGGTTCCCATCGAAGTTAATGAAGAGTTCCTGATTTATCAGGCACACAACATTTCAAAGAGACCTTGGGCAAGTGTTTTACTTCTTCATGTTTTATCCATTTCTTCTGTGTATTGAGATTATGTAGATGTTTATCTGAAAATCCCACATCTGATATTTTGTAAATAAAAGCCAGTTGTACTGAATGCTTGGGTGGCAAACTCTTTGCGAGAACATGGAAATGTTATTAACTGGTTTGTCTTTAATATGTATCTTTAGCTGTATAGAAATGTTAAGAGAGGTTTTGGAAGTCTTTTAAATTCACAACCCAGAAGCTTGACAGAATGAGTGGAAAGGCTGTCTGGGACCACTGCAAGGTGGCAATAGTTGTTGGGGAGGTCAAAAGGGAAAATATCTTCAGCAGAGAGCACAGCTCTGCCCTCATGTTTCAGGGGGATGCTCACAGGGTGGCTTCCATTGGCTGTTGCTGTGGAATACCCTGAGCTGAGAGGATCCCCAAGGGTTGGTTTGATCCTGCAGAGACAGTCCAAGGGCTCAGTACCCTGAAGTGCTCCCACCTACAGCTCTTGGTCCCTAGGTCCTTCTTTCCTTGAACTGTCAGAAGCCTTTAAAATGACAAATAACTACTTTTGGGGTGGGAGAGATAGTTTTTCTCCCTGTAAATGGGAGAGAGAAAATGTCATAACAAAAAAAAAAAAAGATAAAGCATAGCTATAACCAAATTAGCCATGACTAATTTACAGTGCTGTGTTGGGGGCTATCAGATACATGTAAGTTCAACAAATCACCTTCAAACCACAGAGGATTCACTCAAGGCTGTAAATCTCACATACGTGAGATTAGAGGAAACCCAAGAATGTAATTACTTGCAGTATGTGAAAGACTTTACATCTGATTTTTGAAGGATTTTTTAAAAGCAGTCTGTTTATCTGCAGCTATGTTCTGCTTATTTCATCTCTTTTGCAATTCTAATGGTATACATGTTTTCCTCCCTGCCCTCTACAGTTGTTTAGCACCTGCCAGGCTCTTTAGCATTTCTTTAGAATATTATGTAAGCCACTGGGTTAATGTAAACTGCTCTGTTTTGTAGGGGGTAATTTTTCATGAAACCGAACTCATGCAAAAATAAGGAGCATTTGGGTAAGTAGAGCCTTGGGTCTGCCTCAGAAATGCACCACACTGAAATAACTGAGTAGCATCTGTCTCTTAAGTTACACTGCATGTGTGTCTTGTCAGCACAAGATTTTTAATTCTCTTTGTGTTGTAGTTCATGGTCTGAATTTGCTTTCTTGAAGTCCAAGGAGCATTGCCATTAGTTTTGACCAGTGAATTTCATTAGTGACTCAACATCTTTTGCTAGCTCTCTTCCTACCCTCTGTTTTCTTTTTAATTCTTCTACAATGCTTAATGCACTAGATCCTCTATAATATATCCACCATATTTTTTATTTACCAAAAATGAAACTTTTGAGAGGGAGGAACCCAAGAAATATTTGACAGCCTCTGGATCCAAAGCTGCTTTCCACATGGCCAGATTCCTGAAGGTCTGCAGATACCTAGTTACATTGTCGTAAGAGTCAAGACAGATCAGCTATCTGTGGTATTTAGGTAGGTCAGTGCTTTTTATTATCTCCTCCTTAATCTCCTCAAAATTTGGCTGCATAACAAAAAAGAAAATATGTGCTAAGGTATTTACAGAAAGGCATTTTTTAATGTCATTCTTCTGTGACTAGAACATGAAAATAAAATATATTGAACTTGCTAGAAAGTAACATTTTCCCACTGTCTATCCTTAAATTTAAATCAGAGATTATGTATGTAAAACTTGCAGCAAATTGAGCATGGTATTGACCCTTCAGCTAGGACTGAGGAATAGAAATGCCAGTATTTTATGAGTCCAAGGCAATATGATTCAAATAGATACAACCAACCTACACAGCAAACAGTCACTCATTAAACAGTGGAAGAAAGTCACTGATGAATGAGCTCCATCCTCTCCACCTTGAGCTTGCAGTCACTAAATCTCACTTGAAAAGTGATACTGCCACTTAGCCTGTCAGCACCAAGCTGTATTATTCCTAGCCTCACAGGATTTGTCCTGCTGACCTATTATTAGCCATGTGATATGAGCATCCATGACTAGGTTTTATCAGAAGCCAGCGAGCGGAATTGTCCCAGGTCACTTTGGAGCTCATTGATGGAAATAGAAGCACTTCTATGTGGGAAAGAAAGATGAGAGGGATGGGCCTGTCTGATGGCTGGTGTCTTGTCTGACTATAGCTTGTGACAGGTGAGACATGCATCCTGATATAAGGCCATAAGCAGCCCCAGACGCTTGGCTGCAGCAGGTTATAGGTGTAAATGTAATTGTAGCACCATAATAAAGAAGTAGCACCAGAGGGCTGAGCTTTGTCGTCACACTGCCCTTGATGCTCCCTATGCCCTTGAGCAAGATGTGTAGGCTGTCTACACTAGCAAGCAGTAAAGGATAAAAAAATCACATCTGGAGACTGAAAAAGTTGAGGATAAGGAGATTATGTTCACCTCCCGCAAGCACACAAGATCTCCAGGCTGAGGGGTTTTCCCCAAAAAAGGCCTAGTCTGATCAATAGTGCTGAAAATTTATGAGGCTGAAGCACAATAGGTGCCCTCTCGATATGCACCTTGCTTTAGCTTCACCCAGGTTGAATCTAGCTGTTACTCTGTAATGTCTTTGCAGTAAACCAAGGTACAGTAGCTGAAGACAACTCAGGAGATGAGGTTCAGGACTGCAGTAATGGTGCAAACTGAAATGCCCATGCAGGTCATCTGGTTACTCCTGATGCCTCAGAAGGAATTGAGAGGTTCATTTATGTGCAACCTGCTCAGCACTGTCCAAACACAGTTATCTTCTTTGTCCAATTCAAAATGAGGACTTCTTATCAAGTGGTAGCTTGAACCTGGGTGGCATCCCAGGAAATACAGTTTCACCCCTTCTCCCTAGACTGGGAAGATCTGGATCTTTTTTCTTCTGGGGCCTGTCTGTCCCAAGCTGTAAAACTTGCTGAGGATGATGACTAGGAAGTTCCATCTATAGAAGTGAAGCAAGTAGCACTATCTATTGCATTCTAGGGATTAAGAAGTTATAACAAAATTTTAAAAACAATCATGTCACCTTTTGTGCCTCCAAGATCATAAAGCCTGGGTAGATTTTTTTTAAAGTCTGCTCCATCCATTTAGAGTAGTTAATTTCTGCAGAAAATGGAGATGGAAGTTAAACCATTTTCTAAATTACCTGAAAGAACTTTGTTTTGTTCTGTTCTGTTTTTTATCAGAGGTATGTTTGCAAGGATGGAAATTGGTACACAGATAAAAAGCACCCTGGGCAGCAAAAGAGGGAAAAATGCAGTAATTGATAGCAAAAGACAAACTCCAAGCTTGTCTTCTCTGCTTTGCAGGATGAGCTATGCATAGCTTCTGCTCAATATGCCCTGTTACATGAAACTCATTTCAGCACTAGGATTTTGGCAAAAACTTAAGTGTTTGGACAGAATTTTTCTATATTTCAAGTCAGATTTTGTTTCTTAGCTTATGTTTTCAAACTAAGTTGTGACAAATCAGAGCGAGTATTGACCTGAGCTGATGGGTGCCACAAGAGGGGGAAGGGTATACATGTCTCCTGCCATGGATGTGCTGCCTGTAGCTAAGGAAAAGTCTAAATTTGTACTGTTTCTGTATAAAGGATGCATGGATTTATTTATTTTTGTTATTTTTTTTCTGGCATGCTGGGCAAGTGCTCCCTAGTTTCCCAGGTGGAATGGCCTTTCTGCCATTCAGGCAACTTCTTCCATCTCCAAGAAAATCCATAATAATACAAGAACTGACAATCTTGAAAACCAGCAGCCTGAAAATGCTTGGACAAGAGGCATAATACCTTAGGCTTCAGCAGCTTCTTTTTAAACTTTAGGTGCACATGTTTTAGGTGAAACCATCAGATCTCACCAAGGCTCTTTGATATTGAATCATTTTAAGTTTTCATTATCTAGTGCTTAATTCTCTGCCAAACAGCATGCCCTGAAGTGTCTGAACTTACCTGTTCTGTGGATGAGCACAGAAGCAATCTGTCCCTCTGGTGGCACAGGGCTGTCTGGACAGGCTCAGATATCTGAAACTGGCTGAGATGTTGTCAAGGCTCTTTTACAGCCTGCCTAGGCTCTGACTGCCCCTCTGGAAAGATGTGTGTCTTCCACAGCTCCTATATCACCTCTGCCAGGCTGGTGTGAGTATCACAGCTGGCCCAAATCACCTACTGCACATCTGTGTTCAGGCGTCTGAATTGCTCCCTTCAGGAACCTTGCCGGAGCCTGTATTTAGAATTTTGACCATAGTGGATTTTTGCCATTGGGAAGACTAATGCACTGTGGAAGGAAGAAAAAAATTAGAACGGATTACAAAGGGATTGCCTGACTAAAATGCTACCAGCTGTGTGTTGGAGCAGGGAGTTCTGTTACTGCAGGGAGGAAATGGAGAAAAATGTCCACTTTGTTATTTGAGAAAACCCAATTTGTAAAGTTCAAATCTGCATTCAGACCAGAGTCCAGGGTTATTTTGATCAAAGGGGTAAGTACGGTTTACTGAGAGACAAAAACAATACCTAGGCTGGGCAGGCAGGGAGGGAGCCAAAGCTTTCAGCCACTAGCTTCTCATGTATTGGGAGCATTGAGCCTGGATATGGCTGTCTGGGAGTGAATAAGTGCACAAAGCAGATACATTTAGGGGCACTGAGGCTCTGGTAGGTAGATAAGGCACTAGGAGGAGATTAGATTGCAGTGTATTGATGGAACATGTGTTTTGGGGAACAGCAGGAGGAAAAGAAAGAAAAAGACTATATAATGTGTAGAAGATAAGATTTTAACAGTATTGTCAATTATTGGAATTTTTGGATTTCCAGGAGAGTTCTCCTTGTCCTACTATTGGTGAACTTCCCTGCTGCTCCCTGCTGGCAAGGAGCCGTGTACTTGCAGGAGGTAGAAGGAATTTGCATGTGTTGGTTACTGCAGCAGAGAAGGACCAGTTCAATGGCCACACTTGATTTAAGGTAGTGAACCATACAAAAGACAGTATATGATAATGTAAGAAAAGCATTTGCATTGCTCAGGGTTATTTAAAAACTGTCTTTACTGAATCACTGTTTGAGTCAACGATATGAACTTAACAGCATAAGCCATTCCTGCTCACTGCTTTTTCATTTTTTTAATCTCTCTGCATGTTGTGCTTTTGTCCTGAAAAAAATAAAAATAAGTGGCCCTAACAACACCAGTCATTTGAAGAAATGAAAATGCTGATAGGATGAAATGGCTCAGCAGCAGAAAGCAATTTGGCACTTAGGGTTGCAGAGGCTACAGAAAGCTCCAAGTGCTGCAATGAGGATAACACTATTGATTTTTTTCATAACTTCACCTACCTCTCACTGATAGATGGCTGTTTGTTTTGATTCCTGGAAAACAGTTCTGCACAATAACATAGGTGCATTGAATGCTGCAAAGGTCAGGCAGCTTGAGCCTGGGAAAATATTTGTGAATGAGACCCAAAAAAACTACTGAAAGAGGTGATTTCTGGCTCAAAGATCAGTCTTCATTTAGAGACTGAGAATTTATTGCTGCCCAAACCAGCATTATCAGCTTTCTGTCAGCAACAATCAGCAGAATTTCCTTTCCCAATCAACATGAGCTGTGACCTCATTGCTGCAAAGGTGAAACCCTGACAGGGATTAAAGAAATGAGGTAGCAGGGCTGAACAAAGAGGAGCTTGTTACACAGCAATGGCCAACTCAGGCAGAATGTTACAGCTGAAACACAAGCCACCGAAACGAAGGTGAAAAGCAGTATTCTTAAGAGCCTGAGTAATGCTGGGTCTCCCCATCTTTCAGTGGAGAAGGAAGGCAGACTGCCATCCTTGCCATCAGAAATTTTTGAAGTGGGATTAGCATAGCCTTGTGGTTTGTCAAGTGTTTAATTGCAATTCTGCAGGGACGCAGCCTCAAAGACATTGGAAACCAATTTAACAATCATGCCTACCATTATATACACCAGATTGCTCCTGTGCACATATAATATTCAGTAGTCTGAAAGAGAGAGGCTGAGTTTAGGGCAAGGTTTAGAACATGAAAAGTGATGAAAGGCAAATACATGTCTGATATTCATCAAAGCAACTTAATCCACGGTGGAAGACTGAAAAGAGATAAAAAGGGGTTTATGTTGTTGATCTGTGAGTTGCTAGTTTTTTCACTCATACTCCGAGTTCCTGGAACCAACAAGTGAGGCCATTTTTTGAGGGGATTCCTTTCTCTTAAAGGTCACTCCTGGCTGCCACAATATCTTTTCATCTTAAAACCCACCACAGACTTAGTTCAAGTCCCAGTGCAAGCCACATGTATCATAACTTTCAATGGACTCTAGATATGTCCCTTTTGTCAGTTAACAACATATCCTTGCTTTTTCCAGCAGAAGTAGTCTTGTACTGCAGTCCACATCCAAGTCTTTTGGAAGTTTATGGCATCCGGGATGCTTTGTGCATGTTTGAAATATCTTCAGCCCACTAACACAGGATAGCATCTCCTCATGCTGTGTGCTGGGTTCTCTCAAAAACCTCTCACTGGAGCACAGAAATCACCTAACAGTGCTGAGGGTACTTGACACCTCATGGCATGAAGTCTCTGGGCTGCAGTCTATTCTGAGGCTGCAAGTGGAGGATTAGAAACCAAATCAATTTAAAACAACAAAAACACTATTGAATTTGATGTGGACCAGATACTGTCATAGTTGACAGGGTGTACTTTGAGCACCTCTCAAACCAGCACAAAGAACCCTAGTGAATCTTAAGCAGAAAGGATGAAAGGAAACATTCTTGTTATAAGTACATGCATAAATCAGGCTCCTTGCTGATACCGAGCAGGCTTCAGAAACTATTCAGAATAATGTCCTGGTTCAGGGCAAATTTGGGAGAGAACCTCTAAGGGGGTTCCTCTAGAAAGCAGATTCAATTGGCCTCTCCCCCATCTAGTTCAGGAAAAATACTTCCTTGGAGAAAAGTAGAAAAACCTGTTTATTTCACAGGCAAAACATTCACCAGCACAAAAAAAAACCCTGAACAACATTAAACAGTAAAACCTCTTGCTGCTCCAAAAGAGATGACAAACTCAGAAACGTCCCCTTTGTGGGCTGTAGCTCAGCTCACTCAGTCTCTCTCAGTCCCTCCGGTGCTAGAAATGCCACGGCCCAGGCCCGGCCCGGTGGCCACAGGCGCGAGCAGCTGGTGCTCTTCTGGGTGTGCAGGCCAGAGCAGGGTTAAACAGGTCCAAAGAAAAGAAAACCCACAGTCCAGGGAACTCCTCTGCCTCAGCTAGCTAAAAATAACTAAAAGCAAAGGAGAGCTCTGTCCTGCCATCTGTCTGTTCCCAGACAACACAGTCCAGGAGCAGGATGCAGGGGAGCAAGTGCAGTTTCTGATAACAAATTCCGCGCTTCTTCTCTCCCCACTTCGCTCTCAGAACCAATCTTAAAGGTATAAAACTCATTATCCAGCATAAACAGAACAGACAATTGGGGACACACGCATCATATAGCCAACCCAGGAGAAATAAAAATATCTCCAGCCTAACACATTATAGAGCTTTCTGTGAGGAATCAATGCATCTTTAAAACCTCCAAGGTGTTTCATTCTTTATATTTTAGAGATTAATGTCAGCCACAAATGCAACAAGGTAAGTCCTTTTCTTGTAAAGAAATCACCATCTCAAGCAGTCTGGTTGATCCCCAGGTCCCAAAAGGTGGAACTGCAGGAACAGCCTTCAGCTGCTTCTGAAATGTTTGTAAGCTTTCTCCAAAACCTGAGGTTGAGCCATGTGGATAATCCCCAGCCCAGCATTAGGAAGCAATGTTCATAGCTTCTGGCTGAAATTCAACTAATGATGAAAACCTCTGCAGCAGCTTTTGAAGGCTGGGCAAAGTGAGTGCCCTTTCTGGGCTGATTTGGGTGGAGTTTGACATGTCTAAAACTTTTCACTCAATGGCAGTAAGATATTTAATTGTAAGAAAGATCTTAGAAATATTAGACTTCGCAATGCTGTAGCTTGAGTTCCTTTCGTTTAGTACTCTCAGCCTAAAGAAATTTGAAGCTGATTGAGGTAGAGGAATAATGAGTCCTGTAGCAAAACCCAAAGCTACTAAACAGCATTGAAAGGCAAGTGACAGGTTTTAGGTTTGTTAGACAGTTTTCAGAGAGGAAGACATGCACATAATGCTGAACTGAAGGGGTAATTTAAGTAGGGACAATGTAATTACCAGGCCAGGAAACTGGGCTAAGATCTTTATTCTTTATGAAAAGGGCATGGATTGATGTTTGGCAAACTAATTGCCATGAATAATTTATTAATTTATATTATTTCTTTTGTTTTCAATCTCATTTTTAGTGACTGACCACCTCGAAACAAAGTTAACTTTTTTTTTTTCCTTCCATCAAATCTTCACAGGTGATCCAACAGGATCCAATTCAGTCGCTGCCTTTCTTGTGAAGTTCTTGTTTTGATCAACTTAATTTTGTTCATGCTATTTCCGCTTCATGCAGAAAACTAAAAAGAATGCAAGGCTTCAGTCTATTTTAAAGTGGGTTTGAACATTTTTACCAACACCTGAGGAGGATGATGTTTTGCAGATTTTTACGACATGGGAAAATTTTAAAGACAAAATCAGAAGTCTCATGTCTCTTGTTCCCATGTCTTTGTCAGTAATGAACACTAGAAATTTCACACTGGCATGTGGCCTAAGGCACCTGTATCTCCCTCAGCTCACCAGGCATACTGGCAGTTCTACCAAACCTCTTATCCTACTGAATTAAGATATGTTCCTTCGAGATTTTTTCCTGGTATGTTTGAATACCTTTTTATTTGTATTATAATCAACTTGAAAGCATGCCAAGGGAAATAGCTGTTCCCTCCACAACAGGACCTATTAAGGGCAGAGATCAGCATTACTCAGCTACAACTATCAGAGCCCTCCTTATTTCCACCCTTTCTCTGCAAACACACTCTAATCTGGAGTGAGCTAAAACTGTATTTTTTCCCCCTGCATATATTGAAGACAGACTTAGTGTTTATATTGGCACAGGACCTGACATGGCATTTGTGAGGATGAACCACAGGCATGAGTACTTCAGCTATGCTGAGCTAGGGAAATATGTGCTAGAATCAGGAAAAACCTTCTTCCCCTCTCCCTCTACTTCCAAACCAATAAGGCAAGTGGGAGAACACCCTTCAGCTTCTCCTTTGCAACCTGTGGCCGCAACTTCCTCTCACCCCTCTTGACATGCACACATGAGGCCCCTTCACAGGGCTGGGGACCATCATGGCTGCACAAGCAAGTTTTGGGAAGCGGCTTTTATATGGATGCAAGGGGAGGAAGACAGAAATGGCCATACATGGATGGCACTTTTGCTTTCTTCTCCAATACTTTTCAAGGCAACACAGCTAAAGTTTAATGGAAGAGAAAATAATATTCCTCTAATATGGGCAGTAATTGAGCATATTCCCAACTAGAACACAGTGGAGAGATTTCTCTGAGGAGGCAGTTATAACTTTGTATCTGAATTTTGTCTCTTATGTGCTCCTGGAGTAGCCCTGCTCCTAGCCCCAGCCAGCAGTAACTTACACGCTGTGATGAGCAAAACTCCACAGCAATATGCAAAGATGTGTTCTGTAGTAAGGTTAATCTGAAATGTACAAAAGAGTGGTTTGGCATGTGGAGCAGAGAATGAATTGTGGGACCTTTTCACTCGATCAGTTCAGTCATCAGTTCCGATCTCACCCAAGCTGCTACCAGCCAAACTCCCCTAAACACTCTCCTGTTCTTGGGTGTTTTTCACAGGGAATTGTGGCTTTTTCACTGCTACTCCAACATCCAGTACAAATAACAGCTCCCTGCTTGGTAACTTCCCAGAGAAAGACTGGTTCTGTACCAACAGAGCCAAGAATTGATCCCTTTTCAACACGGACTGTCTTACGGTTCTACCTTTGCTGAGGGACATCTGTGCTTGTAACTGAGTGCCAGCTGAGCAGGCTATTTCTGTCCCTTTGTAGGGGAAAAGCTTCTGGAATACTGTCCTGGTGGTATTTGTGCTCTGCTCATTCAAACTCAGATGTTATTTTCCAGTAAATGCAGACTGATGTAAGAGGAGATAAAATTTATGTGAGTATATGTGAATCATGTCTGTAGAGTGTAAGAGCTTTTCAAGAACCACTATAGAGCAAACTGTGCCAGGCTCAGTCCCTCTGCACTGGCAGAGATGCTCAGTACTGCAGTAATTGGACTGAGAGGTGGCTACTGAGAATGGCTACTGTGCACAGGGGTCACGGAGATGCTTGTCCCTGTTTGAAGTCAATGGCAACTTCTTGATGCCCTAGTAACTTTTATTTTCAAAGTCATCTACTTTCCACCTGTGCTCAGGAGTATGTTGTTCATCTCCTGGAGGTAACTCCTACAAAGTATCTTGATTTGCAGTATGACTGGAAAAAATACTGTCACTTCAGCTCATTAGATCCTTTGAGTAATTAACAGTATTATTTCTGCTGCTAAATCAGCAAATTTGGTCTGTATTTTTTTTTTTACAATATTCTTTGAGACTGTAATGCTGGTACTTAGTATTTGCAGTATTCTGTACTTATATTGTGATTATAAAAGTAGTTGTGTGTTGTCATTCCTATCCAGATTAGGATATACTCTATTTATTCCTGTTTTATCCAAATGCTGCAAATCCTTTAATGAACTTTTCTTTCCTCCTTCAAATTAAAGTGCTCATAAACATTTTAATCCTCACTTCAAAACTGGGAAAATTTCAGAGAATAATCTACTCAAGAAGAAAAAACACCCTGTTACTGTTTTTGAAAAAAAAAAATTTGAAAACCACTTTATTTGATCTAAATTCAAAAATGTTCAAAGGTGATATCATGCAAAATTTGGAATGCTTTCCAAACAACTGAGTCAGTTTTATTAACTCTAACAAACAGGATATAGTGTGATGGGGAGTTTCTGTGATTCTGAAATGGATAAAACCTCTTTGCATTTAAGGTTAGGAAGAGCTAACTGAGACAGTCACCCTAGCATCTCCTTTAAGTAAAATATTAAGAATGCAAAGGTAGAAAAATCAGGAAACCGCAGTTAATGTGTTTCCCTGGTAGATTCCTCAGTCATTTACATGTCCTCTTTTTGTTTAATCATTAAATCAGTCAATCTTTTCTGCTTCACATGCATCTAACTTCTATCGCTGTGTAGGGATCTCAGACAACTTTTCCCTCAGAAACCCCGTAGGGATAAACAAGATGTTTTTATAAATCAAAGGGGAAAAATCAAGAAAAGAGATTTTGTTTTTCTATGAGCAGGATGGCTTTACTTATTTTGGATTTTTTCCCCCTTTACTGTTAATAAGAAAAGATAATCTCCCTACCTGGCTTACTGTGAATTGCTCTTTGCAAGTTTCCTAAATGTGAAAGACAAGTAGGATGGTGGTTTGAAGAGAGATTATTGGACGGAGTGTCTGAAGAGGTTAAAATACAACTTTAAATAGAAAGCATTTTTAAGTATTTGGGCTTGAGGAAAAAAAGTTGCTGTCAGCTCAACTCTTTGTTTGCCAGAGGTCAATGAATGATGAGGAAGAGATTACACAGCAAGCAAATAATGTTGAATAACGAGTTTGAAACTCTTCTGAAACTTTAAGCTTGTGTTTACTCTTTTTTTTTTCTTCTGCATTGGTCTGAATAAATATTTTTAATTAAAAATATTTAATTAAAAATTAAATTAATTAAAAATTTAAAAAAATCAACATCTGGAACAAATACTGATTTGTCATGTAGACCACATGGCTCCACAAATGTTCTTGCTGTTTCTGGCCTTAGCAGAGTGAGTGTGTGGTTATGGCTGTGCTGTACCTGCTCGGAGGATGTACTCTGTAGGGATTGATCCACTCACCCCTTCTTTGGAATGTTTTCCCTTGGATGTAATTCTCTAGAGCTATCCATGACTGGCATGACTGGTGTAGACAGTCCCATGCTGCCCTGTCCCAGGAAGGGGACAGAAAGGATTCAAATGTCACTTTGTTCATGAGCTGTCTGTGGTTTCCTTGGGGTCTAGTTTGGGCATGTTCCAGTTCTGAGCTGTCACAATGCTACAGGTGCTGTGCCATCTGCCCAGCACAAACTGCAAAGTTTATCTTCCTTTCCAGCTCTGACCTGTCTTCCCAAAATAACCTGCCCCAAAGCTCTGTGGGAAGGTGACAATGCCAGTTATCACATCCTCCCCTCTCACGCTTCCTGTCCCTTGTTCCTGCAGGCCCCCATCTCCTGCCCTGTGTCGAGGTGAGTGTTGATCTACATGGTGAATCAGCATTAGGAACTAATAAAAATAATAGCAAGAATACGATAATGCACAATTGGAGTAGTTAAATCCAGTTACCAACCCACAGGGATGTGTGACCACAGAAATGCTCACAGAAGCACAGTATGAGGTGTGGGGCACCAGCAACCAAGAATGGCAGGAGGAAGGAGGGCAGAGAGTCCTGGACTCAACTTCCAGCTTTCCTGCTGGATCAGCCCTCTCAATCAGCTTGGTCTTCTACTGGGTCACTGACTGATAGGCCTCAAACAATGGAGCAAGGATGGAAAGTGGCCCCTAGGGCAAAGCAGGACTTCTGCTTTCCCAGAGCTGTCAGCTCCAAAATCAGTCTGCAGCCATCATGTGCACCTGGCTCAACTCCCTGAGCCAGATCACCAGCAATCACTACTGGAGGAAGGAGGCCAGACCACTTCAAGGCAAACTATTTACGTCATCTTTGGCTTCTGAAAGTACCATCTCCTACAGGATATTCACTGCTGTTCGCCCCACTCTTGCTTACCTGCCAGGGAATACCAAGGGGTAGAAGTAGGGCCATGAGGTGTGTTGACAACCTCTTCTTGATGTTTGCCATTGCACCAAGTGCTGAAATAGACCCTAGTTAATGACACCCCAGTAAAATATCAGTGTGCCAGAACAGAGCTACATTGCTTTTGTTTAAAGGAATATATAAGAAGACAGCCTGTTGAGAATGAATGTATCCTCTGAAATAAGGAGACAAATTCCTTAGAAAGGCTCTTTCCAGCATATTAACATGTATTGGTACTGGAGTAAAGCAACCCAACTCGTTTAAGACTGGGATCTTTGTTAAACAGTGAATGCAGGCTGAAAGTACTGTTGTCTTTAAATCGCAGCCATCATTAATGGGATGGGAGAGGGGAGGAAGAAAAGACAAGAACAACCCATTCATGACAAAACCAGTCAGTATTTCTTCCTTTACAAAGGGGGGGAAAGGGAAAAGAGCTCTCATGAGAACCTGTATGAATTTCCTTCAGAGAGTGTACTTTAGATGAAGTGTAAGTTAAATTCTGTGAGCTCTTGGGGTTACCAGGGAAACAACATTTTGAATACAAAACCAAATAGATGTATGAGCCCAAAGTAAATCATTAATGTGCATCAGTATATTTGAGATGGGTTGGAGTGACTTATATATTGTAGTCCTTCTTTATTTAATATTTCAAAAGTGTTCTTTGATTTAAAAGCAAACACTTAATAGGCCTCTTTTCAGACAATTACGTCCCCTTTTCTACAAAGCCCTCTGAAGAGAGACTAGTCATTGATGCCATCTAATAGAACAAACACACAAATTTGATGGAGTCAAACACGATAAAGGGGCCTTGGTACATCAAGAAACTTAAACATGGGCATTATTTTAAGGTTGGTAATCATCCCAAGACTACTCTGTTTCTTGCAAACTGCATTCAGAACCCTGCTGAATTCAAGCTTACATGGTCAATCTGCAATATACTTTTTAACTACAAGGAACATTTCTTGGTAGCTATTTTTGAACTAAGTCTTTCTAGAATAGATTAAAAGAGTGGCTATAGAGGGGTTGGTGCTGGATGTAACTGCTTGCTAAGCAATTATATTCTTATTCATACGTATTTTCCTTGTTTAATACAATTAATTCATTCCAGGAGACCTGTTCATAGTAGCATGATAATTAACAGAAAAAGTTAGTTAAATGGTCAATTGAAGAGATCTCTTAGCCCTGTCAGGTACTGAACCTCTAATTGTTAACAGCTGCTAGTAACTGTGAATGATTGCTTTCTTCTCCCAAGATCTGACCATTGTTCCCAACATTTCTTCCAATCTGTAGCAGTTTTGGTTCATCAATTTGAGATTTTTACTGATTTTGAGATTTTTAAGTTAATGTACTAATAAGTGTGGCAGGTTTGGCGCTGGCTAATCACTAGTGGACTTCTTGCTGTGAGATAGGATTAAGAGAAAGGCAAAGCAGGCTTAAAATTTTGGAAAGGTATAAAGGAAATTTTATTAACAATAACTAAAAGGGAAAAAAAAGTAGTAAGAATCAAAACAAATTTTTCAGACCACTTCTCCTCCCTCTACTACTTCTTTTTTCTTACTGATAATGTAAAGAACCAAACATAAAATTCTCAGTTTACTACTTCTAAAATAGTCTTTTTTCAGTTTACTTAGGAAGAGAAGTTTTTCTTGTTAAGGTTATGGAGACTTCTCCACAAGACGGAAAAAACAGTTTTCTCATGGTTTTTTCACTAATAACAGCTGCCTGAGGGAAAAATCTGCTATCATGAAGTCTTTTCTCTTTCTACAAGTTTTGTCACAGCTTGTTTATGGGCCATGTTGACTTATGGGGTATTATTTTAAAGATGAGCTGTTCAAAGGCAAAAGTTTTTATTATCTACTTCTAAAATCATCTTAATCCCTGGGAATAGAGATCTACTTCTTCTCTTGGGGCAGCAGACTACTCTTCTCTCTTTCTCTGTTCAATCTCTTTATGGGATCACAGCTATTTTTACATTTGCTTACTTCAGCATGGAGGTTTTTGCTCAATATCAATTTGAACACTTTCATCTCCCCGTAATTTTATGTGTTATAAGGAAAAAGAGTTTTTTCTCTATAGCTTACAAGAGGATTTCAGCTCCAAGAAGGCATTTTCTCATCTCTTCTATCTGGGACTTAACTTTCTTCTTCACTGACCATGATGTCTTCATGTTGTTTTTTCACATGCTTGCATCTTGTTCCTTTCTCTCACTCAGGGGAGGACTGAAGCACTGATAGGGTTAACATGTCGCCTGGGCAGACTGGGTGCTCCAGACAGCTGAAGCTGCGGCTGGGGGAGGCAGCTCAGATTGAATCAGCCAGGCATGAACTCAACAGCAGCACGCCAGGATGGGGACTCCTTCTTACCCCTGCCCAACGGGTGGGGGGGCAAATTCTATGGAGCCAAGTCCCAGTGCCATCCCAGTGCCAACCCAGGACTGCTCCCGGGAGGCCGGCGGGCTTGGCTGTGCCCTGGGCCCGGCTGGGGCTGCAGCAAGCAGCCAGATGTTAGCAAGGCTGGCTCCATCCAGCCCGTGGCACCCCCTCCCTCTGCCCGGCAGCTGATGGGGGAAGAGGGGGGGCAGGCAGCCCGGGGCAAGAGTGCCCAGGCTGTGCCAGGGCTGGCCGGCCCAACCTGGCTGAGACAGGGGCCAGGCTGGACCTGGTTACGTGTTACTGGCCAGGGAAGAAAGAGGAAGTTCCCGGGTTTTTTCATCTTTAATATGTGTTTTTCACAGAGGCGTGTCCAACTTCTCAGTGGTTCAACCGACTGTCAGCTACACACAAACCTTTTGCCTCACTTCTTAAACTTTTCTCATGTCAAACTGTGACACCATCCTCATTGCTATTCTAGGGACATACTCAGAGTTTGAGTTCCATAATCAGTAGGAATAAAACACAGTCATTTAACAATGCCACTAAGCTGGAACAAAGGGAGTTACTTTGCTTATTGAAATTTGCAGCAAACATCAGGGAATAATATCTTAGAAGAGAAAAAACATACTGCATGCCTAATGTTAGGGAAGGGAATTAAATTCTGACTTGCAGTTAGAAAATAATTGTAACTACTTTCATTAGTCCAATAAAGAAACTCAGTTCTTCTCTGAAATAGGAAGTGTTAAATTTGTGGCAGTTTATTGAATGCTGGAGTTTTTGCAGTTCACAGTGCACTTGAATGATTATAAAAAACAAGTTCTTAAGAATTGAAGTAGTGTTTCTTCCAAGGATTATTTTTGGAAGCTCCTATTTGCTGGATGTTATTTGTGTCCCTTTCCAAGTGGCAGTGAGTTTAAGCAACTTCAGTTGCAGGCCTGAAGAAGGACATTGGTGAATAAGAACTCCTCTGGCTCCTGCAACTCTGCCAATCTTCTGACTAAGCATATCTGTCTAGGGGAGAGCAACTGCATGGTTAAAGGTCAGCACAAGAGGAAGGGGAGCTCTGCCGACCTTCCCTGGGAAGCTCCAGCCAGATGCCAGTGCCACACCACATCACTGCTGACAGTTTCTTGAGCAGATTCCTTCCATGGGCAATTAGCCTTTACAAAGCATGAATGGACTAGTTTTCTATGAGGAGACTGAATTTTAGCTGACAAATTAGACAGGTTCCCTGAGGCCAGAGTTATGCGGCTTTGCTAGTCTCACTAAAAATGTGATTTATAACAGATTCCTCAGCAGAGGCACTCCTTGCTTCAGGAATGAAGGTGCACACTGTACTCAGACTCTTCATCTAACATGATGATCTTACAAATCTTTGTCTTGTGCAGGAAAAATTGATTGTTACCTGCTTTTGATTTATGAAGTGACTCCTCATCTGTCCACGAATTGATAGTGGGAAACTACAGTGCATATTTAGAAGTCAGGCATGCACAGGTGTAAATAACATTTTAGGAGGTAAGAGTATATTAATTTGGGAAGTTAAGTCAGACATAGCTGGATGCTACGTCTGACACAGTTTCTAGCTGTGAAAACAATGCAACAGATTTTGTGTAAGATGTGTCTCTGGCTTTTGACAACACTGGCATAAAACAGAAGCAGAGGAGCAGAGGTTGTGCTGCACAGGGCTGCACTAATTATATGTGAAGTATCTCACTCTGCATGGGCAGGTTACTCCTGATGCCTGGCGGTTGGGATACACCCTGTGGGCAGGATGAGCCAAGGAAAGCTGTTGTATCAGTGCAGGGCAAGCACAGGTAAAAGACAAAAATAAAGTCTAGGAGACACAAACACCGTATTGTGTTTTGTTGCCTTTAGTTCTGCCTTTAAACCAGGCCACTCTGGAAGAGAGACAAAAAAAAATTTAAAAAAAAGAGATGTTTTCCCAAAGCTAATGGAAGACTCAGAGTTTTTTGTGCAGTTGCAGAGTCACAAAAATGATGGGGAAGGAGAAAAGGGAAGAGAGAAGTCAGATCTCAGACCCAATTCTTGCCAACTGAGGCTCCACCTCTGACTCATCACAAGGTTTTCTCCTTGTTTCCCCCTCTGCTGAAACCAGTATTTGTATTCTGTGAATATCAGCACTTGCTCAGATCAAAAATCAGGCTCAGCCATCCCTGAGAGTGTCTAGAACATGCCTGTGTTTGCATGAAATTAATAGTTAATATTTTAATATTAATTTATATTACTTAATAACTGCGTGCTGTGTTACCAAGGTATGAGGCATACTCAGAGACTAGTAAAGTATGGGAGGGGAGGCTAACAAAGCCCATCTAGCCTAGATTTAGCAAGTGGATAATGTGTGGCACACAGCTGCAGACACAGGGAGCTGATTTTACTTGGATGAGTAAAACTTAAGGAGACTGACTAAAGGAGAACATTGCAGAGGTGAACAGATGGACAAATGCCTCCCTCAATATCTGCTTTTATCTCCATGCAAGCTGGGAAATTTATAGCTCCAAAGTATTATTACTCCCAGTCATTAAAGTATATAGGAGTTTTGACTTTAGAAGCCTGTCATACACATACAAATAATGACTTCGGCAGAGGCCAAATCTTATAAACAGTAAATGCAGATGGAAACTATCAAACTTAACTTATATTTGTGTCTGCTTAAAAAAGATGTTAGTTAAAAAAATTAATAACCTATCACTTTAGTTTTCTGACATGACATTGTAGAAAAAGACATATAAAACAGGAATGATCAAAGTGTCTCTTCAGATACATAATTAGACAAATGGTTTTGGACATCCTTTACATACTGGTTTTAAAGAACTTTAATTTTCTTTTTTGCAGATCCACAGGCATGGCAAGGAAGTTTCATCAGATATTTCTTCAATGGGTTAAAGATTCGAAATTAAAAGGCAACAAAGTATTCTTATATCTGAACCTTCTGAAATCTTCTGATGATGTTATTTTAATAGCAATATTTGTTCTTTTTTTAAAGTTTAAGTTGCACGTTTCTTTCAATGAATATTAAGCTAGTATAGGAAAATTCTGAGAAAATAAGTTCTGAGATTTTTAACTAGAACTTCACAAGCTTCATAGTATTACATCAAAATGAATGCTCACAATTTTCAATAACTTTTTCTTGTAAGTATTGAAGCTTTTCTTATAGCTGCAAAAATTGACAAAGATCTAAAGAAAAAGATTCTGGAGAACTGAAGTTTAACCCTTTATTTCTCAGTTCTGTCAGTCTAGCAACTCTCTCTATATAACTGGATATATTTTCTCCTTAGAGACAAACAGATAATGTAAGTAGCACCTTCTAGTTACCAGTAGCATCTTCTCAAATATTATTTCTTAAGATAACATTAGACTGGCTTTCATAAATTCTGCAAAAGCAAACTTCATAGGTATTTGTCTCCTAACATGAAGATACCAATCCCAGGCCTATTGCTCTCACCTTACAAAGCTTATCTGCTGACAGATGTTGTACAAACGGAAAACCTTCCAAAGGGTTAGGTTATTGTGATTTAGAATTGTAAGTTATCCTGAGTTGGAAGGGACATGTATCCTGTGATTTTAGTGTCCAATAAAGATGAGTACACTAACTCATATTTCACAGATGGAATTAACAAATTAAATGGACTCTACACCGGCAGTGAATAATACAAACTCCGTAGTCGAACAGTTTTAGGCTGAGTTCTGCTGCCCACTATTTCACCTCCACTAGATGTCAGGCTTTTGACGGAGCTGGAGGGGTTTAATCTCTATTTCTTAGTATGAAGCTTGGTCAGGATCACAGCTACAGTTCTCCCATTCCAAGCACCAGCAGTAACCCAAAATAGGAGATACTCTGAGTCGCTATATGGGTTTTTCTTGTTCTTCATTCTTTTAGGCCTTGTTTTTTCCCTGCAGCAAATTTCTCAGCATTGACAAAGTACACCAACGCTGGTAAATGGGAGCACTGCCAAGTAATGTGGGATTCCCTGTGGGCATTTCCCTTTGCTCCTCCATTCATTGGCTTGATACATCTGTTTAGGAAGACTATATAACTGGTGAATTCCTCGAAAATATTCAAGCACATGCCTCTTTACTCTCTGAGAGCAACCAGGTGGTGAAGAGCTTTTCAATTACTTCTGCTCCTTAGTAGGGGTATTTATTTATATTTTCTGGGAATGAGATACTGTTTCAGAGAGTATTCCTATCTCTCCAACAGCATCTTTGTGAGACATCTGAAGGAGCTAGTTTGGCCTCCAAGCTTAGTAGATGAATTACATTTTTCAAGCAGCAGAAGGCAGACAGCATTTCCAGGACTGTACACAGGATTTTGTAAGATTTTGCTCACAGATGCTAACCAGTGGCTGCCACAGTCCCCAAAAGGTGAGTTTCCCATGTGGAGCTCTGCAAATAGGGAGCAATCCCAGCAGGTTTAATGTGCATGTGGAGAGTGACCCCACACTGTGCAAAAGTAATGAGTCTGCTTGAACTCCCTGTCCTGTGCCATACAGTGACTCCATGGAAGCACAAAAGCCTGGTGAGCTCAGCATAGAGCACAGAGGTGATTCATGTGCCCTGGTTTAATAACAGCTTTTTAGATGTTCAGTTGTCTGGGCTACTGAAGTCCAGAAAAGCTGTTGCTGCAATGAAAACCAGGAAAAGCCAAGATTTTCAAACAAGAGATGAGATCTGATTGTATTTGTATGGGAAATCTACATTATATGGCACAACTGTCCAATCTAGCTCCCACTCCACTGCTTGTGGGAGCATATTCACATTTGCTTCTAGGACTTAAAGTGACCCTGGATAGTGGAAAAGATCACAAGAGGAGACTAGTAACTGCATGTTCTCATCTTCAGAGTCCTCCTCAAGAATCCTTCTTTACCACAAAACCTTAAACAAGACCCTTAGAACTTATTTCAGATATGTTGTCTCTATGCAGCATTTCTGCAAGCTCATTGCTTACTGCCACGTTCTCCACATCCATCACTTTTCCTTCAGCCTCATGACTGGTGTCAAGGGCAGCCTGCCTTGTGGAGAGAGATGTACTTCCCTGCTTTGTGTAGGTCCTTGCACATCCCTGTCCTTCCCTACAGAAATTAAACTGTGGTAACCATTTTTTCCCCTGCAGCAGTGTTAAACTATATACTACTCTCAATCATAGAATCATGGAGTGGCTTGGGTTGGAAGGCACCTTAAAAATCATCTCATTCCACTCCCCCGCCTTGGGCAGGAGCACCTTCCTCTAGAACAGTTTGCTACAAGCCCTGTCCAACCTGACCTTGAACACTTCCAGGGATGAGGCATCACCTGACACTCAAGAAGAGGAAAAATCAGTGACTTTTTTAAGGTTTAGTTTTATATAAATTTGTGTTAACTCTGTAACAGGGACATTCTCTATCCATGAGAATAAATTTCTAAACAGAAGGAGGCCTCTCCCTGGCACATGGTAGCACGGGAAAAACTGCAGGATGACACAAATTAACATACACATAACTTCCTTGAATTCAGCACCATCCTTCTTACAATTCAGCTGCATTTTCTTCTGCACCAGACAAAACCCTGACTCTAAATTCTACATATTATAAATCAACTGGTACATAAATGAGGTGACATTCATATACCATGAAATTCCCCAGGCTGCCAGGGAACTAGACTTTGGGTACCAGATATCCTAAGTGGAATCTCTTTGATTCAGCTGACCAGGGCAAGGATAGTGTCCTTCCACACACTCACGCCACTGGCTAATATGATGAGGGTAATGCTGATCCCCACAAAAACACTCCATGCAAATGTGGCATAAAACCTTTGTGAAGGGCAGATGACAGTCACAAAATTCCTCATTGTCTCTAGAAAGTGGACTGCATCTAACAAATGAGGCAAGAATGAGTCCCTGCAGTGACTTGGAGCCTGACAACTGTGCAGGTGACAGCATTTCATCTGCATCTGCTTCTCAGAAGACATAATTTGTTTCCAGAACAAAATGGAAGGGCTTTGAACATCTCCTCTGAGGCCTTGAGGGCTTTTTTCTCCAGATGGAGAGATGTCTTTATTATAAAGAATTAAATTTATTTCTGATATTACATAACAAACAAGTGACACATAAATCTCAACATCAAATGTAACTGCTCTTTTATGGCCTTCAGACACATGTGTAACATCTCACCTGAAGCCAAATAAACTCTGTAGTTGGCTTCAGATTGCAGTAGTTATTCTTGGGTTTGAGACAGTTTGCAGTATCCATTTCATATGGATTCTGTTTTACCTCTGGTGTTTGAAAAGATGGTGCTACCTCCTCTCAGATCTGCTCTTCCTCATCATAATATAGATGTTCAGAATTCCTTGGCAAGGTAAGGAATGCCTGTAATTTGCCCAGTGTAAGCAGGAAACTGAGGGCATGATGGCGGGTGTGCTCCACAGATTTAGCAACAGAGGCTAATGAAAAGCATTTTTCCAAGCACACTGATCAATTTCACTAGATCCTATTAAATAACAGAACAAAAATAAAAGCTTTTGGTCTGCAGCTTCAAAGCTGTGTGGGCTAAGTCATACTTAATACAACACAGGCCCAAAATAAGAGTCAGAAAACTAGTATTTGTGCCAGAAACATATAAAATTTATGCTGCAGGATTTCCTTCTTTACTGCAAAGTAATTTCTTTCAAGAGCCCAAATTTTATCATCTGATGGAAGTTGCCCCCAATAAAAAAGGGGCACAGTCAGTATACATATTGTGATTAGAACAAGTGGCCTTCTCACAACATTTGAGATAATAGGGATTCAGCATCTTTGACCTGCTTTGCCTCATGCAGAGCCAGCATTTGCTGGGGTGGGGCAATTGTCTACCAGAGTCTTAGCTAAGATAGGTCCTTCTCTGTTTCCAGCTTCAAACACTGTTGCCTCAAGAGTATAGTCTATCTCTTAATTTGAGGGAGAATTCTTTAAAATAAGTTCTGCATAACTTTATTTTCAGATGTAGTTGGCTCTAGGTGGAATGTGTCCCTTCATGTAATTCCCTAAAGCTGTGCTAAGAAAAAGAAATGTTATTTAGACTGTAAACTCTCTGGGGGAAAAGCTGCATCTTCAAGGGATCTGCCTGCTGTTCACAGAATTAGGTGGATCAGATGAGCTTAAGATACAACATCTATGAGTAATCTGGAAAAAAAAATGCTTAATTTTTTAATCTATATAAGAATTGGCTGGATGGTTGAACTCTCAAGAGTGTCTTCCCTGTGAGGGTGGTGGGGCCCTGGCACAGGTTTCCCAGAGAAGCTGTGGCTGCCTCATCCCTGAAAGTGTTCAAGGTCAGGCTGGACAGAGCTTGGAGCAACCTGGCATAGTGGAAGGTGTCCCTCCCCAAGGCAGGGGGTGGGACTGGTTGGGCTTTAAGGTCCCTTCCAACCCAAACCAGTCTGTGATTTGATGATGATTGTCTAATGAAGCTTTCTACAGTGTTTGGCCACAATTAGTCTTTTTAACCATAGGAAGGTAATTTCCCACCCGCACACATACAAATTTCGAAAACCACATTCACTTTCCTGTGAAAATTTAAGAAGTTTAATAAAGGACAACAGGAGACAAGGAACATAGAGCAAAGGTTATTATGGCCAGGTGCATCTTGGCACTCAGCCAAGAGCACACTGTTATCTTTGGGGATATCCCTTAAATACCTTTTAAATTATATCAGCTGGTTGCATATTCATAGCCACTTATGCATAGTAAACTGTCCCCCCTAAACTAGTTTACATATTCTAAGAACTGGCTCCTCCTCGGGCCCACCTTTTTAGAGCATGTGTATTCCTTGGTTGTGTTTTTAGCCCATTCTTACCACCTCCAGTTTTCGGGCCTTGGTCCACACTGTCTTCAGACAGTGAGTGCTGATAGTTGGCATATCTGTAGCAGGTGTCCTCCTCCTATGTTCATTGGATGTTATCCCATCCAAACAGGCATTTTAACACAAGCATAGCTATTTCACTAAGCTTAATTAACACCAGAAATAAAAACTCTATAACAAAGTTACTTTAACATTACACATATAAAATCCAATATATAAAATCCACATATAAAATCCAATATTATAATTTGTATCTATAATAGGATTAACTTTTCATACATGTTTAGAAAGTGCTGAACAATATTTTCAGAAAATAAATATTAAAAATGTAGCATTTAATTTAAAAATATTTTAAAACCTGAAGCAAAGTTGTATTTATTTCACAGAATCACAGAAAGGCCTGGACTGGGAGGGACTTAAGAAATGGTCTAGTTTCACATCCCCGCCACAGGCTGGGAGATCTGTATATAATTAGGATATTAAGCATGAAATAATTATTCCCGCAATTTATTTAGTTTTATATTAATTCAATATTTGTTTTGTTTAGAGACGGTATCTCCAAGAGGACACGGGGTGAGGTGAGGGGCGCGCAGCAGCAGCTGCGAGAAAGGAGCCGGCGCCATGGTGAGCTTCCTACGGGGAAAAGGGGGGGAAGGAAGGGAAAAACAAGAGAAAGACAAAGGACTAGTAAGTAAGAGGCACAGAAAGCCAGCACACCTCTCAGACAGTGTAGCCATTTTGCCGCCGGCCCCGCGCAACCCGCCCCGCCCGGCGGGGCGGCACCACCGCCATTTCCGCGCGACGGGGGCGGAGCTGGGCTGGGGCGGGCGATGGCGGCGGCGCGAGCGGAAGCGCTGCCCGTGGCCCGCCTGAAGAGCGTGCGGGCGCTGGCGGGTCTGTTTCGGGAGGCGCAGCCCAGGTAGTGGGGAGCAGGGAGCGGCGGTGCCGGTGGATGTCGGGCAGGATTCTCCTCAGCTCCTAGCGCAGTCCTGCCCCTCATGGAGTCGGCTGCGGGCTGGAAAAGGGGCTCTCAGTACCCCTATAGGGGTGTGAATCAAGTCCCTTCTGGGGAGCTCCTGCACCCCCAGCCTTCTCCTGGGACTGTGCGTGTGCGTGTGTGTGGNTCCTGTCCTGCCGCACAGAGCCCATGAGGGGCTGCAGTGTGCTCAGTCCTTATGCCTGCAGCATAGAGGAATGTCTCTTAGTTTTTGTGTTTGTCTCTTAGTCGTGGGTGGCATGAAATATGCTAGAGATACAGAATGGCTTGGCTTGGAGGGACGTAAAGGCTCATCCCATCCCATCCTCATTATGGGCAAGGATACCTTCCACTGTCCCAGGTTGCTCCAAGCCCTGTCCAGCCTGGCCTTGGACACTTCCCAGGGATGGGGCAGCCACAGCTTCTCACAGCAACCTGTCCCAGGACCTCACTACCCTCACAGGGGAAAATTTCTTCCTAACATCCAGTCTAAACCTACTTTATTAGGCTGAAGCCATTGCCTCTTGTTCTGTCACTTCAGGCCCATGTAAATAGTTTCCGTCTTCCTTGTAGGCTCCCTTCAGGTACTGGAAGGCATCAGTTAGGTCAGCCCAAAGCTGCTCTTCTCTAGGCTGAGCATTCCCAAGTCTCTCAGCCTTTCCTAATAGCAGACCTGCTCCATCTGTCTAAACAACTTGATGCCTCCTCTGAATTCTCTCCAACAGCTCCATGTCCTTCCTTTGCTGGGATCCCACAGCTTAAGGCAGCTCTGCAGCTGGGGTCTCTCCTGAGAGGGGCAGAGTCCCCTCTCCCCTGCTGCCCATGCTGGGGCTCAGCCCAGCGCAGGGGGGTTCTGAGTCCCAGTGCACATGGCCACAGCATGTCCCCCTCTCACCACCAGCACCCCCAAGTCATTCTCCCAGGGCTGCTACATCTGCTCATCCCCAGCCTGAATTGATCCCCGGGGGTTGTCCTGACCCAGGTGCAGCACCAGCACTTGGTCTTGTTGAACTTCATGGCATTCCCATGGGCCACTTCTGGGGCTTGTGGTGCCTTTCTGGGCAGGCACATTAGGTAGGATGTAGCTGTGGGAGTAGCTGCTGTGCAGCAAAAAACCATGGAACCCTTGCAGGGTGTCCAGAAGTGCGTGAGATGTGCCTGCGCGAGGCCCTGCTGGAGGACAGTCTCATTCTTGTNTCCCAGGGCTGCTACATCTGCTCATCCCCAGCCTGAATTGATCCCCGGGGGTTGTCCTGACCCAGGTGCAGCACCAGCACTTGGTCTTGTTGAACTTCATGGCATTCCCATGGGCCACTTCTGGGGCTTGTGGTGCCTTTCTGGGCAGGCACATTAGGTAGGATGTAGCTGTGGGAGTAGCTGCTGTGCAGCAAAAAACCATGGAACCCTTGCAGGGTGTCCAGAAGTGCGTGAGATGTGCCTGCGCGAGGCCCTGCTGGAGGACAGTCTCATTCTTGTGTGAGTCCGAAGCTTTGAGATGAGGGTGACTGTGGGCCTTAAGGACAGAGGGCGTGCACTGTGTGGCAGGATGGGCTGCACTGGCTTCACTGGGAGGAAAGGTTGGATGCCCCTCAGTCAGTTTAAGATAAGTAAAGACAGAATGGGGTTACTGGAGAAAAGAGGCTGGTATGGTGCAGTGAATGTAAGGTCAGGGAGATCTCTGCAATACCACACAGCACTGCTGGCTTTGGCAGAAGCTGGGCTTGCAGAGGTTCAGCTGGGAGACTGGAGTTGGAGGAATGGGTTTTGCTCTTCCTGGAAGGAGGGAGAAGGCACAGGGCAGTGGGAAGCTTGTGCTCACTCCTAACAGTAGTTATTTGAAGGTCTTGCCATCTGGGAATGAAGAAATCAGACTTAAGCTTGGTCTGAAATCCTGCTGGTGTTTTGTTTTGATTGTTTAAATTCCCAATAGAGTTTTGTTTTTCAAATGCAGATTTAAAAGTCAGGGGATGAGGGGAGAAGATGTACTCACAATTTTTTTTTTTGTGATCTGTGTGGGTGCAGGAGACCTAGGAGACCTTGTACTGGTGTTCATCTCAGTTCTTCTGGAAACAAGGGAGGACTCATACAAATTTTTCGCTTATACACTGATGCTTTCTCTGTCTTGCTCTCTGAAACGTCTGCCACTGTGTTTGAAAGAAGAGTAATATTTCCCAAAACAGCCAAGTTTTGTGGATACAGATGGGCTGAAAGAGAGACACTGTAGCTGCCCTTCCATAAAGACAAAGCTGTAAGCACTGACTTACATCCCAGAGGATGTGGCAGAATGGGTCTAGGAGCAGCTCTGTCAGAAAATTTGCCAACTCTGGCAAATCCCATTGTTGATGCTCTTCAATCATGAAGACACAACCCAATGGATGTTTTGTGTTTGGAGGTGTGATATTTTATGACAATTCTTTTGTTATTACAGGGCTGTTCAGTGTTTGTGTAAATAAAATACATTAAAAATGTGAGTTCTAGTATTCTGTAACTCAGAAGGAAATAAAGTGAGGCAACAGTGCCCCTACTATGAGACCATGATGTTGAATTTGGGAGACTTGCATTTGGCTGTGTGATTTACTTGATGCTTCCAGTGCTTTTAGTTGATTTCTTTATGCTTCCTTTACTAAGCTACAGAAAGAAGAAAATGGCTTTATTTTGTTCCTGGGTATGTTGTGAGGATAAATACTTTAAAGGGTTTTTAGGGACTCTGCTTACAGGAATGGAGTTATGCAAGTACCTAAAACTTAGAGTGGAAATACAGAATTGTAAATTTGTGGATTTGTTCGCATAGTTCCTGACTAATTTTGTGGGTTTTTTTTGAGCCCTGGTCTTTTGAACACAGTTTCATTACTGTTTCTAACTCCATGTTCGCTAGAGTGGTATCTTGTAGAGTTTCAGTTATTAACAATTAAACAGGTCTTACAAGGAGTGACAGTAATCTTCCTTTTGGCATGGGTGCAGGAATTCTGACTCTTCGTTTTGACTTAACGAGAAATTGTGCATGTCTTCCTTGTCCGAGAGCTGGGCTGCTATACCCTTTGCCTCTGCTTCCTTTTGTATTCCTGCAGAACTTGATGTGGAAATTAAGGACAGGTAGCAATAGCAAATCGTGGAGCTGCTGTGTCAGGCAACCAGACCCAGGAAACAGAAGTTTGTGGAATATCCACAAAGCAGTTCTGGATGGATTTCAAGGGCTGTTTACAATGCAAGGTATCTAAAATCCATTTAGGAGGCTCTTCAGTAGTTTTATAAATTAAAAATAAGGGAAAAGATTATGGAAGGAAAATGTTTTCCATTTCAAAAATACATTTTAAATATTTATAGCTGCTACTTTGTATGTGAATCTTAGTTGTACTGCTGGAAAAAATTATTTTTTAAAAACCTGTTACTAAGCATTGCTGTGGAACAGTTTTCTGAAGTCAGTCTTGGCTGGTTTCTTAATATCAGCTAAATATTTTCTGCTGTTCTTGCTAATTTGAGGACTATTTTATTCAGAAGGACATTTTTATTAAAATTCCTTTGTAGTACACACTCAAATTGCAGTGCTATTTGAATGCTTAGGTACAAGAATCACATGCAAATTTTCTCTGAACAGAATCCTGCTCTATCAAACAACATTTAAGTCACTCCATCTTCATTTGGAATACCTTTTGCTTGCTTGCTTAGGCTTTGAGATTTGATTTCTGCCTGGAATGATCTGGCTTGAGCAGTCTGGATTTTCTTTCATAGTGTTTAAGAGAGATTTGGAGTTCTCTCTCTCCTCAATGATGTAAAAAAAAATCAACATCTCCTTCTACATTTACAGTGAGGACAGACACTTCCTTGTGTACCCCACACTTGCTCCATTAGGACACACAAGGTTTTCATCATCTTATTTTACTGGAAATGTCTGCACTCTTAGTTTTTTTTTTTCACTTTCAATCTAATTTTAAAAGAAAAATTGTCATAGCAGCTCAGCATGCTTCTGACCCAGTGTCTGACAAAAAGTTCTGTTCTCCTGCATAGCTCTGCCAGGAGAGCAGAGCTTTTCCAGCACAAGAATAACTGTAAGGTGTCCTTTTACCTGTGGAGTCACAAAAGTATGCACAAAAGTTTTTCTGGCTTCTTTAGTTTCTCTTTTACCAATCTAAATAAGTGAGTGTTGTACAGTAGCATGTCTTGCACTGACCACTGGGTTCTGTATTTTGCAGTTGCATCAGGAAATGGTTAGTTTCACGGGATAATCCAGCAAAAGGCATAGGCTGATATGAAGGAATCTACAGTGGGCTGAGTGGTCCCATTTTAGAGTAATGTCAGAGTTTAAGAACTCGGAATAGCTAATGGTTCTGCTCAATGTAGAAAGCACTACCTGGCTAGGGTCTATCTTACCAGACTGTAGCTCTTCTGACATTTCGAAAAACTTGTCTCTGGTGCATTTCCCATGAGGACTGTGGTACGTCAGCCACTGAGTCTTCTCTTGCCACATCATGAAGTGGCAGGAGCTGCCCTGCTTCTTGTAGGTTGAAGGTTCAAGTTCCATGAATATATTTTCTTTGGTCTTGATACCAAAACCAAATTCCAAACTTTCTTTCTGATTATGTAAGCTTCACTGTTTTCTTTATGACTGAGGGTCAGCTCTGCTTTTGGTCTTCGTTTTTTGTTCCACTTTGGTATTTTCCCTTCAGTATTGCACCACTGTAAAATGTAGCTTCTTCCCCATCATTCTCAGCGATGCAGTGGTGGATTTTTTAATGTTTCAGTGTAGATGGAAAATGTGTAAATATATGGATGTTGATTAACTGTGAGGTTGCAGAATAAAATACATACTTCCTGGAGAACTGAAACCTAATGTTGTGGTAACTTAGTGATATTAGTGTACGTTGTTACATTTCTTGCTGCGCTTTCCCTTCTTTGTAAGTCTCCTCAACGCCCTAACAGACCTCAACATTGGAGGCACTGTACTGTAAGTAAGATGTAGCCTAGCATATAGGTGTCACTATTGGAGCAACAAATCTGATAAGGGATTTAGAAAATGTGAACTGTGAGTAAAGACTAAGAGTTTTGTTTAGTCTAGGAAAGGAAACATGGGAGGAGCAGAGGTGGGAAATAATGTCTCCAGGCATGTATGTCTAAGGGTGTGCTTAGGGACAAGGTGGATCGGCAGTGTTTGGTTAATGTTGAACTTTATGATCTTAAGGATCTTTTCCAACCTTGGTGATTCCATGGTTTGATTTATGGACATGATCACTTACAAAAGAAGAGGTAGAATTTCTAATTGTGCAAATGTGTAGGCATTTGAGTGAGCATCAGAATGCAGGTAATACCGTCTCACCCAGTAGTGTTTGATCAAGAGGTTTACTAATTCTCCTTTAGGAAGAGTTTTCTGCCTGAACATTTTATTTAACATTACTTTACATTTCCTCTCATCTCACTTTCTTCTGCCTGATCCTGAGTACATGACAAATCTATTTAAGGTTCAAGGAGGCTGCATTTCCTTTTCCTGACCCTGGTCAGAAGTATTGGATGAGCAAATTTGTTGAACATCCCTGTAGCAATGCCATAAACATTCTGGTATGGCTTCTCTCCACCAGCATGTGGTATCAGAACTGAGTTAGCATTATTTGTCATGTGTTGCCCTCATCTCTTTTGTGAACATAAAATCCGGGCAAAGTTTAGTCAAATAGCTGTAGTTTGAAAATGTCATTTATCTCTGTGTGACAGATCATCTGTAGGTGTGTGTGTCAGTCCTGGGAGGCTGATGAATCTTCATGGAGCAGCAGCATTAGCTGTCATCCAGTCATATGGATTTTTGCATATGCTTATGTTTTGGTAGTGCTGTTTTCCTTGGTCCAGGTGCTCCAGGAAGTGGCCTGGTGTGTTCTGTGTTGGGTAGTTGCCTGCTGGGGTGGGACGGAGTTGGCTTTTTCCTTTGACTGTGATTAATACTTAGGAATGGTCCTTGTGCAGCCACCAGCTTTTCCCTCTGAGGAAATCTGCAGCAGGCTGGAACTTCTGATACCTTATTCTTCTGAAACATCTAATGTTGGGCATCTAAACTGTGTTCATTAACTAAAGCAATTCCTCTTAAAGCAGCATGCAGTGTCATGTATAAACCTGCCAGCTATATGTATTAGGGAGAAATTTTTGTTTCCTTTTAATTAAAATTCCAAAGAGCTCTTCAAAAGTCACGAGGAATCCTAAGGCAACATAACTCTCCTACAGCCCCTTTTTTGAAAAGGCTGATGGGAGGATTGTGTGATGTATTTTGTTCTATCTATTTAAAATTTTGATTATGAGTAGTTAAATACTCAGAATAGTTAAAGATTGCTGCAGAAGCATCTTTGGATTTACAATAAGAAGTGTCAATGTCAGAGGCTTTTTGATAGGAGTGCAGTTTAATTTTTCTTCACCACAAATTTATGTATTTCAGAGAAACAGCAGAAGAAAGTGTATTTCGGGATGTCCTGGAAATCCTGACAAGCACCTCAAGTGCCATTGAGCAGACCTGTAAGGACTCCTGTGCACTGGCAGATCTAGACACCTGCCTGCTGCTCATAGCAGAGTGCTTCAGATGTCTGAGGAATGCCTGTGTTGAGTGTGCAAAGAATCAACATGTCATGAGGTACAGTTATGATCCCTTTTAGTCCATACAAAAGTACCACCTTCTGATGTTTGTGTGGTTTTATAAAAGAGATTCTTATTTTACACTGCTGTGTTAGTTTATTTATTAACTGGCATTTCCTGCTTGATGGTATCACTTGAATTCAAATATGCAAGAAACAAAATTAGCTGACCTATTTGTAGGTCAGTTTGGGGGGGGGCCTGCTCAGTAATACAACAAAGTATTTGGGTCCATAATACAAGTTGATTACACGAATGACATAAGCCTGTTGGAAGCCTGACTGTAGAACTATCCTTTTTTCCTCTTTCTTTATATTTTTTTAATAACATAATGAATAAGTAAATGGTCTTAATAATCAGTTATAGGATTAGTGTGTCTTTTAAGGTTCATTTAAATCTGTCTGGCTTTCCTGGCAAAACACAGCATGTAGAACTGTGCGTATAAATCCTGATACATATATACAGGCAAGTTCAGTTTAAAGGATATGAAATCAGTCTGGCTCCTTAAATTATTTAGCCTCTCTATTATTTGCCTATGTCTGTTGCAACATTGAAGGGATACTTGTGATAGAGCCAGCTGTAGTTAGTAAAAACCTGATAGTCTGGTTGATGTTTTTAAAAAACCCAGTAAAGTAACAATAAACACCCTCCTTGCGCAGATGCCCCAAAAGAAGCCCAAACCAACCAATCAACAAAAAACCGCCTGAACTTGTCACAAGTTGGTTATATCAAAGAATTAGTGGGGACTACAGTCTTAAAAATTGGCTTCTTGTGTCAAATTCGATTTGTTGAACTAAATGTAATTTTGACATGGGACCAAGTCTTAGTTTCTGTGCTGGGGCAGAATTCTGTTAATGCCACAGAAATTAAAATGTAAATCATTCTGAGAGTATACCTATGATTCTTCCTCACTGGAGAAAGGATAAATGATTACTTGGCCTTTTCTGCTTCTCTCTGAGTCGTGTTTCCCTTTGAGCTAGCCTTGTTTTTTGGTAGCTGTCACTAATTGCTTTGTTGGCATTGAAAATCTTCCAAGTTTATTGTGAAGGTACATGACTCTTGTTGTGGATGCTTGACCTCCAGACAAAACAAAGTTTTTCCACAAATAAAGCTGTTTAAATTATAGGAGTAACTTCCTAATGTTTAATGTCTGATAGGAAGAATAGCAAAAAGGGAGGAAAGAGTACTTAGCTCTGAAGGTTCTGTGCCCAAAATTGGTAAAATGCAGGATGATGCAATAAACCATTTTGATTTGCTTCTGATGGTGGTAATGTGGGCCAGTAATGTAGGAGTAACATTGTTTCAGAGGTCCTGAAGGTGCTAAAGATTTCCTGTTAACTTTGGTGAAAAGCTTTTTAAATTTTTTTTGAGTGTATCATATCAAGTGAATTATTGTGTTTTTTTCCCATTTAATAACAGGAACTTGGGTCTCATCTCTACATCTGTCCATTTGATAAAGTTGCTTCATGGAATACAAATCAAAGAAGAATTGTTACTGACTGGTAAGGCTGGGAACTTTGTTAAATGTATAGTTTGCACTATAATTTTTTACATGGGTGGTATGATGTCACTTTACTCATGCATTTGTTTTAGAAATAAACTTCATTCTTTCTTGAATTGCAGTTAAGAATTGGCCCTCTCTTAGACTGCTTGAAAAAGGTCTCAGCCTCGAGTCTAGTTCAGCTGTATTTTCAGTGAACTCTTCCTTATAGACTGCTAAAGGAAAGATATGTGGAAACTCTTTAATATGTGCAGAATAATTGGGTTTTATGAAAGGCAAAGTTCCTGTAGTATCTCCATTCAAAATATATTCTGCTGTTTTACTGTGTTTTTATTTGCTGATACTTAAGATAATTTATCTGGTTCCAGGAAGCAAATTTTGGCTGTGATTTTTTAAAAATTATTTTTAATAAAAATTATTTTTCATTTGAGTGCCATGGTTGCTGGCCAGTCACGATGGTATCTGCCAAGAATTAAGTACTGATTTGAGTAGTGTTGACAGTTGCTTAACAGATGAGATTTTTCTTTCAATGCAGTGAAGAGAAAATGTGACTATGTTACCCCCTCCTCCCCTAGTGGTAGTTTTTGCTACTCATTTCACTAGATATTAAGGGTTTTCAGTAGTTCTCACAGTCTGTGTTTCCTGGTGGGTGCATGTGGAGCTTTATACATTGTACTCCAGTCGTGACTGTCTGTGGTTGCAGACAGTATAGCATGTTTGTTTTCTTCTGTGTCTGTTACTTCTTTTCACTCCTGTTCTTCAGATGAGGTTTTTTACTGGATTTCTGCTGCTGCTTTTCTGTTGTTTTGTGAAAGCAAGTGAAACTGCTGTCATACAGTAACTTACCCTCAAACACCTTTATGAAGCTGTGAGTGAGCAGTGAAGTCCCGGAGACTGGGTTTCCTTTTGCTGCTATGTTTGGCTCAAAATGAAGCCCTGTGGGCACGTGAGGATATTGTGCTTTAGCCAGGTTCACTCCTGGACCCCTGCTGCCTGACCCAGGGAAGGGTCAGTGATGCCAGCACTGCCCTTCAGTGTGGGAGGAGTCAGACTATAAGCTCTGTGGGTGGCAAAAAGGGCTTTCTCAGTGGCCCTGAAGAGGAGGACGTGGTGGCGCACAGGAGTGACTTTCAAGCCATGTTACAGGAAGGACTGGGAAAGGTCATGGAGGACAAGAGTGTCCTGCCCCACAGTTGTGAACTGCTTTGCAGACGATCAAGATAAAGGGAAAAGTGATGGGAGCCAAAATGCTGCTTCTGTCCAGCCTGTCACTGTCTCTTCTGGGGCCTTGGACAGTAGGGGACTCAAAAAGCTGTACTTGTAAAGTGGACTTTCCACCTTCAGCCCATTCAAAGCATCAGAAATTGTGGTGTAAGAGTGCCACCTGCCAGAGGGGCTGCCCAGCACTTGCAGGAGAGGGAGCAGGATGTGCTCATTGTTGGATACAGGCATGGCCATGGTCTTCACTTTGGCTTCATGGCTGCTGGCCCATCCTTGCTGGGCTGTCACATGTGTGTGCAGTTCTCTGCTCTTGGGTTTGAAGAAGGAGAGGGAATGCTATTGAGCAAAAAGCAAAGGGGGTAAAACCCAGTAATTTGATTATCTGCTTCAGGCACTTTTTCCTAGCCAGAGGATGGTGTAAAATCTCTGATTATCAACATTGAATGTAAGGGTGGCATTGACAAGACAGTTTTTAACAGGATTTCAGTAAAAGTTGTTTTGTGACTGTTACTCTACATAGCCATTCAGTAAATACATCTGAGTTAAAACTAAGATTTGCTGTATTGACCCCAGGTAGGTGGTTCATTTGATGATGTAAGTAGCATTGATCTCCTTGGGGAACCTCTGCAGTGAGCATGGCTTATGTATTCCACGTATGTTAGTACAACAACAAAAAAATTGTAGACAAGCAAATGTTGCTAATTCCTTGCTGAGTGATCTGATGAACTTTGTTGTAAGTAGAAATTAATGTAGTGGCTAGAGCACAGGTTCCTTCTGCAGGGTTTACCTCAGAAGTTAACAGTTAAATTTTACTGTGGATTATTAGTTGTACTGAAGCGAATTGCTAAATTGGACTTGGATAGCACTGTTGAAACAAAATAGACCCATGAAATTAGTAAATAGTACTGTATTTATTAACTGTAATTCTGTTTCATGATTCTCCTCACGTTTCATATAGGAAATCAGGTCACGGGGCTAGAGTAGCATGTGTATTTTGTTCTTGCAGATAATTAGGTGTTAAGCGGAGTATTTTAGGTTGTTCATTTGGGTGTGTATCATTTCCTCCCTCAAACGGCTGCTTGGATTGGATGATCCCTCTTGGTGCCTGTGTATATTCTAAGGTTTTTAAAATACCTTCATGTTGCTTCCATAGCAACAAAGTACAAAGAGGAGGAGGTAAGGTTGTGCTGCAGGGTGAACTAAATAATGTTTCGGATCATGTTCATGTGAAAAATTCCCTGAACAAATTATTGTAGGCTAAATAAACTTGAAGTTCCAACATTATTGTATTTACAAAGATGAGACTGAAAATTCTTTCTGCAGACTGAAAAATTCATTTAACTTGATCTATGGGAGGTTCGCACTCTAATCCATTGGTAGCTGTTAAGGCTAGTGAATGAGTGGTGTGGAAATTTTTGTAGGAAAGTTCAGTGTAGTACAATTTCAAATGGATAAAACCAGAAATGAAGTAAGAGTATGTATTCTTTGCCACTGCTGTGGCCAGGTTAAGGGAGAGGACATGATCAAAGAAACAAAAAAGGAGGTGTTGTGCAAAGTGGTATGACTAAAAACTCTTGCTAATATTTATTAAAATAACTCCTTTGCATCCTCTTTGCTAGGAGTAATACTTCAAAAATAGTTGCCCAGAGGTTACATACGTGGTTAATTGGGCTCCTCAATTCAGTATATTTACTGAAACAACTCTTGCATGTTTTCACCATACATCTCACTTTTTATTTTTTCTAATGCTTTAAAAAACAAGATAAACTACTGTATGTGTGTAATACTTATCCCAGCTACCTGTGGAAAAAGTTACTGTGTGATTACATAATATACCGCTAAGGCAATGGACCAGAATTCTTGAAGGTGAGTTAAAATGTCTGTCCTGAAATAACTCTTTGAAACTTCAGGTAGGTTGCAAAATAGTTAATTCATGCATACAGCATTCAGAGATTGTCCAATCTGATGTACAAGCCAGCTGTCCCCATAATAAGAGTTTCCTTTCTTTTTGATACTTGCATTAAAAAAACATGAAAATTTTTAGTCCTTTCTTTTATGGTATTGCTACAGTTAGCTGTTTGTCCCCACTCTTCCTCCTTGCTTGCTTCCCATGTTACTTTGAGTTGAACTCCATAGCCTAGTTTTATTTCCCATAATTGCTTACATAGTACATCTGTAGTAATCTAAGACATTCTTAAGACTAATCTTTCTTACAACTAATCTGTCTTGAGCAGTGTGTGTTTTGTACTGCTCAGAGAAGGGAACATGCTTTGAGGAGTTGCATGAAGAAGCCAACAGCTGGATGATTGCTGTTGGGGGTTCACGGGATCACAGAGTCACTGAGGTTGGAAAAGGCCTCTAAGACCACTGTGTTCAGCCTGTGACTGATCCCCGCTTTGTCACCCAGAGAGCACTGAGTGCCATGTCCAGTCATTCCTTGGACACCTCCCAGGATGGGGGCTCCACCACCTCCCTGGGCCATTCCTGCCAATGCCTGAACATGTTTTCCATGAGGAAGTTCTTCCTGATGTCCAGCCTGACTCTCCCCTGGCACAGCTTGAGGCCATTTCCTCTCATCCTGTCCCTTCTTCCCTGGGAGCAGAGCCTGAGCCCCCTGGCTGCACTCTCCATCAGGGAGTTGTGGAGAGCCAGAAGGTCTCCCCTGAGCCTCCTTTTCTTCAGGCTGAGCCCCTCCAGCTCCCTCAGCTGTCCCTGGTGCTCCAGACCCTTCCCTAGCTCCATTCCCTTCTTTGGGTATGCTCCAGCTCTGCAGTGTCTTCCCTGAACTGACAGGCCCAAAACTGCCCAGAGGACTCAAGGTGCCTCAGCAGTGCCAGCACAGGGAACAGTCACTGCCCTGGTCCTGCTGCCATACGATGGCTGGGACAGGCCAGGTGCCATTGGTGTTCTTGCCCACCTGGGTACACCTGAGCTCATGTTCAGCCACAGCTGACCAGCAACACCTAGTCCTTTCCTGCTGGGCACTTTCCAGGGCTAATGTGCCATGATGCTAAACAAGGGGTTAGCAGCTTGTAGCCCTTCTTCTGGGCAGCAGGAAGAATTACCTGTGACAGATAATTCACATCTACTTGTAAATGTGCTCCCTTCTTACTGCTCCAGTTCTTACTGCTCCAGCAGTCCTCCCTCTTCCTTTCTGAAAGGAATAGAACTTCTCAGTCGAGGAGAGAAAATTTGTGTGCTACACTTCTTGGACAGTATCTAAAGACCGGACTTCGCCCCAGTGTTCTTAAAGCTATACATGCTGAAAGTCTAGGAAGCAGTGATTTTGAAAGGAGGAAGTTAATGCTTTAAATTGCAGAGCTTGGATATTCCTGGTGGGAAGACAGACAACATGATAAATGCTGCCCCCTTTGCTCAGTTCAGAATTAATTTGGATGGGGATTGAAGATGCAGAAGCTGTACCTGCTCATGCAGAAATGCTACATGCATGAAGGTCTTCTATGTTTCTTAACTGATATGAGACAACAGTCTTCCAACAAATAGCTAATAAGCTACTCAATTTTTTAAGTGAAGGAAAAAAGGAATTCCCTGCAGGATATAGATGTAATGGAATTAATGAAGTACCCTCTCCACATCCCTTTTGTTTTAGTTATTTTTTTATTATATGAGTCTCATCATAACAGCCTTTTATTTTTTTTTTTCTGCTGTGGGTACAAAGACCAAGAATGCTTGCCAAAGGAGCAGCTGGTGAAGCTGTCAAATGAACTTCAACTGCATTTAAAGCAGACCCAGATCTCTTTAAGAGCTCAGAAGTAGTTCAGTATGTTTGGGATTGCAGTAGACACAGGAAATACCCGGTCAGAAGCCCAAGTAGAAAATCTCCTTCACTTCACAACATGTGTCTTGATTTGGTTGTGGGGTTAAGGTTTTTTGGGTTTTTTTTTTCCTTTTTCCTATGGTAAATCTTAAGCTTTACAGTGGAACTCAGCAGACCTGTGGGAAGGTACATTGATGTTTATTGAGATGATGGATCTTTTAGGTTCCAGAATGTGAGAGGTGGATTCAGGATCCCTCTCGAAAATCTGTAAAAACCTCAAATGATAGCCTTTTGTCTCCTTGATAAGTTTCAAGCAAGGACACGCCTGTTTAGCAGCAAGCTCATGTTCTGTAGGCAGTGTCCCATCTGATCCTTTCATTGATTGCCACCCTAGCTTGGAGCTTTAATGTTTTGTTTACAAACAGGTCTTCTCAAACCTTTCACCACTTCAAAATATTGCTGACGCTGAAGAATGCTCTTTGAATTCCAATATAATTGCTTAAAAATGATGTATCTGCCAAAATACATTTCTGTCCTCTTGGGTGAAAAGCTACTGAATGCCTCATAGCTGCCCTGCATGAGACAACTTGTGCAAATTCTCTGAATGAAGTGATTGTCCTCTGTGAGGAGAGCTGGGGTCTCAGCTGCAGTGCTTGCCTGAGAGGTACTCCAAGCATCTCTCCAGTATTCCTTATGTGCAGGCTGCTGGTGATACTGACCTTGCTTTAGACCAGCTGGCACAGCTATTGTTATTGCTCTGCTGTGCTGATGCCAGGCCTCCATAGTTTTTAGGGGTTTTAACCACCCAGGGAAAGCCGCATAAAAATATGTTAACATGAGAATCACAGAATCATGGAATTGGGGTTGAAAAGACCTCCAAGAACACTGTGTCCAGCCTGATTTCCACCTTGTCACCCAGACCAGAGCACTGAAGGCCATGTCCAGTCATTCCTTGGACACCTCCAGGGATAGGGACTCCACCACCTCCCTGCCAATGCCTGAACACATTTTCCATGAGGAAGTTCTTCCTGATGTCCAACCTGACTCTCCCCTGGCACAGCTTGAGGCCATTTCCTCTCATCCTGTCCCTTCTTCCCTGGGAGCAGAGCCTGAGCCCCCTGGCTGCACTCTCCTGTCAGGGAGTTATGGAGAGCCAGAAGGTCTCTCCTGAGCTTCCTTTTCTTCAGGCTGAGCCCCTCCAGTTCCCTGATCTGCTCCTTGTCAGACTTGTGCTCCAGACCCTTCCCCAGCTCCATTCCCTTCTCTGGGTATGCTCCCAGCTCTGCAGTGTCTTTTTTTGTTTTTTTTAAGTAAAGGCCCAGAACTAGGCGCAGGATTGGAGGTGCCTCAGCAGTGTGCTGGCACAGGGGACAGTCACTGCCCTGGTCCTGCTGCTACATTATTGCTGGTACAGAATGTTAGGAGCCTGTCTTCGTGTCACAGGCACTGCTGGAGATCTTAGCCAAAACCTGTGTCCGGGTGTGCTGCCTGTTAGAGCAAGGTTTGGGGTGTTCTCTGCTCATAATTCTACAAAGTCCAGAAACTTTTGTTAAATTGTTTTGGATTGTAGTTTGAATTCTTGAACAGGAATTTGACCTTGCTTCCAATTTTCTGCAATGTGTTCAGGTGTAGTTAAACAGCTACAGATACTCTCTTCAGAACAGAACTTATAGCATTCCTTTAAAAGCAGTGATGAAAGATGACTCTATGTAAATTTTTTAATACTGCACTTGTTATAGTAACTTAAGCATTTTCTGGTAGGATGTTCAGCAACATGGATATCATATGTTCGTCCTTGTTCCTGCTTCCTTTTGTGAGCGTGAATATGTGGGAAAATACGTGATATCTTATTTTAAACATTTTTCAAGTACTACAAATGCCATGTTCTTATAAGGGAGATATAAAAAAATGTTCCTCTTTTTGAGCTTTTTTTCTTCCCCCTCTTTTTTTTCTCCTTTCCCCTCTCTCTTTCCTCCTTCTTCCCTCTCTCCCCTTTTCTCTATTTTTTCTCTTTTCTTTTTTCTCTCCTTTTTTCCTCTGTCCTCCTTTTTTCTCTCTCCTATTTTTATCCTTATTTTTTCTCTTCTCTCCTCTCCTTTTTTTCTTTATCCTCTTTTTTTCTCTGTTCTTTTCAGCCACCTTTTTTTCCCTCTCTCCTCTGTCCCCCAGGACCATTAATAGTACCATGGATTCAGCCTCAGTCAGTGTTGCTGGACTACTCCAGCTGTTCTGGACCTGATTGGTTCTCAGTCATATTTTTCTTTCAGTTAATGAAAACCCAGTTGCTCTTGACCCATTGGTGCTTTATGGGTTGCTCATGGTCTAGGAAGAAAGTGCCTTGGGAAATGTTTTTTAATCCATTAGTGTGGAAGACAAGCACTCTGTAGGAGAGATATCAATGAATAATCTTTGAATTCAGAACTCTGTATAAATAAAAATATCACTCCTTCATGGACACTAAAAATGAAATTTAAAAAGTATAGGAGTATGCATGTGCTTCAAAAATGAGATGTAAGGAACCTAGGCCTATTAATAGCTTCCAGAGATTGTTTCTTGCAAAAGCCTTATGGGATGGAAGCATTTCATCTTTCATGAAGTAAGAAGACAAAAGCTACCCTGAGGTCTACAGGACAACATCACATGGCTGAGCAGAGAAGGATACTTGATTCCTTTGTAACCTTTGGAAGGTGAAGACATGCTGGGTTTCAAAAGCCACTAAATATAAGCTGTAGGTGCTCATGTAGTACTAGAAAATCACATTGGCATTTCGTTAGGAGAGATCCCTGAAAACAAATGGCAAGAGGAAATAAATTGCCAGACGCTAAATTTGGTACATTCTCAGTTCTAAAAAGTTGTTAATTCAAAGTATGTTTCAAAGGTTTACAAAAAAGGAGATATTTAATTAAATGTTTTTGTTTTTCTGAAGAAGAACATGAGTAAACCAGGCTTGAATTGTTACGTTTACAAAAGTATTCCTGAAAACAAAAATGGATAAATACCAGGGAAGTGATTTCTACTTTTTCAGGAGAGTGTAGGGGAAACAAAACTTTCAGTTCTGTCCTCACTTAGTGGAAAAAAAAACAAAACCAGGAGATGTTTCTTTGCTCTTTTCCATTTCTCCATTCAAGGATTGGCAGTTTGGAATTACAGTGGAAAATCAAGACTGGCTAATTTTGAAGGTACAGAAGAGCAAGGGAAAGAAATGCTTTCAAACCTGCCAAACCACACCAAGTTGGTTTTCCTGTATTCCTTCTTAAATGGCAGCCACGTGTCCTTAACTTTACTGTTTCTTGTCAATATTTATTTCTCTATTTATTTTCTTCCCTTAGAAGAAAGGGGGAAAAAGCCTTCCCCTAAGGCTATGGTCCCCTTAAAGAGACTATTTTGGCAGTATGAAAATGAGCTAGAAGTAAATACTTGGACTTTTGGGAATGCATTGGGGTACCTTTGCAGTACCAGTGAGTAGAAAAATCTGGGCATTTAAGGCTTAGTTTGTAAATCTGAGCTTTAGAGGCTTATGTACTGACATCACAGTCTAACTAGTTTTCACCTACTCTTGAAATTATTTGAAATGCCTGGTCATTCAGCAAAGTATTTTAAATCAACAGTAAAGAGAAACGGAGTGGTCAGTTATGGAACCTAAGTGTTCTTAAATGAATGCCAATATAGACCAAAGGAGTCAACTCTCATTTTTTGTGCTTAATTTTTATCTCTTGTCAAGTATTCTTCATTCTTCTGTCTTATTCTTTTTAAAAACTGCTTTTTGCTTTTGCTTCTTTTTGTAGTTCTTTAATCATATTGCACTGAATGGTTTAATTTCCAAATTACTGCTGATGTTTTCTATATAAAAAATAAATATTTTAAAACTTGTTTGGAAAGTATGATAGAGCACAGGTGGTAAGTTTTTGCTAGACAGACATAGCAGAGTTCACCCAATGCATTTGGGAAACCATTGTCAAGTTTCATTGTCTATAAACAGAGATCTATAACTGTCTGAACAAGTGTTTTCACACAGACTTGTTTATAGGGATTTGGAGAAGGTGTAATTTCTAAATTGTGTCCTGGAGACTCTCATAGACAATGACTACTAAATTTAAACCAACACAATTAAGGAAGGAAAGTTAATCTTTCCTCTCTTCCCACATCAGTGCCCAAATATTTATCTATGAAGGAGAAGGCATACTGTTTTGTTGAAGATCTTGGGAGTGTTTGTGACCAAATACAGTAAATTATTGTGCTGCAGATTTTTTTGTACTGGTCATGTTACATGCTGATTTACATGAAATGAGTGAGTGGTTATAAAGCTTGAATCATTTTACCTGTCAGACAGTCATCATGAACTGTTTCATAGGCGATGTTTCTCAATTTAGGTTCACATTAGCTTTTCTTTTGAGGGAGAGGAAGAGGGAGAAAGCAGTTCTGAGTGGACCCGCAGTCCATGGGATTAATTCCCAAAAAGCAGCATGAAAGAACATGCTTCAGTTGCATGGAAAAAAAGAGAATTTAAAAATCTGCACTCCCATTTATTTTTGTATTTGGGGTTTCCTTTTGCTTACAGGTAGCATAATTAAAACTATGTATGTATTACAGCTTAAATAAACCAGCTGCTAACTTAAACAGACTTTTTTTAGACATAGGAATAAAGGACAGCCCTGACCTTAAGAGTTGCCTGTTTCAATGTGTGATCTTTACTTTGTCTGTTAGGATTTTTGTCTGGGGGACTGGTGCCAATACTTTGCTGCCACTGTTAAAGTAAAAACTATAATTACATTGTCAAAACAATATTTATAGTATTTTCGGGGAATAATTGTGGGAGTGTGATGAATATATTATACTCATCAAACTTTTATGTAAACATAAGCATAAGTTTTTTATTTGAGTTATTGGTGTTGTTTTTGGCCTTTGTGTTTTTCCAATCTGTAAAAATAATACTGAGATTTTCATGGTCTCTAGCATTTGCACAGTATGTGCCCTAACAGTCAGTTGATACACTATCTGGTAGAAGTAAACTGCTAGTTGCACTTGTATTGGGATTTTGGTTTTATGTTTCCATAACTTAAGAAAATCCTCTGGTTTTTTGAGTTTTGATATCCCCTAATTACTATAGCTCAGAGCATTTTACTACTTTACCAAACAGGAAAGTTTTAAGTAATTGGTTTGTTCTTTTGTACCATTTGGGTTTTTTGGTTTTTTTTTTTTTTTTTTTTTTTTTTTTTTTTTTTTTTTTTTTTTTTTTTTTTTTTTTTTTTTTTTTTTTTTTTTTTTTTTTTTTTTTTTTTTTTTTTTTTTTTTTTTTTTTTTTTTGTTGTTGTTGTTGTTGTTGTTGTTCTTCCTTTGTGTTTAGCTCTATTTTTTTTTCTTTTTTTATATGAGTCTGAGTTGCTCTTAAAAGTGAGTATGAACATCTCCCCGAAACGTATATGGTAAGAAGCAGTTGTGAGGTTTTCTAGCAATAGGCAGTTGTCCCTTGACTGGTTAAAGGTAGAGGCAGAACTTGGTGCTGAGCACTGACAAGTTACCTGATGCACAGATGCTCCAGTCCTGCCCTATACTGAAGTTTTGACTGTATAACTGTTCTGTCTCTGCTGGCTTTTTGTGAATATTGCCACAAATTTTTAGGTAACTATCTTCAGAACACTTATAGCAAGGATTCCAGCTGTGCAGCTTCATGTTCCCAAATCATGTCAACCTGAAGCAACCTCCTGTGGGCAAGAATGTTCTCTTGGTTTTCATAGTTTGGTCCAAAATTCATTGAAGGTTGTGGAAAAACTCTGATTTTGGTGGATCTTGGTTCAGGTCATTGTTCCAAGGCTTTGTGCTTTGGCCTTTCTGCAAAAACTCCAAAATAGGGAACTAACCTTTACACCACTTTCAGCTGTCTGTGAAACAAAAAGAGCCAAACCTGGACCAAGACCACTTAAACAGATTAATTGTCCTGAGTTATCAAATACAGAATTCTCTTTAGCTCTTATGCATGTAGTGCTGGGCTTGCCTGCAGTGGTTAACTCTAGCGCCATTCACTGGGAGCTCCCACACTTTGGATCTTGCACAGTGCATACAGGCACAGCTCCCTGTGCTCTGCAGGTCTAGGGTACATTCTAGAGTACATATTTGTGTACATTCATGTGATACATCAGGAACTGAGATTTTGAGTAAATGCCAGTGTTACCAGTATTTTCAAGCTGACATGTCTGTGTAACGTTGGCTGTGACTTCTGGTATTAATGTGGGAACTTGATGCGTGCCTTAATTGTTTTTTTTTTTTTTTTTCATTTTTTAACATTTGGAGTAGAGTGAGGTTTGAGAGAGTTTGGATCCACTGAAGAAGGGCATTGTAGGATCCATTGTAGGACCAGGGAATCTGCTTAAATGCAGCACTTTCTTATCTTAATGGCAAAAAGAAAGGAAGAGGAGTGGGGCTTCCAGCAGGGCTTGGATCCTCATTATTACAGGCAACTGTAGTTGTAGGCTCTTGTGTCCAAATATAGTAAACTTCAGTTTGCTGTGTTTATCCCTTATTAGTCCCATGGAAGACTCTCCTCTCATTTTAAAACCTTTTCCTAACTCTGGTCTAAATGTCCTGCTGTTTGAATGCAGTGATTCATGGTAGTGGGTTTTTTTCCCTACTGTGGGCTTGATTCTCACCTTGAGTCTTGCTGCTTCAGCAGTAGAGGTCTGATTTAGAATCACAGAATGGCCTGGCTTGGAAGGGACATTAAAGATCATCTTGTCCACGCCCCCTCCCATGGTTCCACTACGTCAGGTTGCCCCAAGCCCCTTCCAACTTGGCCTTGGACACTTCCAGGGCTGAGGCAGCTACCTTCTCTGGGCAGCTTGTGCCAGGGTCTCCTCACCTTCACAGGTAAGAATTTCTCTATAATATCCCATCTAACCCTGCCTTCTCTACAGTGGGAAGCCATTCCCTCTTGTCCTGTCAGTCCAGGCCCTTGTAAATAATCTCTCTCTATTTAAGCTGTGCTGAACTGAATTATTTTATTGACTGTGTATATGTGAGTATAAAAATATTTTATAGCAGCAACTTGTGGAGGCACAATTTGAACTACAGACCAATCCTGCCTAGTGAGGTTCACCTGTCCGGTACTGATGACATGGTTGGCATAGGAATCAGACTTTGAAATAGTGTTTAAAAAGCTGGTGCTTTCCAGCAGTTTGATACTTGTTGTACTGATGGTCAAAACTGTCCTTCTTGTGGTACTCATGGAAAGATGTTTTCATTGCTGTAGGGAGACAGAGGCAGTGACTGTCTCAGTGCCAGTGTAAATCATTTTGCTCCTTCTAGGAGAGAGACTAACCTGAGGAAATATCTCTTAAGTCAGAACAATTAGTAGGTCAGTGGGCTGCCCTGTGGGCTCCCCCGGTCTCATTGCTTTTAGACAGTGTGTAGAACTGGTTTGTTTTTTTCCTGCTCCTGCAATTTGGAGACTTTCTAGTATAGCCTGCCAAGATGTTGCTGATTTATGCCACATGCATAGTGGTTTTATAGTGTGGACTGATATCCACTTGGAACACAAAGGAAATAGGAGTTTGCTGATGTCTATTTAATTAGAGTGGTTTCTGGTTTCTTTGGTTGAGGCTTGAAATGAACAGTAATGCCTATATTTCTGTGGATCTCTAAATACAGTGCTCTGTAAGTCCTTTCCTTCCTTACTTGCTCTTTAGTGTCCCCTACCCTACCCCAGCAAATAATGTCAGCAAGATTCATAACGAGGCAGGTTTCTGTTCTACACAAATATACTGAATCAAACCTTGCAGAAATGTCCCTAGATTTAAGATGGTTGCAATGTTTTTTTGCAGCAGGGACATCAGCATCTCAAGGTAAAGGTGGGAAGAATGTGGCAAACAAACCTTTTAATTGCAGAGAGCTTCCTAAAGACAGAGCATCATAAATTTAATGCAGGGAGAAGAAGAAGCTTAACTTTTTTTCACATGTGCTGAGAGGAAATATCCCTTCTAAAGAGTCTCCCACAGAAGCCCCAAGGGGACTATAGTTTTTCCTCCAGGGAGAGTGAAGGTGGAAGGGGGATGGAAAGAAGCTGGAGGAAGATCTGGGCAGAGGGAACAATGGGAGGCATCTGTTGCCTGTTGGAATAAAAATGCAAGTGGTTATAATTATGTAGGAGTTACACATGTCATTCTCTCATCTCTTTGATTATCATTGTTGTGGCACAGCTTCCATAGTCTCCAGTTACAGGAGTATTTTTCTGGTGGAAAAGAGAGGAGTTGTCTAACCATAGCTTTCCAGACACAAAGCTACAAGACTTTTATTTCCCATTCTGCAGCACCGTTTTTTGCTAGCTGCTTTGGGGTTGGAGAGAAATGTGTCTCTTCCTTTTTGTTGAGAATTTTAGGGAACATTGCCAAGTTACATGATGTGTAGAGACATCAAGTAAGTTTATGAGACACATCGAGTTCTTTCATTTTCTTCCATGTTCTGGGCATATACCATGTGTGGTACAAAAGGGACCATAATGTGGCAATGAGAAGTAAGCTGTCTTTATAGGTATTAAACTAAATGATAATGCCCAAAAAGGTCGATCCTAAAACTGTTGCTGTACATTAATGTGGATATGCAAGTAAAAGTACTAAGTGTAAGTTTGCTTATAATTCTGTATTTTAAAAGGACTGTAGTCCATTTATTAGCCTGGTACAGAATATAAATGGTACAAGTAAGTGGGGGGAAGTCTGGTAGTCTTTGCACAGACTTACAGAAAAAGATCATTCAGCTCTTTGAAGGCAAATATAAGTACTTCAGTGGAAATTTTGGGTTAAATGAAACAACATACACAGTATGCTATCAAAAGTAGTTGCAGAAATTTGTTCATAAACTTGGTTTTTACTTTATGTGTTAATAATTTCTTCCTTTTTTTTTTCAGACCTGTGCAAAGTATCATGTAGGAGGAGTGTGTCTCACAGTCAGACACCACTAATAGTGCATAGTGGGTGGCCAGTCCTTCTTATTTTTCTTGGTTTCCTCGTATGGTTTAAGCCCAGTCTGCGACTCCCCAGTACTTCAACCTTGATGATTTCACTGCTGCAGGACCTTTAAAGAGATACTGCATTAGATTTAGGCTCAGCTTTTGGACTGATTCAAGAATGCATCCCAATGTGTGCAGAAAGGTAATAAAGGTGATTCCCAGGTCTGCAAGCACTTAAAAGTGTTTTATTTCACATAGGAGAGTAATCGCAGACATGTGGTTTTGCTGCTTGTGGGAATGTAACAGGAGTCTCATTTCATATGCCTTTAGATTTTAATAGATAATATGTTAAAGAAATGAGCACATTTATGTTTACTTTCTACAAATGGAATTATGCAATTAAAATAACAGGAGATAGAGAAAATTGTTCTAGTGCTGTACTTAATAAGCCTTGTTAGTGCTGTATGAATCAGAATAGGTTTGAACCTGATCTCAAGAGGTCTGTCAAACTGATCTTTTCCTTAGTAAATGCACAGGTTTTTTTTTTTATCTCCCATTATCAGACCTCATTGGAACTTAATTTGTATCAGAGGCTAATTTGACGTGTGGTCTGATGGTTTCTTCCAGCTCCCTTCTAATTTATTTGTAATTCCTTGTTTTTAATAGTGTGGCAAGAATTTTACTTGCCTTTAAATCAAATTCTCCTTTTAATTCAGAACAAAGTGTTGTTGTTTTGCCTAGACATTTATGTTCCAAGAATGTGAGGGTTGTCCAATCAATGCACATAACGTTCTGTTAAAATTAGAGTTGGCACTTCTAAAAGGAAAGAAAAAAAATGAGTGCAACTTTGTTTTGGAGGTGGAGGAGATAGAGGGGAGGGTGAGCAGAAACTTGTTAAACACAACATTCTTGGTGTTCCACAGATGGTAAAAATGGGTTACTACTCTGCACTGCAGCAAGTGCAGTAACACCAAGAAGGGAATATCAAAGGCAGCTAGACAATAATTTTATTTACAGCACTAAAATACTAAGTACAGTTTTAATAACATTAGATGACAGAGCCCATATATGTATTGTACATTCAATTTCAGTAGTCTAGACAGACTGTTTTCCAAGGAAAATACATTTTCATCAGTATTTGTGGTATGATTCATGGTGGTGAAGAGGCAAATAACTCTTTTATGACTGGAAGTTGCTTTAACTTGCAGCCACAAGGAAACAAGTCAATGACCGGATGATAGTGGTGGAAACTCACATTTTATAGTAATAGAGGTCTACACCCTATGCTGAGTTGGAGGTTTTATTTTTCCGGGACAGGCTGTCTATCACAAAGCATTCTGCCCTTGTGTTCAAACAGCCAGAGCTGCTCTGCATGACAGCTCACAGCCCACAGTTTAGATTTGCAAAGCTCACAGTTGACTCTAAAAGTGTGCAGGCTCTTGGGAACCTGGGATGTGGTCCCAGGACTTACTAGGCTTTGTGTCTGCCCCAGTGCAGAGGGGGCGCTCCAGCTCTATTTTTCCTGCATCTTACTGGTTAGAACATTGAGAGAGATACAAGTTTGTAAGTCTTATGTTTGCAGTCTGACAAGCTATGTTGTACAGTTTTGTATGTGCTTTGGTTGGATCTATTTTATATCGCTATTTGTTTTGTAACTCCAGTAAAGGCAGAGGCTTGTAATCACAACTATCACTGTGTTGTCTAACCCAAATAAAGAGAATGGAAATCTCTTAGGACTGTTTTAAGCCTCTACAGTTGCTGTCAAGGTTTTTTGAAATGATTGCTGAGCATGTTTGTGGGCTCCTGTTCTAACCATGCGGAACAGAAGGAAACAGAATATTGAATTTTAAAATCCTAATGCTTAAAGTCTTTGTCTTCAGGGATTTTAATTTTCATCTAATACACAATCTGATTCTGCAACTGGCAGTGTGTGAAATGATGTATTGTGTGGACTGGAGCATCTCTTAAAAGGAAAGGCTGAGGAAGCTGGGGCTATCCAGCCTGGAGAGGAGACACAGCTGAGAGGGGCCCTCAGCCCTGTGTGTCCCTGTCTGCAGGGAGGGCTCAGAGCAGGGTCCAGGCTCTGCTCCGTGGGGCCCAGCAATGGCACCAGAGGAATGGGCAGGAGCTGATGCCCAGGAGGTTCCACCTGGACATGAGGCAGAACTTCTTCTCTGGACAGTGCCCAGGCACTGAACAGAGTATGTTCAGAGAGGGTGTGGAGTCTCCCTCACTGGATATATTCCAGACCCCTCTGGAACAATCCTGTGCCATGTGCTCTGCGGGGGCCCTGCTGGAGCAGAGAGGTGGGACCAGATGACCCACTGTGGTCCTTTAGACCATATGATGTAATTGTTAAATGACGTAATGTCAATATAATAATTAAATGAAAAACATACATTAGAGTCTGGCTCAGTTGTTCTGTGGTAATAAAGGAGTGAAAGGAAGAAAGGGAGCTGTGATCTTGAAGGTACTGAACTGCTGGACTGCATTTAAACCATCTTCATACAGGACCATCAGGTATCAGCTGCTTCACATTTGTCATGGGTGGCCTTGAGCAACTAAATGTTCAGTACATGTAGACAAACATTTAGGTACCAGAATTCATTAGATAAAGAGTCAGTGTTTCTGCTTGTACCCTTTGCCCTGTTGTATAAAGAGGTTATTTTTGTAGAACCTAGAAAAGTCTCCTTAAGCCATTGCAGACTGGTTGTGAAAGCAGTATGTAATCTGTGTATTTGCTGAAGAACACCAGCTTTTGCAGGAACTATTGAAATCTCGGTTAGGGGAAATGGCTTCAGCTCCAGGGTTGATTTGTGTATCAGAAGTTACTTTTAGTACATGCAATTTCATGGTGGTTGACCATCAGGTTAAAAATACTCCTCTTGACCACACACAGAGTAACCTTTTTTAAAAGTAAAATTTAGCCATGCTGAAAGCTACAGAAATGTTTAAGACAATTGTTTTCAACTTTGTAAAAGTCTGTACATTTTTGGGGATTAGTGAAATTGTCTTGTCTTTTTTTTCCCTCTTTTTTGTTTTCCTTTTCCCCTCCCCCCTTTTAGAAAGCACGTGACTTATTGACTGGATGGCAGAATGGAAGTCTGTCTTCATCAGCTTCTGCATTTTCTTGCTTTTGCTGTAAGGACATGGAAAGGCCATGGAAGGAAATTGCCTCAAATTGTGCCAGGGGAAGTTCACATTAGATATCAGGGAAAATTTCTTCATGGAAAGAGTAGGCAGGCATTGGAATGGGCTGCCCAGGGAGGCAGTGGAGTTACCATCCTGGAAGTATTCACAAAAGGTGTGGGTGTGGTACCTGAGAACATGCTTTAGTGGTAAACATGATAGTGCTGGGTTGATGGTTGGACTTTATGATCTTACAGGTCTTTTCTAAGCTTAATAATTCTAGGGTTCTGTGATTGTATGATGAAGAAATTCTTAAAGAGGAGAAAAGCAGTATTTGTATTGTACAGATATACAAGCATACTTCAGTCATATGTTGCAGCAGTTGAGTCCAATAGAGGTAACACAGAAAAGAAAAACATGGAAATTGAATGCTAAGAAAAGATTTCCATAGTTTGAAATGCAATACTTTCCTTTTATTGCAGTGTTTGCAATTTTCAACACACACATACCTCGCTGTGAGTTAATGACTCTAGTTGGATTTTTGGGGAATTTCTTTTTTAAAGCATAAATACCATAGTATAGATTTTCAATGCTTGTATCAAAATTCATTGTGTCTTGGTAGCTTAGTGTTAAGATGGTACATTTTACATGGAGCTATATTTGGAGAGAAGCACTGCATGAGACATTTATGTATTCCAAGACCACCACCTGTGGAGTTCTGGGGGCGATGTTTTGGTTTTTTAAACACAACCATACAGATTTTGCTGTGATGTGGTTCAGAGAACATGCTGTGATGAGCTACTCTGGGTGCGGTATGATGACTTTTCATGCTGTTTGTGCCTCTTCATCTGTGCCTTTCTATCTGTGACTGCTGGACATGGTGTGTGACCTGGATCGTGGGCTTTGCTTAGCTGCCTGGGGTGCTCATTTCTGTTTGTAGAATCACGTCTTCCAAATTGCTGAGATTCATCATTTGAGATTATTTGTATGGCAGAATGTTGCATTATCAAGGCATCATCTTCTCTGCTTATTTGGGAATAGATGGGGTAGGTTTTGTCTTACAGAATATCCGCTTGCCCATATATTGATTTGTGTCCTCTAATTAAAAGAAAAATCTTAACTCTTACTGGTTAAGAACAAGCACTTAGTGATTAAACTGGTTTTTTTTCATGGGTACATCCACAGAATAGTCACTTTTTCCTGTATCTTCCTTCCTTTTTCAGGATATCACTTTTGGAGAAGGGCAGTGTTGGTTAGTTTCACAAATATTGAAATTTGTAGCTCTTTATTACTGTACTGTAAATGTATTCATGGCATTTCCTCTTTGTTACAGTAAGAATGGTAACTTGACAAGATCTTGAACATTTTTCCTTTTTCTGTCGAACTTTTTGGACAGACTAATCTCTAACAACCAAGGTGTGATAGCTGAAAAAGGTTAAGCGAATTTGAGGGAAAGATTAGAATATAGTCAGCCAGCCTTATGTTCTTTTGGGAGACCTTTCTTATTGCTGTATAGGTAAGGAATTCACCAAGGGGAATAATACCCTGTTCATAGGGGTTTTTTTCTAGCAGGGAAGGATTTACATAAAATGTCTGCTGGCATGCCCATACTTGCTGTACTTCAGAAACTCCTTAGTCAGCAGGATAGGAACCAGATGGGTAGGAGAAGTGGAATCACAGTGATGAGCAGAAAATAATAAACAGTGCAGATGTGCAAGGGGAGAGAACACAGATCTTAATGACTAGAGAAGAATATAGTTCAAGATGCATTATGGGGAATATGTACATAGTTTGGGCTTAAATATATATATGGCAAAAAAAAGTTACTTTTTTCTAAGCCTAAGTGACCACTTTTTAGACTTGCTTTCTTCTTGTTCTCATGTGCCCAGACCTGTTGAGGAAATGTGGCTCCCAGCTGGCACAGCAGCATAGCACCTTTCCAAAAGATCTAATTTTAGATTTTCAGAATCTGGCAATACTAGCCACCCCCATATGTATTAGGCTGTTGTTTGTACTATCTGTTAAATGGAATTTGAGCATTTAATTTCAAGTTTCTTTGCCAACTTATTAATAAGGGCCAGGCTATTGAGAGCTGTTGATAAGGACAAAAGAAGTGTTCTAGTTTCGTGAAGTCTTCGGGTGCATGATACTGTGTTTTATGACTTCACACCTTTTGGTGGCTGCTCTAGGATATTAACTTGTGTGGTGAAATGCCATCTTCTCATATTTTATATCTATATTGAGAGGGGGCTAAAATAAATCTTTTAGAGTAAGAGCAGAAATCAGCCATATTAAATTCAGTGTCAAAAATGGAGGCAGAGCTATTTGGAGAGCTGGCTTTCCTTTTTCTGGGATAGAAGTTCTGGGATAGAGGGTACTGAGCACATCATAACAGTCTATAATGATTTTTCCAGCTAACCAGAATATAATGTGAGAAGCAAGAACCTGTCAATTAGTTCTTGTAATCCCTTGTAGCCGGTGTGTAATACTCAGACAAGTCTTGGGTGTAATTCTAAAATACTTTGTAAAATTATTTGCATTAGAAGAGAAAATGCAAATATTTATGTACAGTACTTCTGAAATATTGCACCTAAAGCTCCCTGGAGATGGATTATGTAGTGTATATCTGGAATATTGAAGTATATAACTTCTGTGAAATTTATTAGTGTTGCTTTGAATTCTTATTAATATATTTTTTGGATTTCTTTCAGCTCTTCGTTGTAGTCTCCAGTTTCTTGGAAACATTGCCGCTGGAAATGGAGATTCCCAGAATAGCATTTGGAAGTGTGCTTTCCCAGATCTCTTCTTGTAAGCATGGATGCGGGTTTTTTTCTAGTGTCATTTCTGTGGTTGTGTTCAAATCTTTTGTACATGATAGTTGTGCCTTTGCTAGCACCATGAAACTCTGAAAAATAACTTTGGTGAGAATGTGCTGGTTGAGACCATATCCTGTAGATGTTTTTTGTTAGTCAGCCGCCGGAGTCAGAACCTTTAAAAACCTGCTTGTTCTAAACTAACAATAAATTGATTTAATTTAACAGAAACCGGAAGAAAACTATTTTGAATGACAAACTTCAAACATAAGCTTTATTTCAGACATATTTTCAAGTAGTTACGCTCATTTCCAAGAAAACACATTCTTTTCTCATGTTGCTGCTGAGCAGATTTATCAGTACTGGTGGATCAGATGTAATCTATAAAAATTCCTTAATCTTCATCTCTTTCAATCCTTTCATCCTCCTCCTAACCTCACCAGAATATCTTCTTGGGGATTTTGTGACAGACCAGTAAGGAAATATTTCATAAACTGTTTTGTGCAGACACATGACAGCATTGTTGGTGTGTTGAGCCAGATTTTTTGTAGTAAGCTGGTAACAAAGGCACTTTGATTCAATTTGATAATCATTCTCTGTGGGTTTTTGAAGCCCACTTGTCAGCACTGGGTGTAGGAAGACCTTACGGTAAGAAAAGCAGTTCCAATTTAGCATTAATTTTGCAAACTTCCTGTGAAGTTTGACCTTCAGCTGTGAGTTGGATATTTTTCCTTGCAGGTGACTTTTGTCCTTCTTAGGCAATGACAAACTCGTGGTTCTCTAAAAGACAGCAAAGGACAACTCAGCAAGCTCAATGCCACTCGCCTGTTTTTTCAGGGTCCGTTTTAATTTGCCCGTAACTCATTATTTTCTCTTGTAGGACATGTCTGACATATAGCGATGAGAAAATTGTCAGCTATTGCTGTATGGTACTGTTCACCTGCCTGAATTCAGAGCGAGTGACAGAACTGCTGGATCCTGGGAACTTGGCTGTGGCTCTTCATGTCCTGAGAGTCTACAAAAAACAGTCGGATTCTGAGTGGTCGTATGTACTGTTAAATTTTCTTTTTCCTCACCTCTTAATTAGGTGTTTTTCTGCTGTAAATCACTGTATTAAAATGTCTAAGTTTGTGACACTGCAAAGTAGTAAACAAAGATCTAATTAGAAATTAGTTTATAATAGAGATAATTTCCATGGTAGTTTCATGACTCTTGATTGTTGCTAAAATAAGACTCCATTTTTTGTTGAGGACATAGGAATTTTCAAATCATGGTCTGTTTTTCTGTTTTTAATGAAATGGGCTTCTAGGATGCAAACTAATTTATACTTGTGTGCTGGTTTGTGGATATTTTTTAAAGTTAGCACAGAATAGTCTCACAGACAGGTCATGCTAGGAAGACTTGCATGTCTAATGCTTGTGAACGCTACATAAAACCTGGGAGTTTTCCTTTTTTCCTTTTTAATATAGCCGTTTCCTACTGCAACATACAGTCATTTTTACACCAAAACAGAGAAGACTTTTTGTGAATCTTCATTTCATACTCTAAGAGGACCTAATCAGTGATTTTATCCCTGTGAACTTCTGTATTTTTTACTAATTGCCATTCTTCTAAATATTGTTGTCAGTTATGCCTTTGATAAATGTGCTGCCCTACATAGCAAGGATGCACATTCAGCTAATTGTTACACCATGTATTCCAAGGGGAAAAATGTTAAATGTATGCTTTTGTAGCATTCTTTTTAAGGTCGTGCTTAAATTCAAAATTTAATTAGGAAGTATTGTTGGTGTTTTAGAAGCGATATCAACACAGACTTAAGATGATTGAATTAAAAGTAAATGACATTTAATTTTACAATAAACAATAAAAAACTACTAAATTTTGTAGTTTGCATTTGTACTGAAAAAAATGACCCAAAATTTGTTTGTGGCTGGGCTTTTTTAATGGCAAGGGCAATTTGCTTATGACGTAAGTAGTTTTCAGAAAGCAAACTGTAAGTTTAGAGTCAGATAATGAGACTTCTGTTTCAAAAATGACAAACTGAGTTTTGTCATCTGTCAATAACACACATGTAAAATGTTGCTTTTCAGGTAATTATCCTGATTATCCTTAATTTTTGAAATTTGTTTTGACTGAGATACCAAAGTCATAGTGGCAAATTTATGTTTTGAAGGTAAATGCAGAATAAATGCAGCATCAGATTAAATGCTGAGGGATGCATTTCCCCGATCTCTCTAGTGTGAAGTAGATTCAGTTGATGTTATGATGAAAATATCTTACCTCCACTGTGGATGTTTGATGTGGGTGGGAAATGGTCTTTTCTCGGTAGTCTTGAAATGAAAAAGGGGCAAACTCTAAAACTGAAAATTTGCAGCTGTACTTCAGCTCCCACTGAAGTACATCTACATCCCAGTAGGATTGCCGAAAAGAATTTACATGGCTGTGGCATTTGCAGAGAGCCAATGTCCTGTTAGAAATGTTCGGGTCTCTTGTGCCACAGCTGGGAAAAAGTGCACAGCAACCATTTTATGATATTATATGACTGGACTGAAATACAGATTATTCTTGGTGGTTATGCTCAATGCTTACTCACAAGTGACTGAAATTAAGATGTTCTTACCTGAAGTTAAAAGTATCACTTAATTCCTGCCTTCCTTCTTGTCTCTGAACTGGAGCATCTGATTTTGTGTTACAACACATAAGAAGTGACTGCCACATGTGTGTTTATTCTTCCTCTTGACTGAGCTTTCTTGATGTCAATTGCTGCTTTTAGGTATTGGAACTCTTTATTTGAATAACTAGGTAAGTTTTGGTCACAGGCAGAACTTCTATTCATTATTTTATTCCCTTTTATTGTGCACTGAAATTTATGAAATTAATTTTCCTATAAAGCAGTACCCAGTGCATTCTGCAAGTAAACAACTATGATGTTCAAACTATTTTGCAGTTGCTGCCGTGAATTGTTAGGACAGAGAGAGGATATCCAGGATAAATATTTGGATTTAAAGCCATTGGCTGAAATATAGTCTCTCCCATGTAGTGCTCACTACTCATTCAGCTAGCACACTTGGGTTCTCTGTTCCTCACCTATCACAGGAATGCAAGCATACCTTTCAAGTCTCTATTTTGATGAGCTGATAGTTCTTTCTCTGTTAATAATCCTATATTCATGCTTGGAGTCCAGTTTCCCATCTTCAAGTTGCAAAAGTCCTTAGGAAAAGAGGAACCTTAACCTGGAACAAACCCTGATGTGTTTTGCCACTTCCACAGCAGTTCTGTAGACAGTTTGTATCCAAGGAAATCTGAGATTGTTCTGAGCAGTTCCTCAGAGCTTCTTTTTTAGAGGCAGCAATTGGTAGCAGAGCTTTTGCTGTTCTTGTTCTGTCTGCCATAAACTCCTTTACCCAGTTAGAGAGAGCAGAGCAAGGGTCTTTAAAGGCTGGATGTAGCTTTCTGGAATTTTCCTGTCACTTTTGCCTACTTCTTCAGTCACAAGACGTTTGGTAGAAGGCTTAAGATTTTGGGTCAGAAAAGAGGGAATATTTGAGGTGTTGGCTCTGCTTCCTGAGAGGGTTGGGTCATGAGAAATAAGATCTCAGTTCAGCAACTTCTGATTCTAATCAGTGATGGAAAGCCAAATCATTCACTTCCTAAGCAGTTTTTGAAACAGAGAAGAGCTGTTTTGCAGATTAGCATAGTGGAATTTCTATGCAATTTTAAAATGTTTATAGATTGACAAAAAGTTACCTTAGAACTTGAAAGAATGAGGGGTAACAGTGCTGTGATGTGCATCTAAGTGTGTTTCTTGAGGGATACACATTCTGTTAAGTATTTTGTGGCGTGCTGTGAGCTAAGAAATAGTTAATAGAGGAGGAAGTCAATTTTATAAGGAATGTGCTGGTGAAATTTTGTGTTCAGTTCTTCTGTGATCGTGTTTGGGTCAGATGATCTGAAGGCTCATTTCATTAAGCTTGTGGTTACTTGTTAGCCTTAGAAATGCTTCTATCTCTGAAATCTGTGAAGCTGGAGAATATAATACACACATTTAATAAATATTCTAATGATTTAAGAACTGATGCATCCTTCTCTTTCTCTTTTAGAAGCTTGATCTTCTCAACCGCTCCAGGATTACTTACATATTGCTGTCTTTGCCATTTTTAATGTTAGATGCCGAATGGCATATTAAAATAATTTTCATTAATATATATTAGACGGTGTATTTTTACATTGCCTCCAAACTTCTGTTCAGTACAGCTCCTGAGCTTGTGTCAGGCTAGCAGTCCTGTAATCTTGAATGCTGAGAGCTCATCTGAGGTTGCTGCTGCTGGTCTGACTCTGAAGAGCAATGATCTGAGGAAGCAGATGGCATATAACTCCAGCTGAGGTTCTTAAAAATATTTGTCTGACTGGCTGGTACTCCTTTGTAGCTGGGCATGTGGAGAGTGCCAAGAGATTGCTGGTTTGGAAAGTTGCAAGGTGTATGATGTTACAGAATGTACTTCAAAGAGTAAGTCTTTGCAAAGACACTAACTCTGCAGAAACAAGTTTGCTTCCTTTCTTGGATCTGATTTCTGGCATACCCTAATTAACTGATCGTATCTCCTTGATTGTTTTTTGCTGTGCAGTTGTCTTCTAGAAAACATGCTGCTCTTCACAAAGTGAGCTACTGCCTGAGCTTTTAGCTCAGGAATTAACACCACCTAACCGTGGTGGAAAACATGCTGCTCTGGCCTGGTGCATCAGGGACCAATTCCTGTCCTAGCTTTAGTCCTGAAATTTTGCTCTTTAATGCGAGCTCCCCCTTTCAGGGATAGATTTCTTCTAGTTTGCTCTGCTCAAGATGATAGTTGTGCATTAGCATTCCCTGTAAAGTGCTTCCTTGGACGTAGAAAGTCTTTAAACCTCTCAGTTCAGTTCAGTTCAGTTGTTACCTCTTGCTTGTGATCTTTTATTTCCATTTTCTTTTAGTGTTACTTAGTTCTTTTTGATTTGTTCCTAAACAGCAGCAGATGTGTCTCCTAAATTCTGTCTCGTTTTTCTGCATCTTTTGGGTCTGATTCTTCCATCTTATATTTCTATTCAAAGAGATGAGCATGGTTTTCAAGCCCTTATGTGACAGTAATTTATTTTTTGTGTATCTTCCATCTTTCTGAAGTATCTCTAACGATACACAAATTTAATTCTGAACTGTTGATATACTAAGTTGAATATAAATTGTAGGCTGGTTTGAGTTGGAAGGGACCTTAAAGCTCATCCAGTTCCAACTCCCTGCTGATAAGGACAGTAGAACCAAACAGTGTTTTACTCAGTTGATAAGGATAGCAGAATAGACCAACATTTTACTCTTATCAAATAAGAGCCAATGTAGCCTTGGAGAAGCAGCCAAACGCAAGCAGGATGCCAGTTCATCTCTGCAAGGCTGACAGAGTGGAAATTAATGCAAAACAATGATATTGCACTTACTCGAAAGTGGGGGTCAAGGGGCAGCCACCTAAAAAGGACACTGGACATTGAAGACAGACCCCAAAGAACCATATAAGGACTTCCAATAAGGGGCGTGACTGTGTCAAATAATGTTAAGGAAGTTACTCATGAATATGTAATCAGTGTGTATGATAAAAATTCTGTTCACCTGATGCTTGGGGCATTCATTTGAAAGAAGAATCCCCCTGGGTCCTCAGTGCTGCCATAAAGAATGCCTGCTTTCTGATACTCAGAAAGTTTCTATTGGGCTGATTTCGGTATCAATGCCATGGGCAGAGACACCTTCCACTATCCCAGGTTGCTCCAAGCTCTGTCCAGCCTGACCTTGAGCACTTCCAGGGGTGGGGCAACCACAGCTTCCCTGGGCAAACTGTGCCAGGGCCTCACCACCCTCATAGGAGGAATTTCTTCCTTATGTCTAATCTAAACCTAGTTTATATCCACTCCCCCTTGTCTTATCACTACAGTTCCTGATGAAAAGTCCTTCTCCAGCTTCCCTGCAATGCTTTGAAACTGGAAAGTGCTGTGAGGTCTCCACACAACCTTCTCTTGTCCAGGCTGAACAACCCCAACTCTGTCATCCTGTCTCCATGAGGGAAGTTCTTCAGTTTCTTTATCAACTTCATGGCCTCTTCTGGACTTGCTCCAACAGTTCATATGTGTTAATGTTTAAATATCTTAAACACATAAGCAAACCTGCTCTTTAAGCTGATCCTTGTTGTCATGTTGCTTGCTTTCAACAGCAACTTCCTACCAAAGGATGCTGTCAGGAAATTGGACATATCCATCCTTTAGGAAACAATGCTGGAATATAACTGAATATAACTGTTCAATAACTGAAATGTATTTTCTACTCTGTTTCTGTGTGAATACAACAGAGACCTGAAGAGCCCTCTCTTACAAACCTCCATGCAGTTTCAAAGAAATGCTCTATCTTATTTTTTTTTCAGTAATAGCTTTTCCTAAATACATGCAGAGAGCCTTTGTCTCTGGAAGATTGTGGAGCCTTCTAAAAGTTGTTTATCTGTGTTTCCACATACATCTACATTCACTCCCTCTTGGGTTTGTGTTAATCAGTAGCAAAGTATGTCACACAGTGTAGAAGGTACAGTATTTAAAAGAGAAACCAACAGATAATGCCATATGAGATCTATTTTAGAATGTGATCCTAATATGTGGAAATGTAGTGCTGTAAACCTAATATATGGAAATATATGTGTTTTTAAAAAATAATTAGGAAAATGTAGTAAAAAATTACATTATAATTTATCCCAGCCAAGATCAATGTGTCTTCTAAAAGCTGTTTATTTTAGAAATATCTTGGTGGCTCCTTTAGAGATGAGAGTATAGCTTGTGTAATCAGTTTTTCCACGTGTGTGCATGGGGCAGTTCAGCCAACATGGAGAGGAAAACCAATATAATATAAAATATAATAACAATATTTTTAATTCCTGAAGAGCAAAGTACAGAAATCTTTCATTTTAAAATAAGAGACATAATGTGCTTTTTGGCTTTTAGAAAAATGATATTAGGAGTGTGGTCAGCTGTTTGGCATTGAAGTAAGTTTTGCTGAACATCCACTTTCTCTTTTTGAAACCACAACTCAATGATTACTGTAAAGATTAGAATGTGAGGCTACCCATCACCAATTTTTTGCCTTTGGGTTTTTTGTCCTGGCTTATGGAAGTATGTGTGGACAGAAACTGGTACTCCTGCGGCAAGGAGTTTTGCCTATGGGCACAGATTTAAAGGCAAGTATAGGACTCTTCAATACTGCTCTTTTTGCTTAATTGGTGTGTGTATGTGGTGAAGTAACTTTTTTTTTTCATTGGGCTGGCAACTCAGTTTCTTCTGTCGGACCGTTTAGGTTGGTCTCCACCCCCTTCTTCTGGTCTCCAGAAAGTAATTATTTTTTTAATTCCAGGAAAGCTGAAGTTACGTTGCAGGTTCCAAGTTCAGCTGTGGTTTTAAATAGTACTGACACTTGGAAAAGTTTCCTTAATTTTAGAGATCTCAGTAACTTCTACTTTCTATTTGCAGTAGTAGTGAATTGGCACAGATTTCCTCAATCTTTCAAAGCTCAGCCTCATACATTTAATTATCTTGTCACCTCTTTCTTCTTGTGTATATTGTGGAGAGGGGGCAACAGGAAGTGCTATAAGCCATTGCTATTCATCTTCCATTTATTTCTTGGTAGCTCTTCAGAAAAGAATTATTTCAATTTTACATATAAGTTAGATTTGATTTCTGTTTAGTGCCTTTCAGATGTGGCTGTCAAATTCAGTGGGAGTGTCTTCTGAATCAGAGAAATACTGCACATAATTTGAATTTAGTCTTCTACACCTCAGAGTTTACTTGGTGGGGGCTATCGTGGCCAGTAGAGAGGATGCTTTCATTGAGGAAGTGCTTTTGGAAGATGGAAGGATGTTTACTGTTGTGCTTGGTTCAGCACACGAGAGGAGTATTGTGATGTTTGATACTAGGACCAAGCCTTCAATATGAAAATGTGTTTCTTTATTCTTCTTCTGAGCGAGAAGTGCTGGTGTGGGAGTGGGGTGAATTACCTCTTTTCCAGTGATTTTATGACAGCACATGTTCCATTTGTTATTGAATAGCTTTATACTTGTAATTGTTTATTTAAATGGTTTTGGTAAGGTTCTTCTATTCTTATGCAAGGATGAAATATACTTCTTCTTCTAAAATATGTTCTGATTCCAAATAATTCCTCATGAGGCGTATTGCTTTTTTAGCATCTAAAAAGGCTGGCAATGAGAGTTTGAAAGTTGGCTGAAAGTAGCTGAATTTTCTTCTTTACTTTTCTTCAAAATGTGGATGATATTACATTTGTTTGTTAAATTACAGTCAAAAGATAGCTATTTAGTTCTTACTAAATATTTTGGATAGAGTGGCATTATTGTAGGGTGATGAAAAATGGTTTTGGTTTTGAGATTGAAAAATGAGTTTGCTGATCAAGTAGAGAATTGCCATGTCTTGTTCTTTGTACTTGGAAAACATATGGGATTGTCTTGCTCTTTTTCTGAGACTGAGGAGATTGTTCACTAAATTTGCTAATGGGATAAAATCAACTTAATATGGAGCATGACATTTGATGATAAAGTTGATTACTTACGCTCAACTTTGATTGGAGCAAGCTTAGTGGCCATCTGGAATATACTGGGTGCAAATGTAGCTTATACCCCTTTGTCTTGGCTGCTTTTGAACTTCAGTTTGGTACAATACAGCCCTTGTGCTGTTATAAAATCTTTGAACATCTCCTCCTGTATTTATCTCCTATGGAAGCACTTCATTTTTTTAGGATTTTAGCCAAACAGTTTTTAAAGAGTTGAGCAGATTGGCATATTTAACACTATTCATTTGTAACTGTATTACGCTTGCATAACAGCTTTAATTTTCACTATTTCCTTCACTAAATTACAGTGGTCTTCAGTTTATTCCAGTGGTTCTGCTGTTGGTCCCCAAAGAGATTTTGAGTCTCCTACCAAAGCCTTTTGTGTGCATTTGAAATGCCATGTTCAGTCAGTAACCCAAAGCTGAATATATTTTTATATTTCAGAATTGTGGATGATCTTACTTTTCCTCTTCTTTCCCCGTGCCACAAATGAAAAACAGGAGAGCTGAGAGGACTAAAGATAGTACATTGAATTTGCTGCATCCTTGCTTAGCTACCTCCAAAATTTCTAGGCATGGTGAAGGAGTTGGAAGTGCTTTACTCCACTATAAGTTCTTCTGTTATCTCTTGGTGATGATGCTCATGCTCTGTTCTTCATGATACAGTAGTGCAGAAAGTGGATAAGGTAAAAGAGAGACTTAAATCCAGAAGCAGATACTTCATAGAATCACACACTGGTTTGGGTTGGAATGGACCTTAAAGCCCATCTCCTTCCACTCTCTGCCATGGGCAGGGACACCTTTAACTATCCCAGATTGCTCCAAGCCCTGTCCAGCCTGGTCTTGGACATTTCCAGGGATGGAGCAGCCAGAACTTTTTGTTTTCTGAGGTGTTGCATCACATCATGAAACCAGAAGGTAAGAATCAGAAATTTTAGTCTAAAATGCTCCAAGCTCCTCAAGCAGTAGAGGTCTAGTCCACAGAATGTGCAAAATGCCTGTGAGGAAATACAGGAGCAAGTAACAGCTGAACTATGGGCCTTCCACTTTGGAGTAGTGATCATAAACATAAACCTAGTAGCAGCAGATCTTTTTCTGGAATAATTATTGATCACTTTTCAATTATAAGACAAATAGTCAAGAAGGTTTCCTCAACATAGTCTTAAACATGAAAATTAAGCTTTAAGTTAAATAGTCCCAATTGCAAAACAGAAAAATCGGGCTTCAGGATGTCTCCTCAAATGCACTTTTTACTCTACTGCATTGTCAGCTGAAATTTGTACATTCTTAGGCCAAGTTCTGTGTTCTGCACAGCACTGATCTGTCCTATTTTCTTCTACAGCTCCACACAAAAGTTTGTGGTTCTACTTAAATCCATGGAAAATGAATTTGGTTGTGATGATTCTGAAGGTTTGACAATGGATGGCTGTGAGTTGTTAGTTTGGGAACTGTGGAGGAGTTGCCCTTCACTGCCCTACTGATGGCTCAACTTGGGTGTTGCAGCTGAGTCTGCGCAGCTCAGTTGGATACATTTGTGCTGCTGACTTTGGGCGAGTCTTTGTGTTTTTTGAAATTTGTTTTGAAATACTCTGGATCAATGCTACATTCATCAACATGCCAGTTTTAAGCTGATGATTCCTTACACCTCTGCATATTTTTTTCATGAATGAATGTGAAAATATCAGTAAAAAGAAGTGCAGTAGAAAATAGTTTTTCTTCCTCCCCCTCTTAAAAATGTCAAGTTTTCAGTAACTGAACCAGATGCTGGCTAAGTCCACAGTTATGATTAGAAATATAATAGCTATTAATCTTTTGGACCTCTTATTCTCCTGTTTGCCCAATTGGCATTGAGTACTTGTCCAAAAAATACTTTGTTGCAGCTGGAAGGCTTCATTGTGATCTTCTTATTAGCTATGTAATAGATTATGGGTATGCAAAATAAAGGCTGTCAGCAAAGGGAAAACTAGGGAGGAGGTGGAGGGAGTATTGAAATTGCTTGTTTTTAATATTGCTTTAGCTGTTCTTTCTCTGTAGCTTCATCAGCTCAGAGGATACACTGAGACTTATCTTGTAATTATTATAGCCTAGACATGTTACTCTAAAAATGCATCGTCTAGTTTGAATGCAGCATAAATATCACTGCTAGTGCTCCTGGGAATGCGATTTGAAGAGCTAAATACTTTTACCGACTTTGTTTTTTTCCCATAATGCTGGGAGTATGAGTCTGGGTTGAAATTAAATGACTGTCACCTGCTATGGACTGCTGTGGATGGTGCTTGGGAAAGCAAACAGTGAAAATACTTGCATTAACACAAGGCCAAGGCTGACCATATTTTCCAGAGAAAGTATTAAGAAGAAAGAATGAGCCATTGCCAATTTTGGATAGATTGTTTTTTAAAGAGATTCTTTTCTGAGGAAGGTTAGTATCATCGATCCCTTGCAACATTTTGGTGAAGAGGGAACCGGTAGCTGGTTTGTCAACTTTTAGTAATTTGTTGGTCTTTTTATATTTCAGACAGAAACCCCAAATATGGTGTGAGAAAGTCAAGGCGGTGATAATTACAGAATATATTCTGTATATTTTGACTGGCAAGGTCCTTGTGTTAAAGTTGAAGTGTCTCATGCAGGGCCAAGAGTTGAACTCAATGATCTTTGTGGATCCTTTCCAGAATATGAGACTCTATGACTCTGTATCTACCTGCCTTATAAAGCAAGGACTTAAGAATTGATTCTCAGCTTAGGTCTCTATTACACAAGGAGGGTATGTTTTTGAAGTTGAGAAAAGTACAAAGAAGTACCCATTTGCTTTGATGCTTTGTTAGATTGCCTTTTTAAAGAAAAATCAATGTATTATTTGGACACTTTATTGACTTTTTGGGCTTACAGACAGTGTTGTGATGAATAGAATAATAATTTTCAAGCTTGAACTTTGTCTTTTCGCTTAGATGCATAAACCATTGGGTAAGTGTTTCATTGTTTGAATTGTGGTGTATATAACTGGCCTAAGATTCCTTCAAACATGTGAGTAAAAGTGTGCTGAACTGATGAGAAATGGTCATTGCTATGTTAGGGACAAAACTGCAGGACAACATGCAATTATTTTGTGCCAATTTGTGTCTATTAGCAAGTAGGACAAAAAGCATAACAAAAGTTCATCTGCAAGTAAAACTAATCAGCACCATTTGGAGTAAATGTGGATACTGCTTTTATAGCACCAATAAGACTTTCTTTTTCTTTTTCTTTTCCCTTAGGTTCCTGATTGTTACGGAACATTTGCTGAAATGTCCAGATCTAGTAAAAGCCCTCTATGCAAAACTGAGCAATCAAGAAAGGTAACCCCAAAACCAATGCGGCTTTTAGTATTTAGCATTCCATATAGAGCATCCTGTTCACATGATTGAAAAACTGTGTGGTTTCATAGTTGGCACAAAATCTCTAAATACATGTTTCTATGTCAGTAATGGTTTTAAATTGGTTGGTTAACATTACAGCTTAGCCACAACTGGCAGTGATTTATGTAGGGTTGCAGAATCCAGGTTGGCGCCATTACTTGGTAAAGAAATACTTCACACACAAAAAAGGACAGGATTTCATGCCTGGGACTTGATTTTGTAAGAACACCACACCCTGCAGAGTTTTATAGCTCGATTAGAAATGTCCTCAGCTCTTCATACTCCTGTTGTTATGTCCAGAAATTAAGAGCAAGCCTTTAAGAAAGATGGAAGTGTCTCTCATACTGGTTAGCAGAACCTACAAAACATAGACTAGCAGATGCCTGTGATTACTTAATCTTTAATGTTTTCACTGTCAAAAGCTTCAACAAACCTTCACCTTGAAGAAGTATTGATAGCTTCTTTCGAGTGTTTGAGTGAATGTGTGCTGAATTGATGGGAAAGTGCCACTGCTATAATGGAAAAATGCTCATTGCTTTAATAGAAAATTGAGGAAGATTAAAAAAGGTATTTTATGAAGACAATCAAATTTGGGAAACACTGCTAGAATTCTACAGCTCCTCCAACTGCTTGAAGATTTTGTGGTCTTCATTTATGTGTTTATTGTACCTTTATTGTTCCGCATCCACCCAGGGAAACTGCAAGTTCCTCTCTAGTTTTCGCAGGTGAAGGACAAAGCACTAAATGAAACAGTGCCTTTGCATTTTTTTCTGTGTTTTGTGTTGTTTCCAGTGTTACCACAGGTGAGGGTTTGGGTACTGACCGGAGATTATAAGAAAACGGAAAGGATATCAGACAAAGAAGGACTATGCAATAAGTTTGAACTGTAAATAAAATATCATTATGGATTGGATGGGAATGGTAAGGAGGGAAATACTGTTTTCCTTCATAATTCAGGATGACCAAGTGGAAACAAACCTGAGCTGTGTGCTTAATGTACTGGGAGGTAGGTGCTGTGCAATTGTTTAAAGTGAATGAGCTAGATTGAATTCTTTTGGGGAATATCATGAATGGCAGTTTGCATGCTTTCATAATGCCTTTGGGTTAGGGTGTTCAATTGTACTTAAAGCAGTAGGTGTAACCAGTTTCTAGAAAGGTCTCAGCATACTAGAGATGGTCATTGGATTCCTCACCTCAAAGGCTTTTGGTGTAGGCATGACATAGATGATCACAGGAGGGATCACTAGTTAGAGCGTATCTACTGAATTTATCATTATTCCCAAGAGTTCTGCCAGTCAATTTCATTAAGTTTTTCAAAGACATAATCACAGTACAGTGCGTTATGAATGGGACACTGCTTAATTTCCTGACAAACATAGGGAAGTGCTGTGAAATAATCTTTTTGCATCTGAGCTATAGAAGAATACCGTGCCTTGGCGTCTTCCTAGGAAGTGTTAGCATATTTAAGAATGCATTCTTTGAAGATACATGAAGAGACAAATCCAATTCAGATAAAAACATTCTGACTGTTGTGAATTGGAGAAAAAAGTAGCCGTAAACCCCAAAACAAGACAAGGAGTCTTCAATGCAAGCATTGTCGTGTTGGATGTCCAGTAAGGCTGTCCAAATCCTATAAATGAAGAACGGTATTGAGGTGTCTGGGGAAGGCAGCTGGAGATCATTAATATATGGTAGCCCTCAGATACAGTATCCTCTGTCATGCACATTAAATACAGGTAGTTTAAATGTATTTGCTGAAATGAAATTAGCTGTGCTGAGGAAGTTTGTGAATATGCCCATTAGTGGTGACTCCCAAAGCTGGCAGTTGCCTGGGATGCCCAGAGTGTATGTGGCTATGTAACCACAGTTATTTGCACTATTCAAAGTATTTCCTGCAGTTGAAATTCAGTGCATTCGTGTTACCGTGACCATAGTGCCTGCGTCAAAGCAATTCTTGTACAAGTGGATCGGCAATTTGAATTAAAATAAAAATCCTGACTTCTGGACAACTTCCTCTTTCATTTCCTAACAAATTTGATGTGTTGCGTGTCTGAGTGTGCAAATGGCCTGAAATAAATTCTGTGTGCAAATGGCCTGAAATAAATCCTGTGCTAATGTGATCAGGTTTTTAGTGGTATTTTGGCCTGGAGAAGTGCATGGTGTTGTGACAATGCCTGCTGGTTCTCTGGAAGGGATTATTGTAGAAAGATATGGCCATTGAGCTAAAAGAGTGTAGATTCTTGAATTCTTTGCCAGATTTGAGATTTTCCTGCACATGTGCGCAAGTATTTGGCAGAAGTATTTAGAAAAAGCCTGGCTTGCATTCATCCGAGTTAGCCTTGAGCATGGACACTCTAAGTTCATGCCTTGCTTGTCTTAATTATAAAATCTTTAAAAACAAACACATCTGTTGTTGTCCCTTCTAAGAAGGGGTTTTGCTTTAATTAACAGCATGAAAAAGTGCAGCTGAATAGCTTCAGGTGTTTTTAAGATGCTCAAGTACTTGCATCTCTAGGTTTGATTTTAGTGTTGTCAGGTGAAGTGTCCTGAGTGAAGAATGCAGCCATTGATGGAATTGCCTACCAGGAAATGGACGCTCAAGTTCTGTAAGCAGCACCACTTCTTGCTAATGCTCAGCTACAGAGCTGCCAGTATCAGTGTTTGGAATGGTTTTGTTCCTGGCAATGCTCACAGACATAGAGTAGCTGAACTGCACTACACTGTACTGCAGTTGCTGACAAATTTACCAATTTTCATTTAATATGATGCTTGCAAGTATCATTTGAAGATGAAAGAAGTGAAAGTTTTGAGGAAGGGCCTAATTTGTCTCATGGAACCATTGCTGTTAGGGAAGTATTTCAGGAAGGAGAAGCCTAAGTCACAGAGGAAGAATGTCCCAAGTATTCGGCCCTTGCTAAGAGGTTATATACAAAGCACATTTGATGTAAACATTGTTTGATGCTAAGAAAATCAATAGAATTTTACACTGCTAGTTTTAGACTTAGTGAGGCAGCATTTTATTTGTAGTAATGAACTTCCAGATTTAAATTGCACTTGAATTCTGTCGTTTATTTGCAGGCTGTAGGAGACAGAAGTTTGTTTTACTGATGACTGCAAATACTTTAGAGTGGCTGTTCTAAGTTTATGCCAATTTAGGAGTTTCTAAGTTTATGTTAGCTTCAGGAAGAACTGGTTTAAATTTGGCTAAGGGAAAAAAAACAGCAAGATATTCACAAAAGGTCTTCCTCAGTGGTGCCTAAAGAAAAAGATGACATGGCATGATTATTTCCAAACAGAAGTATAATTGTAAATATAATACACGGAATTAGATTTGAGATACTGAACTGAGAGTTGCAAAAATTCAGCTGGTACTGGAAGTTGTCGTATTTGTTGTATTTAGCCACAGGCATCTTGTTAGGAGGAAGTGCTGTCATTTGAATGGTTGAACAGTTGTGAGATCATTTAAAAGAAATGGGCAAATTGCATTGTCTGGGAGAACTAACTTGGAAAAATTAGGGTGAGTCTTGAAAGAAAACTGAGAAAAACAATAGAAAAAAGGAATGTAAGGGAATTTGCACCAGAACAAAGCACAGCGCTCTCAGGAAACTACTGCCTGAATGGCAAGACTTGCTTGTAAAAGTCAGGGAAAGATGGGCATGTCCTGAGTGACTGTGCCTGGAAGAAAACTCAGGAAAACAGCTTGGCTTGAATGCCTAAGGAAACCAGAAAACTTCAAAAGAAATTACATTCAGGTAGTGTTTTAAAGGAGGACTGCAGTTGTTGAAAAAGGCATCCATTCATATTGCAAGGGGAAGAGTAGTGCAAAAAGATTTCCCTACTGGCAACTATTTAATCTGTTTAATGGAGTTTGTGGAAGTGTGGTGACTCCAGCTTGTTTGCAAAAGGATTGCTTGTCAGTTTAAAACATTTATTATTTGCATTATTGGTGCAAGAAGCGCTGACTAGAATCTTGTCAAGCAGAAGACAGTATTTGTTTTGTAGTATTGTAGTATTTGTGTTTTATAGTATTTTATAGTGTTTTGTAGTATTTGTTTGCATGGCCTGGTTTTGGTAGCAGGGGGCTTACAGGGGTGGCTTCTGTGAGAAGCTGCTGGAAGTTTCCTCCAAGTCTGGCAGAGCCAATTCCTGGCAGCTCCAAAGATGGACATGCCATTGGTGAAGGCTGGGACAACTAGAAATGGTGGCAACACCTCTGTGATAATGTATTTCAGAAAAAAGGAAAAAAGAAGTTTTTGCACAGTTGTAATTGCAGCCAGAGAAGAGCAGATTGAGAATATGTGCAACAAACAACTCTGCAGACACCAAGGTCACTGAAGAAGGAGGGGAGGAGATGTTCCAGGCACTGGAGCTGGGATTCCTCTGCAGCCCATGGCACGGCCCATGGCGAGGCACCTGTGCCCCTGCAGCCCATGGAGATCCATGGGGGATGCAGAGATCCACCTGCAGCCTCTGGAGGAGACCCATGCTAGGGCAGGAGGATACCTGAGAGGAGGCTGTGACCCCGTGGGAGGCCTATGGAAAGAGGGGCCCCTGCTGGAGCAGCCTGTCCCTGAAGGACTGTACCCATGGTAGGGTGACCCACGCTGCAGCAGTTTGAAGGGGACTTTCACGCGTAGGAGGGATTCACACTGCAGCAGTTTGATGGGGAGTGTTGCCTGTGGGATGGACTCACACTGCAGCAGTTCACAGGGATCTGTGGCCTGTGAGATAGACTCACATTGGAGAAGTTCATGGAGAACTGTCTCCTGTGGAAGGGACACTATGAGGCAGCAGAAGAATGACTTCTTTTCCTCAGTATTGGGAGAAACAGTGGGTGATGAACTGACCATAACCCCTATTCCCTGTCTCCTTGCATCACTGGGGTAGGAGGTAGAGCTGGGAAGGTGTTTTTAAGGTTTTATTTTACTTCTCATTAGCATGCTCTGATTTTGTTAGTAATAAATTTAAGTAATATCTCTAATTTCGAGCCTGTTTTGCCCCTGACAGTATTTGATGAGTGATCTTTCATGGCCCTTATCTAAACCATGAACCCTTTGTGAAGTTTTCTCTCTCCTGTCCACCTAACATGGGGAGGAGGGGGAGAGAAGCGAGAGAGCGGCTTTGGTAGGTGCCTGACATGTGGCCAGCATCAAGCCACTGAAGTACTGGAATAATTCCTTTGTTCATCAAGTCTGTGACCAGCCTGTGTTCTTAGCTGAGCATGTGCTTTGAAGACTCTAAATTTGGTGAAAACTGACATATCAAGTCTAGCCCTGTGTCGGGGGCAAATGAAAAATCTGTGGGCTGGCTTGGGTTTTGTGTGGGATGCCAAATGGGAAAGCCTTTGGTCAGTGTGGGGTGTTGGGGAGCTGGACTCTGGTTGTTTGGAGATGGGTAGGGTGCACCTGGCTGTAACCTGCAGAACAAACAGACGGTGAGCAGAATCCCTGAGAGAGGCTGCTCCAGCCTCCTGTCCAGAGTCCGCCCTTTGCCAAATGTGCTGGCAGCACTTCTCTGCTGCCATGTTGAAAAAGCTTTTTGTCCTCCTTCAGATAATAGTTTAATGCAGCTGTATTAATGACACTGAGAACCGAGTGTAGCAAGAACTAAGTAGCTGTTTTGTGATTAATAGAGGTGGGTTCTTGGAAGTTAATAAAGCAGTCACCGAGCTTTTTCCACAGAAAAAGATGTTTATTTTCCTATTCTGATAACTTGCTTGGAAAATTTAAAAGAAAAAGTATTTGGACTATTCCATGTGTTTAAATGTCAGTCATTCCATCTGAATTTCAAATATTTCACTGAAAGAAAAACCTGACCTGGCTTTTGAATTCATTCAATAAACAGTGTTCTTTCAGTTTGAGGGAATGACAGGGAGGCTTCACCAGTCCCTACGCACTGGACTGGAGCAGGGACCTGTAGGAGGGCCTCTGCTGTGTCCAAGTCCTACTTCCACAAAATGCTTTTAGTTTACCCTGACAACATGAAAGGACATTGGAAAGAAAATTACATTAAAGCTGTTAAAACACCCAACCCAAGCAGATTTCATAGAGCAGCTTCTTTATGTATCTCGTTACTTGGCAGCTTAATACATTGAATATCTCTGACTGGGTACATCAGTGATAAACTTGGATTTGCTTAGCCCATCTACTAACAATTATAAAATTACTATAAAGAACAGAGTGTGCATATCAATTTTTATTTTCCCTGTTTGGGCTCAGAATTGGTTTAGGGTTGTGGGGGAGAGTCAATGAAGGACTGTGGGCAAGGCAAGGGCTGTGAAAACCTGTATTTTTCAAACAGAAGCTGTCAAATACTCTGTGCTTAACAGCTTGTAAGAGCTGGTTTGCTGGGAATTTTAGACATAGGGAATATGCAATCTCAGTAATGTTTTGTTAGGACATAAGAAATTATAAATTAAAATAAACTTGAGAAAAATATTGACCATCTGGCCAGGTTGTATTAATTGAATGACGAATTAAATTAATTCTGTACAGAAAAAAGCCCAGCAGACAGAAACTGATTGCCAGTATTCATGAGGCTTGTTAATTTTTAAAAATCCTCTCTGTTACTGGCATGATAATTGTTTTTATAATTTTTAACTACTGCTTATTCTACTGATACTTCTGTGTGGCCCCGTGAATCTGACTAACAAATTGTTTTCTGTCTCCAGAGTTACTTTGTTAGAGCTGATGATGGCGGAAGTAAGTGACAAGAACTCCGTTACCAGTGAAGAAATGAATGTGTTTGTGAGACATGCTGACTTCCTTGCAGTCTGTTTCCAAGAGAAATGTGGAGCCGTGCTCAAGTTAACTGCTGCAGCAGATGCAGAAGATGAGGTATGACCGATAACCCTTTAAGTACTAGAATTTGATGTGATAAATCCTCATTGCCACTGTTGCCTAGGGGGACATACATAACAGAAGCTTTTCGAGTTTATGTTGGGAAAGCAGTGGCAGAGCACACAGTAGTCTGTAGTACAGCAGCCAAATTTGCTTTTAGTTTGAAGATGGCAGAGGAATTATTGAAGTAAGTCTACCCTATTGTTAAATATTTCAAAATCTATAAAATGTTCAAGTTGTCACATATCTGGATGTTTTATTATCTTACTAAGGATCACTTCTATAATTTATTTGAGTCGTCAATTGTAATTCATTCGAATTGAGAAGGGCGTGTAGTGACAGGACAAGGGGGAATGGCTTCACACTGACGGAGAGTAAAGATAGATTAGATGTTAGGAAGAAATTCTTTCCTGTGAGGGTGGTGAGGCTCTGACACAGGTTGTCCAGAGAAGCTGTGGCTGCCCCATCCCTGGAAGTGCCCAAGGCCAGACTGGAAAGGGCTTGGAGCCACCTGGTCTAGTGGAAGGTGTTCCTGCCCAAGCCAGGGAGTGGGACAGGATGGGCTTTAAGGTCTCTTCCAGCTCAGACCATGACCTGAGATGAGCTCAGTTGGTCAGAGCATGGTGCTGATAACACCAAAGTTGTGAGTTCGACCCCTGTATGGGCCATTCACCTAAGAGTTGGACTTGATGATCCTTGTGGCTACCTTTCAGTTCAGAATATTTTGTGATTCTGTGATGATCTTATGATTCAAATATGAACCAAAATAAAAATATTTATTCTGTTCATAGATGGGAAGCAGTAATATACATGTAGTAAAAATAATTTTATTGTTAATACAACTAATATGCAATAGTTTCATTTCTAGAAACTCTAGAGAAGAGGCATCATCAATTTATTATCAAAGTAAAAAAACATTTGTCTTAAATGATTTTATATGATAATGTTAAAAAGTGTTGTACTTGCTTGGGTTTTTTGTTTAAATAGGCACAAGAATTTTAAGGGTCGGTTTAAGAAGTGTTGTGAAAAAATACCAAAGGTCACTTTATAGGGAGGTGGTAGTTGGATGTGTTAAAAAAACCAAAACACAAACCAAGAAGCACACAATCTCTTCTTATCTGTCCCATAAACACAGCTTCCCCCATTGCCCCAACTGTTTAATCTAAGTTTTATCAGATAACTTAACTGACTACTTCTGGAAAAGGTACTTATTTGACAGGGAGAGGACATACGTTGAGACCATTCCATCTTTACTTTTTTCCCCCTGCCTTCCTTTTTTGTTTTTTTTATCCTTTGTTGTTACTGTCCAAACCACTTTCTGTGGTTTCAGTTCATGGGAAAAAACTATTTGTTGGCACACCAGAAGGAGGTCTCTGTCCAACCAGAAGGTGCTGGGACAGCAGTATTGTGAATATTACTGCATAACTTGCCCTGCTTGACACTGACTTCTTATTCTTCTTTCACATAAACAAGATGTGTAAGTTGAATATCACTGTTTAGTGGGAAAATGGGGCTCATTGAATAAACAGAAAATTTAAGTCTTAATAGATTAATAAATGGAGGGTAATATGTGTGCATGCGTATCTGTGTATACATTTGTTCACAACATACGCTTGCTGTGTGAAAAGAGAAATGCCAGTCTAAATTCATAGAACTATTTATTTTCTTGCAAGAAATTATAAAGAATTACACCAATTTCTCCTCATTTGTGTAAGTATTTTTAGGTTTTTTGTAGCAGTTGTATTTAACTGCAAAAAATGTGGTTGTGCATGTAGAGTCTGTCATTAAAAATGCTTTAGGCAACATCTGTGATACACAACTTGGCTTTGCCTGGCCTTTTCTGTGACCCACAAGCCAAGTGCCTTGCTAAGGCTATGACTGTAGTAGTAAGCTGCCTTAGACTCTAGAACTCTGAGGCCACATTTGAAAACTTTTGGGAACAGTCCTTGGACTGGCTTGACTCCCAGAATGTTGTCTGGGTGTCCCATCCACTGTTTAATTTGTTATATGTAGACACTGCTTTGTTTTCTTAAGGAACATCAGGTCTTGTAGCTTGCATCTTAAACCCATGAGAAGCATTTAAACCAATGTTAAAAATAGCTTTTCTGTTCAAAGCCTGACTTGAGCATCAGTTTGCTTGCACTAATTTTCAACCATACTTGCAAAATAAAACCCTTCCCTGGACTTAGTTCATCTCATTATAAGGAACATATTTTCTGTGTATTTCCCTAAATATGTTTATTTAAAAAGTCTTCAGTTATTTCCTTATTTACTTTTCAGATTATATCCATATCAAGATGTCTGTCAGAGTTCAAACTATTTTGGGTTTTGAAATCCAAAAGGAAGTGTTTTCCTTTACTGTCTTTCTTTTGTACAGGTGGAGGGCAAAAAAACCCCAATTTGGAAAGTCTTCAGCAGAGAAGGAACAATTTTTTTGAACTTAGCAAGTTTCAAATATACATGAAAATTTGGGAGTTCTTTTATGGTTTTTAAATAATCTGTTCCTCTTAAAAATTGTAAAAAGCTGGTTACTGTCTCTGAAATACAGTTGGGGAATTATTACTTTATAACAGGATAATGGCCGATGTATTTAGAGTCTGCCTTTGTGCTGATGAAAGCAGTTTATTGAATACTTTTGGGCCAGACTTGCACTTTCCTACACCTGTATGGGTCAAAAAACGAAAATACAGCTTTAGTACCTGGACCCTATAGCAATTTGGTGTTTTCAATGAGCAACAAATAAATATAATTGTACTACTTAATTACTGAGACTATTGTTGACGATTTGAATAACTTTGTGTTGATTATATGGATCCAAAATACTATACTGTTAGTAAGTAAACCTTTTTTTTTCCTGGATGAGACAAGGCAGGAATAGTTACTGTGACCAATGTCTTTTCATGGCTACTTGCAGTTTATGTAACACTCTTGGAGTGGGATCATCTTGCAGTCACAGCCTGGCTCTTGAGCAATATTTGGTGTTCCAAATTCTGTCATGTGTTCTTAAGGTATTTTCTGTAAGCGCTGGATTGTCATTATAAACTGGACCAACATATTCCATGATAAAAAATAGTTCTCTGGCTGAATAAATAATATGCAAATGAAATTGTGTCTCGTACCTAGCCAAAATGCTGCATCTCTGATCACAATCCTATTTACCCAAGAATAATGTAAATTCTCATAGACAAAGTTTGTTTGACCACAGAACTTTACAGAATTCCTGTGGATAACAAATTGGTGTCTTGCAGGCAGTGTTTGTGTCTTTAAAGTGGAATACTCCAACTGAATAAACTCAAAGAAAACATTTATACAGAAATAATTTTCTCAGCTAGTAATTTTCTGTATTTCTGCTTTTGGAAGCTACTGTGTTTTTGTTAAAATTTTATCCCTCATGGCTCTGTTTTGGTTTCCCCATGATTTTTCAGGCAGATATAACACTAACTGTAGAAAAGAAATTATTGCAATCTAATACGTTATTGTTATTTTAGAAAGTTGCTGTAATTTTATATAACTTTATTCTTGGCAGTTTGGAAGACCTGCACAGAACCTGAGGAGCTGAGAGTTCCTGTCCCCTGTTTACATTTCTGGGTTTATGTTTTTATGATAACCTTCATAAGCCATTTTCAGAAATGAAATTTTCATTTCAGGAAGCACTGGTGACAATTCGTCTTCTTGATATTCTTTGTGAAATGACCTCAAACAACAGCCAGCTGGAACATCTGCAGGCATTCCCTGGTTTGCTTGAAACAGCTGTAGGTGAGTGAACAGCCACACGGCTTAACTGTTGGTGCTCAGTGAATGAAAACATGTTTTTCACAACTGGTGGTAGTTATAATTCTGACCTTTAAATAAAAATAGGAGATGGAGTTAATCTGCGTTTTCAAATATTTAATTTGTTCCTGGAAATTTTCTGCTTCTCCACTTTCTCTTTTGGTCTGTGTTGTCCAACAGAGCCTTGATTCAAGTATCAGCAATGCCCTTTCCTTACGGAAAGTGTTGCAAGGGACAGCTGCTTCCTATGTTCTTCCACTGGCTAAATGGGTAGAAGAATTTCTTCAGGAAGTAGAAAAAGGACTTTTCCTCCATGCCTCTTCCCTTCTGTTTCCCAAACTTCTGAAATTTAAGTGCAGTTTGAATGTTATTAACCAAATCCAGTGACTTTTAAAGGTCAGCTTTAAAGAAGCTAAGAAACAGCAAGGGAAGGCCTGTACACAAAACTATGCCAAGATATTCCAGAGATGCTCAAGGGAGGAAGGAGGGGTGATACATAACATGACTTGTGCTTTTCTACATCTTAGCACTTTGAGACTGAGGTATGCTACCATTTTGTGAGAAAATTGTAAAAGTTTGTGTATTTTTGAGACAAACAGGTAAAAATTAAAAAAATAAAAAGATTGAAACAGCTGTTAGCAGTGACTCTTTTGAGATGTTTGGAGGTTTCTTATTGTAAAAAAGCCCAAACACGCAAATTAAAAACCAATAAACCAACAACAACAAAAGAAAAAACTTATAAAGCAACTAAATCTCTATTTTTGGTGACAGGTTCTTAGATTTATGGCTTACAGTAAGATGACTAACAATGGGATTTATTTTGTGTGTGTGTGTTAAGGAAATTTAAAGTTGATTAGAGGGATGGAACAGCTCTGCTGTGAGTAGAAGCTGAGATAATTGAGATTGTTGAGCCTGGAGAACAGAAGCTTCTGGGAGACCTAATTGTGGCCTTCCAGTACCTTAAGGGAGCCTACAGGAAAGATGGAGGGATGCTATTGACTAGGGTCTGTTGTGACAGAACAAGGGGAATGGCTTCAAACTGCTAGAGTATGGTTAGACTGTGAGGGTGGTGAGGCCCTGGCACGGTTTGCCCAGAGAAGCTGTGGCTGCCCCATCCCTGGAAGTGCCCAAGGCCAGACTGAACAGGGCCTGGAGCAACCTGGGATAGTGGAAGGTGTCCCTGACCATGGCAGATGAGATAAGATGATCTTTAAAGTCCTTTCTAACCCCGACTTCTGTAGTCCTGTGTACTTGAAATTTCTTATCATGCTATAGTGCCAGGAACAAGCCGAAGAAGAGAGAAAAAAGTGATTCTGTGGTTAGTATATATTGCTGTGACAAATTCACACTACAGGAAGTTTTCTAAAATTCTTGGTTTTAGCAATGTATTTATGGTGCCAGAATTCTCAACAGCCTACAAATTCTGACTCTTTAGGTGGAGATAGATAGAGCAATCCTCAGCCTTCATGTGTGAACTATGTAAGGGCGTAAAAATACTCAAAAATGCCTTTTGACATTGGGCTGGTCTTTTATGGTTGGTTATATTAGCCCAAGTCACACAATGAGGTAAACTTTCAAAGTTCTTTGACATGATGTTGAATATCAGAAATTATGTTGTTTAGCGTTGAACTCAACAATTAATAATAAAGCTCTGTGCCAAGTGAGATTAATTTTCTCATTGCAATGCATTAAAATGTTTTCTCTAGATACCCTGAGATTAACTCACCTTGCTGGGAAACAGGCTGTAAATATTTTCACTGCCACACATGCTGTGACAGGGCAGGAAGAAATTTCACATCCAGCCATGGGTTTCAAATCTCATCTTATTCGTTTGATTGGAAATCTGTGTTACAAGAATAAGGAAAACCAAGACAAGGTGAGCTTATACATTTTTCTGGCAGAACTCTGATGTGTAAACAAATGCCTGGCTATAAGGTAACTGAAATATATTGTTGGTCTGGAAATTGATTTGTAAATTGTAGAATTGATTGTGTAAAGCAGACATTTTTTTTAGTGCCTATGAATTACTATCACAATTATGCTGACTTTTTAATAACAATGTAATGGTGCCTGTCTACCTTTTGTTTCACCCCTGTAGAATGCAAGCCAGTGCCTAATTCCTTTGTGGTTTTCACTTCTGCAATTTCTTGCAGAAAAGTCACAAACTAAACTTCACTTTGAAGGGAAATGGATGTGATTTGTTGTATGAACTTAATTTTAAATCTTTGAATTAGTCTAATGCTTTTTCTCCGTTTTTCATGTCACTTTAAAAATCATGGTCTGCCTTTATCAAATCACTTGAAACCCTTTATCTTACAATTCATATATAGAAAATCAGTTTGTTTCCACAGTGGGGAAGAGAAACAGCAGCAAGCTTTAAATATTAAACTTCTTTTTTTTTTTTTTTTGAGTGATAAAAGATGTGGCTTTCCTCCAGGATTTGTTAGACTATCTTAGTTTCAGCAAGAAAAACACTTCCGAAAGTGTCTTTGTCTGACAAATTCTAGTAATATGATCCTCTGGATGGGTAATATGGGAATGATTTTTCACTTCCTCATTCATATTAAGAGTATGTAATCAAAGCTTTTACTATGTCTGAAAAATATTATTAATACTATTGATCACTCTTGCTTAGCTGCGTCTCTGACCCATTATGATGTAATATGTGTTTGTGGAAGTGAAATACATTTTTGTGGAATACCTAATAATAGTGAAGGGGGGGGGGTTGCTTTCATTTTGAAAGGGTTGATTTACAGTTTATTGTCCTTTTTGCTGGGATTTTCAAAGGCCACTGGAGCAATTAAGCATGCAGGCTTAGTGTTTTCAGTGGAAGTTGGCTATTAAATGGCTGTAAACTGCCTGAAAATATTATTGCCTTATGCTGTCTTGAAAAATATGTAGATTCTGGTGTGTGGTATCATGGTACATAAGTGCCATTGAAACTTCAGAAATGCCAATTGTATCATAGCCTGTCTGCACCTTCAGTTTATTTCATATATTTTAATTGGTTCAAATACATGCACTTGCCATTTGTAAGGCAGTTTTCATATATAAACAGATGCTTGTGAGGACAGGACAAGCAGCCGCTGTCATTGCACAGACAAGAAGAGTTTTGAGATGAGTTAATTGTTCAAAGTGGTGCGTGGCTCAGACCTAGAACTGGGTTCCCACCTCTCTTCAGATTTGTATCTCACAATATAGATTTGATTTTGTATCTGTTGCTGGGTTTACACAGAGTTTGCTGTCTGAATTCAATCAAAAGCAATGTAAAAAGGATAGACTGTGGGGTTTATGTAACAAGCCAAGCGACCAGTTTGTGTGAGAGACCTTGGACTTTATCAGTGGCTGTTGCTCTCCTGTGACTTACAGTGGGAACTGTAGGCATGGGCTGGGGAAGCGGCTTTCTCTCAGGGCAGCTTGCATGGATGCCTTGCAGGAGAGGGCTGCATGGCAGGAAAAGCCTGGAAACAGCCTTACCAAGGGCTTTCCAGCAGCACTCCTAGAATTCAAGCTCCTGAGTGAACTGAGGTTTCCATACTTGTTTTCTCTAATATTTTTCTGTAATTTCCAGTCCCAGTAGAGCTTTTTCCCCAGTAACAATGCTACTGAATTAGTAAATGGAGTAATAGCACACTGCTAATAATAAATAATTAAAAAATATAGCCCCTGTATTTATATTAGGGGCTATGTATATCGGGGAGAATATATAATTGGAGAAGAGAAGATTGTGTGGACACCTCATAGCAGCCTGCAGAGAAGTCAGGGAGGAACTCTTTATCAGGAACCATAGTGACAGGGACAGGTCAAGGGGCAATAGCTTCAAACTGACAGTAAGTAGGTTTCGATGAGAAATTAGGAAGAAATTCTTGGGTGTGATCTTGGTGAGGCCCTGACACATGTTGCCCAGAGAAGTTGTGAATGCTCCATCCCTGGAAGTGTCCAAGGCCAGACTGGGTGGGGCTTGGAGCAACATGGTCTAGTGGAAGATATCCCTGCCCATGGCAGGGGCTTGGAACATCCTTGTCATCTCTAAGGTCTATTCCAACCCAAGCAATTATTTTATTCTGTGAATCTGTAATATAACCTTAGTGCTTGATGTTGGTTTGCCTGACTTGTTCTGGAAACAAAAGCAGTCCCCAAAGACCTGGGGTTTGAATAGTGACTTGGGCCAAGCTCACCATGGAACAGAGTTGGATCACTGCATCCAGGAACTCTTTCCTGAGTCGAGTGACACCCAGGCTACTTGCCCTCTTGGGTGTGAGTCCTGCAGTGTGTGTCTCCAAGTTCAGTGGGGCAGGTTGACTGCACATAGTGTTGGTAACACAGCTAAAACTACAGACTGTCCGGAGAGGGATGATAATCCCTCTACGAAGGCTGCTTTTCCACCTCTCTGTTCATGGTCTCCACCTGCTAGAACAACAATAAATCCAGAGGATTAGTGCACTGGTTTGTTGGCGATGGGGAAAAATCTCGTAATGCTTTGAACAGAGAGATACCCTACTAGTGCTTTGTTACTTCTTTACTTTCTGTTTAAAATCAGTCTTTGCTTTTAGAATGCATTCTTTAGCTTGTACTCTGTTAGCATTAGGAATGCATTCTTTAATTCTTTTTTCCTTGTAGTTTAGTTCCACTATTGTTATAGGTTCTTAAGATTCAAGGGAGTGGGCAGACCTGTAAGCAGTTACTAGCATGGGTCTTGCCAGGCTTGCTGCCCACTTGAGTGTTTTGCAAGGCTGGATAGCTTGGTATTTTAAGATAAAACGTTCCCTTTGGACTGACCCCTGTTGGGTCCCTTCATGTCCTGAGTTGCACTAGCTTTTGAACAGGAGAGGACGACAAATAAAACTGCTGTACTTGGGACGCCAAGGGATGAACTCGTTCCATGTTGGACCTGCCAGGAGCCTGAGATGGATGTGCAGTTCCATTCTTTTTTTCCTTCTGTGTAGGAGGAAGAGCTGTCAGAAGTTACTGTCATACATGTGGGGCAGTCCTCTGGCTTGTGTTGTGTTATGTCTCCTTCACAAAGATGCATTGTATGTTTTTATTAAATACACTGGAAGGAAGGAGGTGGGTTCTCAGGCTGAGCAAGGGGTAGAGGTTTTGGCTAGTAGGTGATGAATGAAGCTATCAGATGGAAAAAATCAACATTCTTCTATACTCACATTAGCTTGTTAGACTTGCCTTCTAAACATCTCACTTTTATCATCCAGACAGAATTGATACTGGTTTGTTGGGGGAAGGCTTTAGATACTTATTTTCTGCTCCCACTTTCAGCGCTATTGACATGATGGATTCATTCAGCTCATTCGGCTACTTTAGTATAGAACTGTTTAATAAAGAGTAAAACTTATAAAAGAAACCTAATAAATTCTCTTGGTTTACAAGACAGATGTCTGCTAAGGAAGGCAGAAAAATCCTCCCTTGGAATGGAGAATGAAAACCCCCTCCCTCCAAATTATTAGAATCGTGAAATTAAGGGTCTCTCAGGCAAAGATATGGGAATAGTTCTTTACTAGTATGTATAATAAAGCAAACAAACAACAACAATTACATTAACAGCAAACAGAAGCAGGAACCCAGTGACAGTCTTTCGGCTGCGGCGCCTTCCCCCTTTGGTGTAGTTACGGTCACAGCCGGCAGGGCAGGTGCGATGATCTCTATGGGCTGCAGGGGGCGCTCCGGCACGGCCTCGGGGAGCACGTGGCAATGGCGGCTTTTGTCTGAAGACGGGAAGGGATTGAAGAGAGGCTCCGCTTCACAAACCCTGGGGCGGCCGGCTCCGGTGCCCCCAGCAGGACTCTCAGAAAGCAGCAAGCTGAGCCGACAGGATGTCTCAGCAGGCAGGGGGTGAGGGGCTCCCAGCAGGGCAGGGAGAGCCGAGCTCAGGATCCCGGGCACTCGAGCAGACGGTGATAGGGTCTCTCTTTTAGTGAGGTAGATGTTAATAAGGTCCCAGTTCAGTGGCTGTTCTTACGAGCAGAGGCTCACCCCACGGCAGAAGCAGCAGCTCTGGACCGGGCTCCGGCAGCAGCAGTGAAACTCCCTTCCCCAAGAGCAGCAGCTCCCACCGTCCTTCTCCGAAACTGAGAGAGGGCCAGCAGCTGCGCCCAGCCCCTTCCCCAGCCTGAATTCCCTCACATCTCCGCGTGCCCCCCGCCCCGCCCCGCCCCGAGGGAAAACTCACAAAAAACCAGAGTTCCCCCCTTGTCCCAAGCGCCCAGCAATCAGCTCCCATTGGAAACTCCACGGGAAGAAATTCCACAAGTGTTAAGGAACGAACAGAAAAGAAAACCCAACTCCCAACATGAATGAGTTACGGAGGATAGAGTTCTTTATTGTAGAAATGAAACTACTACAAAAATAGGTCATAGCAGTTAGTCTGCACCCTTGTCTCTGTGTTTTTTTAGAAGAATCACACGCATGGAAGGAAAGATGACTGATCTCTGCCTTTTCGTGACACCTAGTAGTGCTCTGCACCACCTTATTTCCTGTCCCTAAAGCTGCAAAGGACATTTTAGGTACTATGGATGCCGATGAACTCAGTCATAGCATCTAATCTTGGAGTCAGTTTCTTTGGTAAAGCTGTTCATTTGTTCATATGGGGGAAAAAATTAAATACGTAGTTGCCTTTGGTACTGGCACCTTCTTCCCTAGGTGGAGTCACTGTAATGAGATGAACAATTTATGTGGGATAATTCTTTTCATGTGCCTTTATTTATGTGAGGTGGCAGCAGTGCTTTCTCTAATGCTGTAATGCTGCTTTTTATCAATGAAGACATGAAAAAAGAAGTCTTCTGTGAGGAAAGGGAAAAGAAAAAAGCGTCTACTGTTAAAATTAATCTTAATAAAAGTAGCAAGTAAAACATCTGGATACTATTTAATGTATTTAAATTAACTTGGATTTATATGCATATATATATCTCTAAGCCAAGTTGTTTTATATGACACTGGCTTCTTAATTTGAAGACTATTCTGCCTGAAAATATGAACAAGATTTGACTTGTTTGGAGTTCAGTTTTCAATTCCTTTTTTTCATGGGGGCAAACTGTGCAGCGAATCCACTTAGTTAGCAAAAGGTGCCAACATCCATAGATTGAACTGTGGCCACCCAGATCCTCAAATTCATCTTCTTGCTGTAGTGATTATAAAATAGAGAAGCTCATATTAGAGACACATGCTTTGTTTTTGCAGAATCACAGAATAGTTTGGGTTGCAAGGGATTTCAAAGACCATCTTGTTTCACCCCCTGCCAGGGGCAGGTTGCTCCAGGCCCTGTCCAACTTGGCCTTGGACACTTCCAGAGATGGGGGCAGCCACAGCTTCTCTGGGCAATCTATGCCAGGTCCTGACCACCCTCACAAGAAAGAATGTCTTCATAAGACCTTGTGAGTGTAACGTGGGGGGGGGAGTGGGTAGGAGACAAAGACACCTTACCCTAACATTCGTGTGGCAACAGAGAGTGTTTCCTTCTCAAGCACTTCCTTATATAGGGCATTTGAAAAAACAGGTCTGGATACTTTCATTAACTCTACGCCCCTTCAGGTTCTGGCCAGTGAGATGCGTGCAGCCTTGGGAGAGGTGTGATTGGGCAAGGAAGGCCCCTGTCAGTCACAGTAACATCTCACCCTTCTTGTCTTTATAAAATTTGTGATCTGCTCTCTGTCACCCATCTGCAAAGGCCCTTTGCAAACAGGGTGACAGAAGAAGGCATGGATCTAATTTGCACTGGAGTTACATCATTCATGTCCAGGATCTGTTAGGGGAGAACTCAGGCCATAGGTATAATGCTTATTGGTTACAAATTACAGCTTATCTCTAAAAGCAGAAAGCTATTTAACCTTTAACCCGTTTAACCCTTAGAGAAAAAACCCAGCTATTATAGACAGCCTATAACCCATTTATTCCTTGGAGAAACCCATTTATCCCTTGGAGAAAAACCCGACTCCCAGAAAACAATCTGTAAACAGGAAAGCACTTTGTAAACATGAGGAATAATTTGTAAACAAATCAAGTCCTTTTATGAACTGGTCATGACATAGGTGATCATTTGTGATCAGTTGTTCTGTTGAGGAGACATCAGGATGCTGTCTGTGGTTTCCAGTGTCCATTGAAATACATTTTAGGCAGCTGAATATCATAGGGTTATTGTACTGTTATATGATTTATTGTAAAACATGAGAACATGATATTACTTAAGAATCAAAGGGGGGGTTGTACCTTCACCTTAACCTTTTTCTGCCTTTTTTCTTTTTATAATAAAAATAATAAGGCAGGGGGTTGCTGAAAGGTCTTTTTCTCACTTTGAGAACTTGGAGGGCTTCTTCCGGACAAAACCTCCTTGTTTATCTCATAGGAAAAAGGGCTTAGCTTTTGCAAAGTTTGCACAGAATTATCTAGGTTTACTAATATATTTTTCTTTAGCAGCCAGGTTCATGGCTTGATCAGAGCCATGAACTTGGTTGGGAGAGGTTTTCAGTGTTTATATTTTAAACAAGCTTTTATTAATATCTAGTGCAAGTAAAATTTTTAACATGAGTAACAGTGCAAGCAATATACTTTTTTCCTTTTCTTACAAGTTAGAAATTTTGTTATTGACTTTGATAGGTGACTTTTAACTTTTAAAATGATGACAGGTGGCAAATTTTCAGTTAAAAAAAAAAGCTTTGCAACTGAAATTTGCTTATGATAAATTGATGTTCTATATGTACCTCAATGGATATTTTTTGAATCTTACCGATTTATCTTGAAGCAATGCAAGAATAATTACTAGGAGTACTAAGAAAAGATATGTTAATATACATACTAGTGTTTCATTAAGACACAGTAGTTCCTGGCTGAGACAGAAATGTAATATTTTCCAAATAACTTTAGCAGAACTAGCAATCACAGGCTTATCAATTTTGGTTTTAGCAAATGCAAACAACAATAATAAATATTGTACTATGAACTCTAAGGCAGATCCGATAAACAGTTGTACATTTTTGTAACTCTCGTGTGATAATCCTTCAATATTTTTACTCTTGGCATATATTATTAGTTTATTAGAGTCTTTGGAATATGTGAATCTTTGTATATTACAAGGTAGGGTGGTCATGAAGCTTTGTTTACATTTGAGCAGCAGGGACTTAGTCTTTGCTTGCTTTCTCCCAGCCAGGCTTCTCGCTGGACTGGGTGAGAGGGTGACTTGATATCAGCTGTTGTGCGACAGTTATGCCGTGTATTCAGCTCCATCTCTTTCGGCAGACTCGACTGTTTCTGCTGTCATGGCACCACACCCCCATGCATTTCTTTCTACTGCCTTTTGTCGGGTGGGCTCCCTGCAAGCGCTTTTCCTACTCTGTGCCTCCAGGTTTTTGATCTGCAGATCTTCTCAGATCTGTCCTTGGAGGCAGGTTCTGCTGTGGGGCCACACCCATTAGAGGCATGGCTGTGTTCTCTGGAGGCTGGTTTGGATGTGGGGCCCCACCCCCTGATGCAAGCATGATAGGGGGAGTAGGCACATCCTCCAATATAGGCGCAGCCAGGCTCCATGGAAGCTTGGCTTTGGAGCCAGCCCGCTCAGTCTCCGGAAGGGGCAGTCTTGGCATTTCCATGGTGATGGGAGATGTGGGCAGCCCTGGTGCAAATGGTGGGGAGGCAGTCTCAGTAGCCGCATGGGACAGTGTAATGGCCACAGGATTCCTCTTTGTCCTGGGAAGGATTGGAGCAGCTGCCACATGGTCTGATCCCCCAGAACAGGGCGGCATGGTGTGCCCACCTGGATCTGCAGTATGGTAGCCTGAGGCAGCTGAATAACGACTCAGCTCAGCACTGCAGTCTAGAGTGGCACATCTCGGAGCTGCTGGAGCTGTGGCAGCTGCCTTCTCTCCACGTGGCTGGGTTGCACAATTCATCCCCCCACCTCTCTGAGCAATGCCAGCAGCCGCGGCGTGGGCAGCCCTCGGAATGTCTCCGTTTGCTTGGATTTCCCCACTCCCCAGGGCTATGCCCCTCCCCACGATGGCTCCACAGCGGTCAGCCGCGGTCCCACTGTAGCAGGGCACGTTCTCACAGCGGCCGGGGCCAGCTGGCTCTGGCACAGGGGAGCATAAAGGAACAGCTGCGCTGCTGCCCTTCTCTTTGCCTTTCATAATCCAGTTGTTTTAACAAGTCCATAACGAGCATCCATGGCTTTATAATACCGATGGCTGTGTCATTGCCAAATGAGGCTGCTGCAAATATATTCTGTCCAACGCTCTCCCAAAAGGGTAAATCTAAAATAGTCCCTTTGGACACATCGAGCTCATGGCTTTCATACCATGTGAGCAAAGCTTGCAGAGCTTGTTCATCGTAATGAATCCCTCTTTTTTTTTAAAAAGGAAGATCCATACCTTTAAAATGGGGGTTTTCTGATGCTGAAATCCAGGCTCTCATGGTTTCCTAGGTGATTCCAGTCCACAAAACCAGGGTTTGAAACCTCGCAGCACTTTCCTCTATCTGCTGAAGGGATTTTTTACCACAATTTTCCACTGCCTGTGGTAGATTCACCACAATTCCAACGTCTACCCAGTGATGTCCCGGTTTTACACTATTCTGGCTCTTACGCCATACTGTATTCTGGTTCCAACACTGATCCCAGCTCTACGCCATATCGTATTCCGGTTCCAACATTGATGTCCAGCTCTGACGCTGTAATAATCCTGGCTTTACACTGTACTGGCTCTTACATCGTCTGTCTCCTTTGCTCTGTATGCAGAATATGGCTGAGTCCCAGTCATGTTGGGGTCACCATATGCGAGTGTAACATGGTGGGGGGAGTGGGCAGGAGACAAAGACCACTCACCCTGATGTTCATGTGGCAACAGAGAGCATTTATTTCCCAAGCATTTCCTTATATAGGGCATTTGAAAAACCCAGTCTGGACACTTTCATTAGCTATAACTCTACACTCTTTCAGGTTCTTGCCAGTGAGATGCCTGCAGCCTTGGGAAAGGTGTGACTGGGCAAGGCCCCTGTCAGTCACAGTGACAAGACCTAGTCTAAACTTACCCTCTTTCAGTTTGAAGCCATTCTACCTTGACCTTTCACTATACTAAGTTATTTATCAAATGGTTCTTTCTCACCCATGGTTTTTAGAAAAACTCCATGAGGTTATCTGTTCTTCTTCTTCAGGATTAATGTAACTTTTAAAAAATAATTGCATTCTAGCATAGGAGTATTTGAAATTACTTGCAGTGAAGATCATCCCCAATTTAACTGTATGTGCTGTTCAGAGGTGGTGGGGGGAGAACTAAAGGTCTTAGATTTCTTAAGTAGAAACTTGCATCATTGTGATTATTATCTTTTCCTAATGTTAAACAGAAGCCTAAAATGGAAGAAAGATTCTTGGTTTACAGTTGAACAAAAGAAGGAGCCTTTTGGACCTGGATGCTCTGAAGTGGAGCTCCTACACACCTCCAAAAAATTCAGCATGGTTCCACTGGTTGGGTGGGGCTGTTCTTATGTAGCTGTCTGTATGTTTTAATGCTTTACTAGATAAGGACAAAATATTCAGGGTGTTGCCAGACTGAGCTCTGTAATTGACAAGTTTTGTCTGGGTGTGAAAGTGAAAGTCAGCAGGAAAGCTGAAAATGGACCTTCTGAGAAAAGTCCTTTTAAAAGCTGGGGTTTTGCTGTGGAGATGGGGGCTCTAATACAGAAGTACACCAAGTACTTCTCTAATACTAATACAGAAGTACACCAAGTAGCAGATTGTCTGTGGCTCAAGAGTGTCTTTTAGAGTATCTGTTGGGACATATAAGGGAACTATCTCAAGTCCTGGTTCCATGTTTTTATTATGTTAGTCTTCAGCTCTGTTGCAATCATGAATCCTTAATAAGGTGCTAAGATTTCCATCAAAGTGTAGAGACTGGTAAGCAAAAGAGAATCAGGCTCTCTCTTAAGGGGCAGGACAATATGAGTAATAAAGGGTTGGTGTGAGGTTTTTGCCTTGAGATCAGAGATGAATGCATAGTGTGCAGTATTGTTTGTAAAGCAAGTGTTGAAACTGCATTTGTAGCATTTCTTTTTAATGTGCCCGTTGAAGGTGTAAAATATTCGTTTTCCCAGACAAAAATCTAAAAATAAGGTAGTTGACCTTTATATGGAAGAGTTCTCAAGAGATTTCTGCAACTCTTTTCCTGGCCTAACAGGCTGAGTAGTAGTTATCATACCTGTGGTAGCTACTTCAAACGTGAATTAAGCTCAGTATTCACCGAAGGATTTTGTGCTGTTGCTCTTTCCTTTCTTCATCTTTGTTTCAAATGATTCTGTAAGGCATGGGTTATTAAAATTCTAGTCACTTGAGAAATTATTTAGAGATGTTCAGAGATTTTCTGTTGTTACCTGTATCATACTCAGTTAAGTAAAGAGCACTATATCAACTAAAAACATTCCTTGCTATTTTACTAGGTGGTGAAGAACTGAATTTGTTTGGCGTACACAATGTTAGAAAAACTTACTGAAATAACACCTTCTGATGTGGTTAATACTTTTTTAAAGAGGTTCAGAAGATCTAATGTGCCCTGTATTGCAGGAAGGGGTTTATCTGTGGTTCCTGGCGTTTGCCAGTGGTAGATTGGTGGAAGCAGGAGCCCCATGTGTGGAAGAACATCTGCCTTTCTGAATGTTCTTTCTCTGGCTCAGATCTGAGCTGTTAATCCAAATTCTTCCCACTTTTACTGTTATCAGATACAAGTGATGTATTTTCCAGTGCTACAACAAGAAGTTTCATCAGTTTTCTGTGTTGTTTTTCATTGTTCTAACCTCAACATGAACTGAATTTCCCCATCTTCTCTGAACTGTCATCCTGCATACAATCTCTTCAGGATGTTTTGTTTATTGGGTTTTGGGGGTTTTTTAAAGCTGCACCAGACTTCACAATGGGCTGATGTTATAATGCTGTGAGTGTTGAACATGATCCTTTTTGGATATACAACTTTCTTCTCTTCTGCTTAAAAGTGGTTATGCTTGCTATTTTAATTATCCTGAGAGACACAGGAATCATTAATATTTTCATCTCTTTCCTGAGAAGTGACTTAAGTTTTGGTTACTGTGAGATATTAAAGTTTCTCAGCTTATACTTTTATGATAATCCTGAAGTTTATAGGAACCAGCAGGAAAAAAAAACCCAAAAAATTATTTTCTTTTAAGTGTTGATATTTGACCATCATTGCTTATAATGCAGCTCAGTTCACATTTTGGAATAAAATAGTTTCATGAGGCATGACTTGTGGAAGACTACATTTTGTGGTGAATTTACTGCAATAACTTGGTTTTAGTGGCACTCTGTGCTGCATTCAGGGTGAGGAGAGCACCAAGAAGACTTTGTGTGTAAGGAGGTAGTAGAAGAGCCCTTCCCAGTGATCAGCAAGCTGGAGCAAGCACATGCTCCAGCGTGTGCTGATACTAACTTTCCCACCAAAATGGGAAAAGCACTGAGCTAGACAGAAACTCACAATGTGTTACCAGTTTCAGTTTCACCACAGTGGGATTCAGTTATTTACTCCCTCCCCTGTGACAGCCGTTATCAGGTTCAGTAGAGGTGTGATACCATGCAGCCTTCAGCCCAGCTTTGCCTTGTCAAAAAGCAGATGTCAGCCTTCAGTTCTCTCTGCCTGTGTGCCTCTGAACCAGTCTGAATTCTCTTACCAGTCCTGAAAATTAGAATCATAGAATAGAATCTCCTGAGGTAGAAGGGACCCACAAGTATCATCCAGTCCAGTCCTGGCCCTGCACAGGACACCCCAGCAATCCCATCCTGTGCCTGAGAGCGCTGTCCAAATGCTCCTGGAGCTCTGGCAGCCTTGGGGCTGTCACTGCTGTCTTGCGGAGCCGTTTCAGTGCCTGTCCACCTGCTGGGGAAAAAACATTTTCCTAATATGCAACCTAAACCTCCTCTTACACAGCTTCAGCTGTTAATTAATTGTTTTCCAAAGCTTCCATTGTAGGATGTGAAGCCATATCAAAGCACCCAGACTTCAGACAGAGACCAAGCATTTGATTTCATTAGGGTTTTTTCCAGTTTTCCTTCATGTCTTTCAGATGAGCCAGAAAATGTAGTGACAGTCATCTGCAGATTTGAATTTCTGCCATTGGGTGATGCTGTTTGTTTGAAATTGTAGCCCTGCAGGATTCTGCTTCTTGCTCTTCAGCATGGCAATGCTTGAGCCAAGTTTCTTCATGCCTGTGCCCAAAGGAATCAAGGGACTGGTCTAATTTTTAAAGAGGCAGGGGATGAGATTGCACAAGTCCATGTAAGCAAAGGTTCTGCCCATTCGGTCTTATTTGCAGAACTCCATTCAGTTATCTTTTCTGCTTGAAATGTGGGCTCTTCAAAGAACCCTGATGTTACAAGAGGGTTGCAATCATATAAAAATAGGTGGTGGTAACTTCTGCATGCTTTTATCAACGAATTTAATCTGCCTGCTATCCTCAGCCAATGACTGGAAGAAACCTACTTAGCTTTTTATGCAATCAGTGGTATAACAGGTGACAAGAGAAGAACTTGCAGTCTTTACAGATATTTTAGAAAAAATCTTCAGTTCTTGCATTGTTTAAGGGCTTCATAAATATTCAGTATTTTCTGCCTGTGTTGTGAGAGAGAACAGACTTAAATATTCCTTTTACAGTCTATTCATATCTTTAGCGTGCTAATTCACGTTAACTGTGCTGTTTGAAAGCCTTCTGTTCTTTAACCAAAAAAGCTCAGTACTTTGATCAAGAACTGACAAAGAATTTCCTCATTCAGTAGTATTTAAATGTTTAGAACTATGAGTCTCCAAGTTTGCCTCATAACTGCAGTCAATCAGATATATTCAGATTGTTATGGCAGAAGTGGTTTGTTGGAAGGATTTCAAAGGGACGTTGACCAAAGATCTCATAAAGACACTGGAAGAACAATTGGGTTTAAGTTCCTTGAATAGGCCTTGAATGGCCTGTGTTTAGATATTGTAGCAATGGGAGCAAGATCAAAGTATGTCAAGTCATGTCTATACTGAAAGTCAGAGCACCAAGAAGATATTTAATTAATCCTCTGCTGTTTGTGAAATGCAGAATGAGGCAGATTTGCAAAAGCCAAGGTGATGGCTTGATTGGATGTATTAAGATTTAGTTAATTAAAGACTGCTAGCAAGATTCCTTCCATCTTGCCCTGAAGCATTTCCAGTGGGTAACAACTCAAGATTGATTGCTTCCATCACATGCTGACACTAAACTCCTCTCTAATGAAAGAGAAACCTGTGCCACCAGTGTGATTTTCCTTCTTGCTCGTAAGGGTGTCACTCAGTGGGGCAAGAGGAAGCACTTACTGATAGCCAGTATATGTTCAGGTCCCCATAGGCTTAGCCTGAGGGAAACTAAGGGAGCAGACAACAGGTTGGCACATCTTTTTATCCATCTTCCAGAACTGGTCGAGTCTCCCATGGACTCTGCTTGGAAAAAGAAAGTGATAATACATAGTATGCCCAAACAATCCCTGTTTACAAGACTGACCCCCCTAAATTTCAAATGCATTCTCACAGTCTGGAATTCCAAAATGCCCTTTTCCAGCACTGATAGAGGATTGAGTGAAAATGTCTGTGTGTGTATTGCGTTTGAGTGAGGTAAGTTCTCAGCCCTTTTGGTGCTGTGCTTTGCTTTAGTAGCTGGGCAGGTGTTGATGACACACCAGTGTTTTGGCTACTGCCAAGCAGCACTGTCCTCTGACATTCCTTCCCTCACAAAGGGGATGGGAGTGGGCAAGATCCGGGGAGGGAACACAACCAGGACAGCTGGCAAAATTAGCCAAAGGGATATTCCATACCATATGATGTCAGCTCAGATATATAAGCTAAGGGAGAGAGGAGAAAGAGGGAGCATTTGTGATTCCTCAGTGTTTGCCTCCTGGAGGAATCCTTATGGGTACTGAAGCCCTGCCTCCCGGGAAGTGTCTGAATATCACTGCTAATGGGAAGTAGAGGTTGACTTTTTTTTCTTTAGCTTACGTGCACGCAGAATCTTGCTTCTTTTACTGTAATAAAAGTGCCTTATCTCACCCTGATAGTTGTTCTCGGTCTTATTCTCTCCTGTGTTCCATTTGGAAAGGGAGTGATAGAGTGACCTAATGGGCACCTGGCACCAAGCCAAGGTCAACCCACTACAGTGTGCTGGTTCTAAATGGGTGAAATAGGTGTAGGAACTCTTGGCAGTTCCGATACACAGATAACTAATGGTTTTAAGCAAAGTCATTCTTCGCAAGTTAAAGCAGGATTAAAGTTCAGTATAAAAATTATTGCAAAGTCCTTCTGGCTGGTTATCACAAATGTCCTCTGAGGTGGAAAAGCAGTAATCTGAGGAGGGACAGAAGAAAGCTTTGTCTGATTTTATTTGCACTTGCCTTTCTGTCAAAATTGTGTTCTTGTCTTACTGTTCTCATTTTTGAAATGGAGTATTTCCCTTAACTGAAGAATGAGGAAATTGGTAATTAACAGAAGTTAGATATTTTGGAGTTTACTTGCTGTATAATTTTATGTATATATATATATATAGGCATGTATGTATGATTTATATATATAGGTATGTCCATCTGTGTAGATATATAATATAAAAATATACATATGAATACAAAAATATAATAAATAGTTGAAAGAGAAGCATAGCCAGCAGGTTAAGAGAGTTGATTCTTCCCCTCTACTCCGCTCTGTTTAGACCCCAGCTATAGCACAGCCTTCCCATACCTGAAGGGAGCTGATAAGAACAATGCAAGAGAGGCTGCTTACCAGGGCCTGGAGTAACAGGACAAGGGGGAATGGCTTCACACTGACAGAGAGCAGAGTTAGATGGGATGTTGGGAAGAAGGGTGATGGTGTGAGGGTGTGTGAGATCCTTCCGTGTGAGGGTGATGAGACCCTGGCACAGATTGCTCAGAGAAGCTGTGGCTGCCCCATCCCTAGAAGTGTTCCAGGCCAGGTTGGATGGGGCTTGGAGCAACCTTGGATAGTGGAAGGTGTAAGGGGGTGTGGACAAGATGATCTTTGAAGGCCACTTCCACCTCATACCAGTCTGTGATGCAATGTACATACATATATATATAAAAAAACACACATACACACACAAACTCCTCATTTGCTTCAATGTACTACTCCAGGAAGGCATCTCTGGATAAAATTGAGAAGAATGGTATTATTTTTGGTTAAAACTAATTGTATCTTTGATTTACTTCCCTTTGATAATCTTCCCACAAGCAGAGTTCAAATTGTATTACACAGATACACTGTGAAAGAGATTCTCAAATATGAGCCTAATTACTCTCTTGATTAAGAATCATAACTCTTGTTCAATTCCTGGGAGAAAATTTGCACTGTTGAATTAAAAAAAAAATACCATAAATATTTCTTATGTACCTTGGTGTATCATTTTTTTATTACTGGCAAGATGATGTCTTTTGGCATCTCTTACTGAACTTTGTTTAAAAATGAGTTGTAGCACAATCTTACTGATGGAAAAGGAAGAAAGTAAAATGATGCTGATACTGGAAAATATGACAAAATCATATGAACATACATGACATGAATTTACAGAAGTTGAAAAGTCTTCTTCTGCAAGCCAGCAGTACTTTGAAAAGTGCAAGTACAAGAATGCACAAATCTTGAATGGTGTGTGTACCCCAGGATGTGATTTAAGTCATGATATGAACCCTGGGAATGACAATCCCCTGATGACGGTTTCCTGTGGAACAGAATGTCCAGCCCAGGAGATCTGTGTAGCCAAGACTGGTGCAGTATTCTGATTTCAGTTTTGTTATGCATTCTTCTTGTCTAACTTAAAAAAATATAATTTTGTTGCTTTTAACAAAAAATTTAGATAGTTTGCTGCCTCTAATGTAAAAATAGCCAGTGTGTTTCATTTCAGTCTAATAATTTTTTAGGTTATATGTACAATATTTCAGTTTGCCTTAATATTTTTACATTATTACAATCTGACTGATATTTGAAGTGAAATATTGAATCTGGCCAGGCTGGACAGGGCTTGGAGCAATGTGGTGTAGTGGAAGGTGTCCCTGCCCATGGCAGAGCATGGATTGAGATGAGCTTTCAAATCTCTTCCAACACAAACCATTCCATGATTATATGATGAGGATTAGCTTCATTTTGTAAAGATAGAATTTTTTGTGTTCTTCATAAACTAGAATAAGTATTAAATATAAGTGTCTTTCCTCTCTGTTTTTCTGCATGTTTTAGCATTACAGTCAGCTTTGATTTGACAATATTCTTACCTATAACAAAATAAGAAGGCTTTAGATTTTGGTCTAGCAATTACTGTTCTAAAGCACAATTATGGAGTTCAGTAGATTCATATTGAAGATGGCAACACATGTTGAATTTTAATAGGAGGAAATTATAACATTCAAACCAGTTTTTTTGCATCTTTTTAGAAAATGAGGGGTGCTACCAATGGAGCTGTTCAGGGCTTGAAATTTTCTGTAGGAGAGTTTCCATAGGAGAGTTTCCAACTTCTCTAAAAATCTCTTCATCCTTTACTCCAGCAAATGTATGATTGTGCATTTGGCTTTGGAAATACTGAAGGACTTTATTTGGACATATTGAAGACCTTTATTTCAGGTAATTATTCATTATTGTAGCTAAAAATAATAATAATAAAGAAAGCAGTGTTTTGCCTGCAAACAAAAATGCAAGCAGTTCAGTGTAATTAGTCATAAATTGGTAGGTTCCCTTTAACCTGCATCTAATTTTTGTTTCCTGTTACTTGAGTGTCACTCCCTCAGTATTTTCCAGCCAGGTCTGTTTAGTTGTCTCAGCTCTGACTGTTCCCCACAGCTCCAGGCATAAGAAGCAGAAGCAGTTTGAGAGGATACTAACTATTGCCAGTTCGTTGGGAAACTACAATCCAAATGGACTATTTCATGGTTGGGAGTGTCACCTCTTAGTTCCAGCTCTTGAGTTATACAGATTCATGAGCACCTTACTGTTCAATGCACTTCTTTTAAAGTGCTTTTAGAATTTCTGGCTGCTGAGGAAAAAAAAAGCTTATAGTTCCCCTACAATAGATCAACCTGGTGGCAGCTGATTGAGTTTCTGATTCAAGGCTTTTTCTCCTCTCACCTTCTGACCCACCATTACTGTCAACCTGTTCCTGCAGGCGTTTCTATAAAAGTGTTGACCTGCTCCTTTTAAAATCAACTTCAAATGAAAGTGTTTGTTATTAAACTCCTATAGAAATTTTCTTTCTTTTGAAAAACAGTAAAAAATACTGACTTACAGAACTCAAAGTTCTTTGAAAAAGTTTCTAATTTTTATGATTGCATTAATTATGGTACAAATTTCATCTATGGAAATGTGCCCTCAAGGTCTGTTCATATGATATTTTTTTCCTTGGTAATGGACTTGCTAGGAAGAGTTGGCTGTGCTTGCGTATGTTTCCTTTAAATAATTTTTAATAACATGGTGTATATATACTTAATGTAGAGTAATGAAGCGGTCTTGAAACAAGAACTCTTTCCATTTTTCAATTGAAATATGCAGTCTTGTCTTTATAGGCTGTCATCAAATTAATGATCTGTTGCAAGAAAATAAATAACAATATAAATAAAGAAAAGCAGAACATTCAAAATTGTATAAACAATTGGCTTAGTGCTTGAGTATATATACACATGCCTTTTCTAGTGCAATAATATTTTCAGGTAAATTAACCCTATGAAAGGATACATTTATTATGGAGTTTTTAAAACAATTTGAACCACACTGTTGCAAATTTGAAAACCTAGAATTTTGTTTGTCACAGATACAGGAGTTCAGCTAGAAATGGGGAATCTTACTTTTGTAGTACCTCCAGTTGTTATTACCAGACTACAGGACATTTAGAGGAACAAATAGTCAGAAAACCCTCTGGTAGTTGTAATTTAGAAGTAAATGAAAAAACGACTATGCAGTCTCCTTGTGTACAGCTTCATGTATCATCTCGCTCAGTAGCCTGAGGCATTAGCAAGCTTTCAGCATGAAATTTAGTGCTAGAGCATGCATTCCTGATTTATTGTATATCATGCATACCATATATATGGCTTTTATAGACATATAAATCACAACATTGGGAGTCTTGTTTTCTAAATGTAAAGTTGATCTTAATCTCAACAAGGTGGATAAATATATCTTAATAAGGGAATCTGATCCTTTGCAAAGATTATGCTTGGTGAATCATTAAAAGGCAATGTGTATTCTTAGAATTTCAGGTAAATGCAGGGAATAATTGCTCAGCTTTCTGTAAGTCTGGATTGTCAGCAAAGAAACAGTGTCAATGTCATATGAGTCCGTGGTGAGTATAGCAAGTAAGTGTTTGAGGGACTATTTCTACCTTTGAGGGCAAGTTGCAGAGTTTGGCATGGATCACATGCACATCCCAGCATTCTCCTCTTCCTCTCCTCTGTCACTGTTATAGATGCATGAAATGAGACTCCAACATTTCTTAAGATCAGAAGGCTAACTTTATTGTTACACGGCGTCTTTTATACCACGACTCGCAAACCATTATTTGATTGGCCAGGTGGCACAATGCCTCTCTGCCACCACTTGGGCTGAGGCAGAGAACAATGTTTTGAGAATGAACAGTAAAGGAAAAGTAAACAAAAGGGATATTTGTAAAATAAGGGAAGTTTACAAAAAGCTTTATCAGTCCATTGTCTGAGAACATGAAATTCCTCACTGAGCTGTCCTTGGAAAGGCAAGCAGCTCTCTCCTGGGAAAGCCTAAAGCCTGTTCTGAGATTTCTCTAAGTTGCACTGAAAAACCAGCCCCACACCCCTCAATCCTCCGCCACCAAAATCAAATCACAGAACTGCCTTTCCATTCCTTGGGAAGAGCCCACGGCCTGCACAGTGTACTCAGCAGTTTCTGAGTGTTTCCCAGAGAAGTGGAAGTTGTCAGGAGCCAGCAGCCCCGGGGATCATCTGAAAAATGCGGCAAGGCAGTGCCAAATCCCAGCATCCCAGTTCTGTGTCTGCTCTTGCACTCAGAAGCTCTGCTGAAATGAGCTGTATCGACCCAAGTTTGTTGCAGCCTTCAGACTTCACTAGTGTATTGTTCACTTCAGATGAGGTTGATTAATCTTGTCCTTCCTTCCACCCTACGTTCTACATCTCCTGTAATTGTTGTTGTAATTTTTTTGATCACACTGAGAGGAGTTAGACCTTGAGTCCCATTGGGTTGAGCAATGGAGACCTGCACCTACAAATGTTCTATGTGGGTAAACCTTTGGCAGATCGTTGCTAGTTCATTTGCTCACCTCTTGAATCACCACACGTGGTTTTGAAGCTGCAATGTGCCCTGCTGCTGTATTAACCTCATGACATTCTCTGGTTCCTTACCTATCCAGTAGTTTGTTTTCCTTGAAAATAGTTTTCAAAATAAAAGCAGCTCCCAACCACATGAGAGGTTTGTTAAGTAGTGTGTTTATGTGCTTGTACAGAGTGGGGTGGGCAGGCATTCAGGATCAGCGATGGTATTTTAGAATGCAGTTGGGCATTCTGTAAGTCCTATGAGAAGCTGCTGAGGGAGCTGGGGGGGCTCAGCCTGGAGAAAAGGAGGCTCAGGGGGGACCTTATCGCTCTCCATAACTCCCTGACAGGAGGAGGTGAGGCTCTGCTCTCCGGTGGGGGTCAGGCTCTGCTCCCAGGGAGCAAGGGACAGGATGAGAGGAAACGGCCTCAAGGGGAAGTTCAGGTTGGACATCAGGAGTAATTTTTTCACGGAAAGGCTGGGCAGGCATTGGAAGGGGCTGCCCAGGGAGGTGGTGGAGTCCCCGTCCCTGGAGGTGTTCAGTGACATGGCACTCAGTGCTCTGGTCTGGGTGACAAGGTGGGGCTTGGTCGCAGGTTGGATTTACTGATATTGGAGGTCTTTTTCAGTATTAGTGATTTTGTGGATCTGAGCTATGTTATGGTGCAAGTGGACCATGTCATTTGACAGCTGATGTCTTCAGTGGTCATGGGGGTGCAGTGTACGGTGCAAGGATTTCTTCTGTTTTTATTTATTGCTATGGTTGTAGATAACTGCTGAAAGGGGGCAAATACTAAACTGTTACACTACTGTAACCTAGAGTAACATTTGGCTTGTTTTCTGATTTCTTTTGGGGTTTGGCAGTTTGGGACATTCCAAAACTGTACAGGAAAACATACAAAAAACTTTATGCTGCCAGAATCACACTTTGTAAAAATTGTCAGTGGAAAGACTCTCTATAAGTTACTTTTAACTGCAGTTACATCAGCAAAACAGGCTGCAAATGTCAAAAATGATGAGCCATCATAAAAAGATCATAATTGAGATTTTTTTGCAGTTAAAAGTGAAACACTGTTACTGACAAAATCCTGGAATCATCAAGGAATTAATACTGAATGTATAAAAGGCAGGAAAAAGATCCCAAACCAAAGTAAACCCCCTTCTGCTCTGCAGTGTGAAAAACATGAAATGTTTCAATAATAAGCATGCACAGGGATTTCCCCCACTTCTTTCATTAAGCTGATCAGAGTCATAGAATCACAGAATGGTTTGGGTTGGAAGGGACCTTAAAGCTTCTCTCATCCCACCCTCTGCTATGAGGGGACATCTTCCTCTAGACCGGGCTTCTCCAAGCCCTCTCCAACCTGACTGTGTTAAAGAATAACACTTCCATTCAACTATACCAGTTTACAAACCTTAGGTTAATACTTTTCTCTCTAAAAAAAAGACGACTTCTTTGTCATGCTCATATACAGTGGTATTTTCCAGATTTTATATTTGCGTATAGTGTTGCTAGTCACTCTGTAACGGACCGGCAATCCAGAACACCTTTGTTAGTATATCTTTACTTCTCATTAAAGAAAGATTATAGACCACACAGCTGATGAGAAACTGAGTAAAATTTCATTTAAAGCGATAAATCAAATGTGGAAAATTACATTTGTGGAAATAGTCACCTTTTTTTCTCAGGGTACCATCAAGTGAGAATGGATGCATCATATTAATGAATGTTAACTTTAATAAAGCTTCTCAATGTATTTAAACATTTTTCTATTGAAAAGTATTTCTTTCATGCTATGGCTTCCCTTATTTTAATACTACCAGATCTTTTAAATACCTCACTGAAAGTCTTCTGTTTTCTTTGTTTCATTTCGGCATATGAGAAATCATTTAGTCTGTCTGGGATACTCTGATTGCAAGAGAGTATCTTCTTCAGGCAAAGCCCTTAATCATGAGAGGGTTTTATTTGAAAAATGTGTGACTGTTGTCTCAGTAAAATTGTTGCTGAAGTCGTTTGTGACATTAGTTCAATTATGCAGAAATAAATTCCATCTGAATCATAGAATAATCCTGATTTGGAGGGGAGCCACAAGGGTCATCAAGTTCAGCTTCTGGATCTGGCTTGTAAACAATTAAAACTGAATCAAAAATTTACTCTGTTAGTTTTATACTCACTTAATTCACTGTAATTTCTTGGTTTTGACAGTGTTTACAATTTGTTTTACTTTGCAGTAGATAATTTCTACAAAAGCAGAATACGAAAAAGAGGCATAAGAAATCCCAGCATCCGCAGTAGGTCTGGTGGTGTTGCTACCTATGAAGCTGATGTGGTAGGTTGGAGTAACTCTTCCAGGTAATATGGGCAGGAGCTGGTGGCTGAGCGTGCAGAGCTTGAGAGGGAGGAATGAAAGGATCTTGCTGTTGGATCATATTTAAAAGAAGAGCTGTTCCTCATTAGGGAGTTAAGCTGAGTACTTCAACCTTCTCTTACCATTCCTAAATGTCCCTGTGAAGTTGTTGGGATTTATTTGTGCATTGAACAAATAAAAATTATACTGAATTTGCGTATAAAATGACACAGAGGAAGAATTGCAAGGACTTTACAGAATGTATTTACACCAGGGTTGATGTTTTGTGTGGGCTTATAAAATGAAAAGATAGCTAATGAATTACTTTTGAAAAGTTAAAGAAACTGTAGTTGCTTTGCTTTTGTGTTTGAGAGGACATGCCATCAGTTCTATTTTGAATGAAGAATACTTTGTGACTTCAATGTATCATAAAATACTAGGAAAAAGACATGAATCAGTCTCAGCAGAATAGTGTATATCTAAAGCTTCTTCCAGCTCGAGAATCAATTTGCACTTGCATTGGCCCCCTTTGAAACCATCCCCAGTAGACTCTCCAGTAAAGTGAGACAACATCTGTTAGTCCTGACAGAAAACAGCTTTTGTAGTTGTGGCATTTGGGGTGGTTTGTTTCTATTGTTTTTTTTTTTCCTTTCAAAAGGACCATACTTCCGTTATTTACATTTTTCCTGGAAAACATCATATTTCATATAAAATAGAGTGTGAGTTTGGCATTGCTCAGTGTGACGTATTATTTGCTACAGTATTCAGTGATGGGGTTGTATGGCTTGCTCGGGCTTCTGAGGGCTTCCTTGACTGGTCTGATGTAAAACACAAGCAAGCAAATGCCATTAAACTGTCTGCTCACTGTAGTAGCCAGCTGGGTCCTGCAGTCTCCCATTTACTGTTTCTACAGCATTCTAAAAAGACATTTTACAGTCTTTTCCAGAAACACTTAGTTTGACTATGCTTTAACCTAGTGAAAAATTTAATTATCATCAAGGATAGTTTTGTAGTTAACGTGTAACAGAATACACATCCTTAACACATGTACTAGTAAATTAATGGTTCATTCTTTGACCTGTCAGTAAAATCTTGGAAGCTCTGCGTACAAGGGAATGTGAAAGCAGAGAATCGTAAATGCCTTTAATAAATGTCTCTGTGTGATTTCCAATCTTCTAACCTACTAGCTTTCTCTTTTTCTTCTTTTCTCACCCCTACTGCTTTGGCTGTGAAGTTTGGGGTGGTATACTCAGTAACTTATTCTTTACAGCTCCTTAAAAAAATTGAGCAGTACTTAAGTCACTTCACAATTACAGTAGGAAACTCTGAGGAATTACAGGAAACTGCCACCACTTTGCTTTTAGTCTTGAGTCCGTTAGTGCACTCTGAAGTGCTGTGATTCAGTGTGCTCAATTTAGCTGCAGAATTTAACCATGAAGCATAGAAATCACTGGCATAAATAATTGTGTGTTTTGGAATCATCCTACATTTTTTCACACACGTTATTTTCAACATTTGAGCATTTGCTGCAGATGGAATTATATGTCTGACATTGATTTTTTACTTTTTAAAAAAATCTTTGTTTCAAAGTGAAACTGAGAAAGTTAAGTAATGCTGAATGCAACAGAAGTCATCATTGGAGCATGGAAGATCCAATTGGAATTTATTTTTGCTTGCTGAATTCAGAAATTTCCAAGTAAGAGTTGTAATCCTGGATGTTGGGAGTGGAAGCAATTTCAGAATATAGTTGTGATGTGTGAGAGTGATGACATATGTGGCCTCTGTGAGGGTAGTGTATTCATCAAAACAGGGTGTGATTTTGGATTGGTTTTCCTCCTTTTCCATTCCACCCACTTTAAGTTGAAAGTAGCTGGCAGTTTTCAAGGATTTCAGTTGGACTGTGTGTCAGGGAGCAGTTGAAATGTGAGAAGGAAGCAGAAAGGCAGGTGTGCTAGCTGGTGGGGAGAAATGAAGTAAGTAACAAAGCTGGCCTGCGTAGTAGAGCAAAGTAACAGTCACAAGGCTGTGGTGCCCATTTTTGTCTGGAAGAGTGTGTGATCACTAGTGTAGAACAGTAATGAGGAAATCTTCAACAGGAGCGTTCAGTGGTAATTTATTTTTCTGTCAATGTCAATGATTTTCAAAATCAGGATTTTTTTGGATTGTCTGGAATTCTGTTCCAGAAGAAAAGTTATTCCGATGTAATATAAAATGTGAAACAGGAGAGAACAAAACTTTAAACAAACAAACAAAAAATATCTCCAAAAAATAACAAGCCTGTACACACAACCCACAAAAAAGTCTCTCATTTTAAATTAATTAAAATGAGTACCTCCTTTTAATTGAGGTACTCATAAAATGTATTCTAAAGCTTGACATGGAGGACAAAAATACTGTAGCCACCAAAACAGTGGCAGCTTGCCAGAATGACTTGAAACTTCCTATTACAATGGTGATTAAAAAGACTGAAAGGAATCATGTGATTTGTTGTTCAACCTTAATCACTGTATTTTTTCAGAACTTCAAAGTGTGAAGTCTTCGGTTTTCACTTTGCTTTAGAACTAAATAAATTTTTGAAGTTATGACAGTCTTTAGAAATTGTCTCTAGTCACATGACATTCTTACACTTAATTTCCTTCTAGTTTCTTTTTTTCTGATGAAAGAAGACAAGAGAATTAAGAATCACTTTCATAGCAGTGATTGGAAATCAACAAACTACGATCATTTGATTACTGGATTTCATGGGCTGAGAATAGGAGAGTGGGTGACTAGAAGTACATAAATGTATACTGTGGTGTTGATGCAAATTTGTACAAATTCAACTGATTTGAAGGGCAGTGTTGAATACTGGATGATGTTTAGCACCATTGTTCTCTTCTACTACTGCTGCCAGGATAGGCAAAGGCTACACTAGCAAGTATTGTGTGTTTCAAGCAAAACGAGTCTGTGTTGGACCTCACTTTATCCATGTCAAGTCATGGATCTAAACCGTACCAGAGCAAACAGCCTGCTTCTCATGGCAGTATCTATTTGTCGTGGCTTCTGGTTCAGGAACTGTACATAAGAGAATGAGGAAAGCTGCATTGTTTAAAAAGCAAATGTTCCAGTTGTATTACTGTCTCTTGTGGGAACCTATTCTGAGTTCTCAAGTGTTTGTATTATCATCTCAATGGCTAGAAACTCCTGGAAACTTTTGCTCTTGGAAAGACTAGTTGAAAAAATGATTTAGCAGCAGAGTTAGCTTGTTACCCTCTCCTCTGGGGGTAGCTGGACACTCTGCATCTGCTTATTTTGTCTCAGGCTTGATGATGTGCTTGGAACCTTTATCTTCCCTTCCTCTTCAATAAGGCCAAAACCCTCTTTTTCTAAACTAGTTATCTGAGGAAAGGTTTAGGACATCGCAAAGGTACCCCACATTTAGATTCCAAGATATTTTTTGTATTTTTTTTTACCTCCAAGAAAGAGGCAAGGATCTCCACTTTTGGGAGAGTTGAAATAAACCTCGTGTCTCTCTGGGAAATAATGCGGAAAGAGAGCAAATATCTTTGAAATTAACGTAGCAGGAGCAACAGTTTTTGTTGCCATGATTTCTGAGTTTCAGACAGTAAAGTGTTAAATACATGCTTACCTAGGTGATGTAGAGGTGGAAGAGTGTTCTGGGGACATTGCCTTGGTTGAAGTGGACATGAGCAAAGTCATCGATGCTGGTGTAAGGGGTGCTCAGACTAGCTAAGCAAGGCTGCTGTGATGTCCTGGAGAAGGTAGCCTATGTCCACAAATATTTCAATAGTTCTGCAGAATGTGGTGAACTCCTGTAATAGACTTCATGGCCGCAAGCCACAGCTGGCTGTATTCTAAACCAAAGTGCTTGTAGTCTGCCGTAGGCCTTGGAATCCAGTAGCACTGAAAGCCTAAAGTATTCTTTTGTCTTTTGCAGTAGAATATCCTGTGTATATCTCCTGTCACTTCTGCTGCTTAGAAAAACAAACAAAAAGCCCAAAACCAAGACTCAGAAATGAAAAAAATGAAGTAACGTTTTTCAGTATCATCATAAGTGCAGAGGAGCCTGTTTGGGAACCTAACTGCTGCTGTGTTCTTACTCTTATTAAGCTCTTCTGTTACCCACACTGAATACTGGATTCTGTCCAAATGTCTAATCACTCATTAGCTACTTGTTGAGGAGGTGTTGGAGGAAAATTGACTCTTGTTAGTCAGCCTGTTTGGTGTCAGGGTCTGAAGGACATATTTCTCACTACATATAAGTCATTATGTAGTCTCATGTGGTACATTCAGAAGGAGTAAAGCTTAAAAATATCTTTAGTGGTGGCCAAAGACTGGCAACAAATCACCAGTGTGTATTTCATTGTATTCCTTTTCTTTGTCATAATTTAGTGTTCTAGTGTGATTTTCTGTCTAAGGAAGTCATGCAAACTTAGTGACAGAAGCGTTTGAGAAGGTTGGAGCAATTCACCTGTCCAGAGCAGGACCAGGTAGGGTGTTCATGGCTGAGGTTTGTTAGGTTGTTTGCGGAGACTTGGAATATTGTAGTCTGCTCCAGGAGTTGGAAATTTGTGTGTCAGTTTATTGCAATGCTTCATTGACCATTACTGTTAAAGATACTTAATGGATGCGTAATGTGAGTGGTCTGTTCTTTAGGATCACTACTTCTTGTCCTCCTGGATGTGGATAATAAAATGTACTATTTTCCTAATTAAATGTTGCTGTGTTCACCAACAAGCTTCTGCTGTAGGTAAACCATGTTGCTTATGCACTTTTTTTTTAAATTTCATAAATTGTGGGGTTTAGGCATGTAGTGGTTTTGGTTCGCCAATTCAAAATTTTCACCAATTTTGAGATTTCCCAGCCAATGCACCGACTTCTTGCTGTGAGATAGGATTAGGAGAAAGGCAAAGCAGGCTCAAAACTTCAAAAGAGTATAAAGAAAAAATTATTAACAGTAACTAAAAAAGGGAAAAAAAGTAAGAATCAAAGCAAACCCTGCAGACCACTTCTCCTCCCCCCACAACCTTTCCCTTTAACACTGCCAATGTAAAGAACCAAACCTACAATTTCCAGTCAGTTTACTACCTCTGACACAGGCTTTTTACAGTTCACTCAGGGAGAGAAGTCCCCCTTGTTAAGGTTCTGGAGACTTCTCCAGAAGAGTGAAAATACAGTTCTCTCGTGGCTCTCTCACAAACAGAGGAAAATCTGCAATCGTGAAGTCCTTCCCATTTCCACAAGCCTTCCCACAGCTTGTCGATGGGCCATGTTGACTTACGGGATATTATTTTGAAGATGAGCCGTTCAAAGGCAGAAGTTCTCATTGTCTATCTCTAAAATTATTCTCATCCCTGGGAAGAGAGATCTGCCTCTTCTCCTCCTGTGGCAGCGGACTACTCCTCTCTCTCTTTCTGTTCAAACTTNGCAGCGGACTACTCCTCTCTCTCTTTCTGTTCAAACTTCTCATGAGATCACAGCTAGTTTCACATCTGCTTACTTCAGCATGAGGCATTTGCTCGACATCAATTTGAACACTTTCATCTCCCCATAATCTCATGTGTTACAAGGAAAAAGAGTCTTTCTCCATAGCTTTGCAAGAGGATTTCAGCCCAAAGAAGACAACTTCTCATCCCTCCCATCTGGGACTTAATTTCCTTCCTCACTGACCATGATATCTCATGTTACTCCTTTACATGCTTGCATCTTGTTCCTTTCTCTCACTTGGGGAAGGACTGAAGCACTGAAAGGGTTAACATGTCAGACTGGGTGTTCCCAACAGCTGGAGCTGCAGTTGAAGGAGGCCTGGGGGAAGCGATTCAGATCGGATCAGCCAGGCCCGAACTCAGGGATTTTCTAGAAATCTTGAAGTCATCCAAGATGGAGAGTCCACAGTGGCTGCTCCATATCCTCATAGTAAAAAAATTTTCCTTGTATCCAGCCACAACCTTCTCAGTTGCACTTTTATATCCATATTATCTCTATTTAAACTACTTTGAACCTGAGTCAGGAGAGCAGCTCTGTCTTTGGTGACCGATTTGTAGGGGTGTGGAAAGGCTGCCAGCAGGTTCCCCGGAAGCCTCCTCTTCTCCAGGTTCAAACCAGCAGTTCCCTCAGCCTCTCTGTGAGGCCCTTCAACTAGGTTGTCTCATGAATGTCAGGGAGTGAAATTGCTTCCCTGGATCTATTGGCTCCACTCACACAGATGTGGCTTAGGATGCTGTTGATGCATGTGTGATGGATGTTAATATCTTGATGATTCAGCTCTTGAGAAGTATGTTGCAATTTAATAATTTCAGTAATCTAGGGCACTAAGAGAAGTCATAAAATACAGTCATCAAGTGTGTTCTGCTACCTTAATACATGCGTTAGGATTCCTGTGGTGATGCCAGCCCAACTGTGTTAATCTTCCCTTTCGCTCTGACTTCACCTCCTCCAGGTTTTAATTATATTAGCCAGTCTAATTTGTCAGAGCAATATGGGGATCAGATTTACTGTTATGCTCCTACTTTTAGCCATGTGAGAATCATCAAATAGAGTAGATGAGAAACCCAAAGAAGTGCTCCAGAGAGGGAGAGTCACGTTGTGGCTGCTGAAGCCCTGATGCAGTGCAGACCAGGGCTGGTGTTTGGCAACCAACCAGCACAGCCCTACCTAGGCACCAGGTGCTGCTACATGAGTGGGTTTGGGCACTTACAGCTGCTGTGTGACAGAACTGGAAGCATTACAAAGAGTGAAGGGAAGCAACCAAGTTCATAAAATTGTGAAGTTTGCCAGTTTGATTGCTCCCAGAAACCTTTTAAGTTTCACAATGGGAGTTAAAATTTAGTACTATGGAGCTAAATGTGATTGAAGACAGACTTTTTGTCTGGTAGGAAACTGGTGATCTGTAAATGAATGTTGTCTCTAGAGGTTTTCCTTATAAATGGTTCCTGCTTGTTCCTGTTTTTTGACTAATTTCTAGAATATGTTTCCCACCCCCAACTGCTTTTTAACCTAGAAATTTGTCTTTCTGTTTTTCCATGTTATTATAAATAATGTGTGAAAAGAAGACTAAGTGTCAGCATTACTCAGACTGTTACTAGTCCACTTCTGTTTGAGAGAACATACTCATTTTGCTCACCTGTAGTTTGGTGAAACACAGCTTCTAAGAAATAGAAGTTTTTCTGTGATTGGAACAAACACCTTTCTCATTCTGCATTGATTGAAGACTGAAAATTGGTCGCATTTTGGTGGAAGAGTAGTTTATGTTCAGTTGTTGTTATGTAAAGGTGTGAATATCCTCTATTGCATAATATTACTCTTAGTTGATTTGGTGATGTTTCTAATGCCCAAAATGTTAATGATTCTTTGAAGAGATTATTTTTGCTGGACTATTTTTTTCCATTTTTGTCTGTACAGTGGCTAGACCTGGAGATTGTAGTTGTGTCTTGCTAGATGCAGGCAGATTTAGCAACAAGCACTGTCACCCTCAGAGAATTTGCATTCTTATCCCTGAGCTTAGCTCCATTGCTGCTAGAGGGAAAGATTCAGTAAGTAGTCTCAATTAATTTATACATTTCCTGAGCTCTGCTGTGAATGATTGTGTTAATGGTAATTATTTCTGTGTACTTTGTAAGAAAGTACTGGGAGATTGTCAGGAGCAGTTCTGTTTAGGCACATATTCTTCGCTGTGCTACTGACATTGTTTATACATTGGTCAATAAAAGTGACTTTTGTAAGATAACATAAAGACATCAATTTTCGTCTGTATTTTTTTCATTGGTTATCAAGAGAAAAAGCATAGCTTTTTCCTAGGGGCTGACATGTCCTAGATCATCTGAATTAAAGATTGTATCATTTCTTGGCCATGGAAGCAGTAGGCAAATACAGCCTTGGGCGAGTTCTTCTCATAAACTTTGTTTTATATTTGTATAGCACCTTTGCTTATGTGAGCTTCTTTTTAGAGCCTGGTTGAAATAATTAAGATAGATTATTAAATTTCAGATACAGAAGAGGAGAAAAAAACTAGCGCTCACTGTCACTGGGAAAGCCATTCTCTCTTCAGTGTAATACATTTTAATTTCTTTTACTGGCATGACACACATCTTCATTATGTTTCAGAAGCAAATGCAGTAAACAAATGACAGCAATATAAAGCTGTGTTGTGAAAGTAGGTTTTTTAACTGGCAGGGATGGATACCTGCCTTAGAATGCTGGATATTCTGTGTTTCTGCTATTTTAGAATACTATTTCAGGAACTTACATCATAACATTAGGGCAAGGTATTCATTACTGACTTGACTGAAGCACCAGAGATCATTAGTACAGAGCTGATTGTTTAAATTCTAAACTTGTCTTAAGTAACCTTGCAGCTCCATTTTCTATTTCAGTGTAGTTCAGAATACAGTATTATTCCAAATGACACTGTTCTTGATAATAAAATAACCTTGTGGCTTTGTTACAGTGCAGTGCAGTTCCCTGTTACTGGCCAACTATGTTGTCAGTAATGCAAATGGAGGATAGATTTAGTGATCTTTTGTAACAGGCCAATGTGAGCAGTTCTGTTCACCAGACACCACAACTATCCTATTTTTTAGTTTCTGTCTATAATTTCTTCCAAAATCTGGATAGATTACATCCAGTTTCACACCAGCCACAAATGTTCTCTTCACAAGGTACTTTCACACTATATTTAAAGTAAGATTTGGGTTTTGTGCAATATTAACTCCTTCCCCAAGTCCTGCAGAAGATCTCTGAAAAAACTCCACTCCCTTGCTCTACACTGGACATCTCCCAGACAGTTCTCTTTGAAACAAAAACTCAGAGACCAGTAATTGGTTGGAAGATTCCCAAAGCACTTTCTGTTGGGGAGTGTAGTTCCAATGAATCTGTGTAAGAGGTTGAAATGTAGGATGATTTCTCAGTGTTTGCAAAATGTGCTGGGTTGAGAGGTTACAAGGAAATGAGAGCAACAGGATTTGAGAGGCTCTCAGCAGTCCAAGTGAGACATTGGGTGGGACAGTGATTCTTCCCTCTGACTGCCTGTGGCATTCTTGTTGCAGAGGTGGCTCTGCTATGTGCAGAGCAGTTGCTGAACTGGCTCACATTATAGAGCACGAATTGTTGGTTGCCATAAAATACTTTTTCAGTGGACCACTGGAGGTTCAGGAACAGCTGGCATGGACTGGAACTTTTCTAATAGAGGTTGCTCAGGATTTGACTTCTTCATCTCATGAGTCACTTGAGTATATAAGTTTGTCTTGGGTAAGGACATTATAAGATTTTTCTTCTTGTTCCATTTTGCTGTGTAGTAAGTCATAGGTGACATTCGAAAGCTGGCATTGTGGTGACAAAAGCTGTGCCTAACTCATGCAAATTGTGTGTACAGTTGAATTGTATGATGTTAAAGAAACTCCAAGGAGGGAGGTGCAGTGCAGTGGTAGTTAGCAACTTGTTTTTTCATGAAGGTATCACTAAGGCTGTGGTTTGCTGCTGCTGTTCCCGCATAACTTTGAAGGAATCTTATTGTATTCTCACAGTAACTTTTTGAAACGTTGGTGGATCCTAATTAAAATTGTACTTTCCCGGAAAGCTTACTCTGTTAACTATACATCTAGTTTGAATCAAACGGGAGCATATTAATGCATGGTTTGTTTCTGTTGACAGCACCTGATTCCGATTAATTTCTACTGTTCAGCATTTCACTGGTGGGAAATAAGAGGTAGCATTGTAGGCACATCAGAGTTTGGCTACAGCCAGAACATCAAAGAACCAGCATTTCCCAAGCGTGTGCAAGTGCTGTGTTACTTAAAGGTCGCCACTTGTTCAAGCTTTGAAGTATGATACTATACATGGTGTATGGCCTTTGGAGAAAATACAAACATTTTGTGGAAAGAATGGATATTTTTAAAACTTGTATTATTAACTGTATTTCATGTAGGTAAAGTTAGGCATGTTAGCACAGATGTGCAAGGTGGATTTTAAGACCTAGCAATGCTCTTTGCTTCTTATACATGTAAGCATTGCCTGTCTGTTAGTCTGTCACCGCTGCTTTCTCGTGTAGCTTGAGACTCTGCAATAAAATTATCAGAAAAGGAACTTAAAAAGAGGCATGTGCTCATCTTTGTCTCTGTGTCCTAGTTTTACCCAGAGACTGTGATGGTCAGCCCCTCTCATCATTCCTTGGTCGATAACTGGATCATGCGACAGGGATCCCAAATGCCTCGCTTCAGTGCCATCCAGAATTGTAGCCTCGCCTGCAGTGTCCCAAAGACGGACTAACCAACTAATTATAAATTCATCCGGTTTTCGAGTGTAATCATTTCTTAGGCCACAAAGGTCCTTCAGGGAAAAGGACTCAGGAGTGACCTCTGACTTTGTTATTGGCTTTGAGGGTCCTTTCCCCGGATCATCATCACCCACTGACCAATCAGTTTTAAATGTGTGTTTTCCACCTGTCGTGGTAGGAGCAACAGCCATTGGTTGAGGCTCACTGTCCAGTTTAGCTGCAGACTTAGGCAGCTGCAGGCTTAAATTGTCTGGTTTAGCTACAACCTGAGTAGCTGGGGTGTTGGCTTCAGCCTGAGTGACTGGGATAGGTGCTGATCTATCTCCCTGCCACCCTGCTTCTATCTGCTGCCCTACAGTATCCAGCAGTGTGCAATAAGCATAGGCCAAGGCCCAGCTTATTGCAATGATCCTTTTCTCCTTAGAGTCATCGTGGCAGTTCTCTTCCAGATGTTTCCCCACCTCGTCTGGGTTCTGAATTTGTTCATGTGAAAATTCCCAGGCTGGGGGATAAGAAATTTCTTTCAGGGCTCGACCCATTCTCTCCCATTCTCCACATCACTCAGGAATTTCCATGCCTGGATCTGCTTCTGGGTCAGGGGACCCATCAGCTCCTCTGGTCATCTCAGCCATCATTCTAGAGAAGTTCCAGACCATAGAGAGGAAGTTTACCAGATTAAATACCAGATTAAAGAAGGTGGTCTCTTTAACATTCAGGGGAAACTGAACATTCTTAAAAAGTGACTTAACAAATTTGAAGGAGAAAAAGGAAAGGAAAGGCTGAAAAGCCTCATCCCCTGCTCCTCCTCTTAACAAACTGGGTGCAATTACTAAAAAATCCCCAAAACATGCTGCTGGAACTGGGATGCAGGGTGGGACAAAGAAACCAGAAACCATACATATCTTGAACAGACTCCAGTACCTTTGTGAACTCCCTGTAAATCATTATCACTGAGCCCAGCACAACAGCTATTCTAATCCATGCCTCTCTACTGTAAAAACTATGTGTTAGGGACAATACTGGAGCTATTTCTGGCTAAGAAAATAATCCTAGAGACCAGAAATGTATTAAAACTTCAAAAAAGCCTAGGGACCAGAAACACATGAAGGCCTCCACCCCAAGAAATATTATGAATTCAAATAACATGGCTGCTGACTGCTTTATTCCAATACAGAGTAAGCACAACCAAAATGCAATCAGTACAGGTTTTTTCCACTTTCTCAAGCCCTACATTGTGCACTAATAATTGTATTTGTCCTGGTTTAGGGCAATTTTGAGAGGAAAACCTCTAAAGGGGTTTCCTCTAGAAAGCAAATTCAAGTGGCCCTTGGTTTGGGAAAAAGATTTCCTTGGAGAAAAGTGAACAGACAAAGCATTCACCAGCACAAAAAATTAACGATATCAGTAAAACCTTGCACTGCTCCAAAAGAGATTACAAACTCAGAAAAGTCCCCTTTGTGGGCTGTAGCTCAGCTCACTCAGTCTCTGATCAGTCCCTCCTGGAAATGCCACAGCCCAGGCCCGGCCCAGCGGGCCACAGCTGCAAGCTGCTGGTGCTCTGCTGGGTGTTCAGTCCAGAGCAGGGTTAAACAGGTCCAGAGAAAAAGAAAACCCACAGTCCAAGGAACTTCTTTGCCTCAGCTAGCTAAAACTAACTAAAAGCAAAGGAGAGCTCTGTCCTGCTGTCTGTCCGTCCACAGACAACACAGGAGCAGGAATGTGGGGGAGCAAGTGCCGTTTCTGAAAAAAAACTGCACGCTTCTTCTTCCCCCCACCCCCCAGCCCTTGTTCTTAGAACCAGTCTTAAAGATGCAAAGCATACTTCTGGGCTAAACAGATGGTTGGGAATATGAGCATCATAAATCACCCCAGGACATTCTGAATTCAGTGTTATTGATCCATAGGCTGTTTGAGATTTCACATCTAAATCTACTCAACTTGCTTCTCTTATCACAAAACTTGTGTTTCAGAAAGCTGATGATCCTGCAGTGTAAACTTTGGGATTTATTTTATTGTCTTTCTTTTCCTTGGTACATAAGAATGCATCTTGTTTGCGGCAAAAAAGATGGAAGAGAGAACACCATCATCAAGTCTCGGCCTAAATTGGCATTACGTTCAATTCCTTTAACTGGCAGTTCTTGGTTTGAAATTAAATTTTAAGAAATTAAAGAATTTAAGATTTGGGCAAGTATATCTTGACTATCACAAGATGGTTGAGGTTGGAAGGGATGTATGAAGCTATAAATATGCATGTGTGATGTTACAGTGTACCTTAGGAGTTTGCATAAATTTCTTACGGAACGTACTTTCCATAAGATAATAATGCTCTATGTTAATTGTTAAGATCAGTTTGTCCCAAGTACTTGGTAAACTATATGTGTATGAGTCTATGAGGATTATATGTTGTTATTTCATGCACACAAATGTAGTAGTACAACTCATTAACTCCCATGTGTATGTATGCACAAGGAACTAACGACACCAGATCTCATCTTTGCTCATTTGCTAGTAACATAAGGAACACTTTCTCAAGGGAAAAACATCCACGGCTGTTACGTGATAGAAAGAATTTGTGCTGAGCATGTATGAGTAACAGATTCTACTGAAGGTACAGGAGATGTGGTCTCATGCAAACTTGTGTGTGTGTAGGTATATTTTTCAACTTCTTTTTTTTCCTATTTTTTGCTGCACAGTTTTCAATAATTGTTCCTTCTGGAAGCAAGCAGGAGCTTTAAGTGAGCATAGTTTATCTGGCACAGTGTGAGAAACAGAAAATACCTCAGTCAAACACTTGCTAAATGAAGGGAAAATATAAATTAGTGCCCGCTTTTGTTACTGTTATGTGATAGTCATGCTGAAAACATGCAGGTTTACTCTGCAGTTCATGTTAGCATGTTTACTATTTTTGATGAAACTAACATCTCTGTTATGTATTTACATGTTTCTTGCATGAAGCATTGTTAGTATTGTTGAGACATCTGTTAAATTAAACTTTTGGGTTTTTTTAGGTGCATGACTTGGATGGCATTTCCTTGATTCTGGACAATTGCAGCATTGATGACAACAATCCTTGTATCCTTTACAAAATAATTCTGTTTATTGAATATGACTCTTGAAAAGGTGTGGGGGTTTCATGGATTTATGACAGCATTGCTTTCACAGGGTATCTAGATGTAACTGGCCTTATGAGCGTCTAGGTTATATTTAAATGGTTCAGAAGTGAGCAAGGGCACAAATAGGCTTCTGTGAACTGGATTCTAAGTAAGTTAACTGAGGTTATATTCTGTTTCCTAAAATAATAAATATTACTGGTTTTCAAGGGCCTATTCAAAGAGCTGTGTCAGAAATCTGAATTCAGACTCTGGTCAATGTATCAGATACTAGAACTTTTGCTTCCACTGAAATCTGTTCAGGAAACTGAAATACGTACCTCATTGATTCTCTATGCTTGTTAAGTCAGATTGGGGAGCTTATTCTAAACACAGAGACAAGGCTAGCAAGCCGTTATGAAAATGTGTATAGTTGAGAGTTGAGAAAATCAATTATGCAAATTACTGAAACATTGGAGAGATTTTAATATAAATGGCATTGTGCTTCATATTAGAGATTTTTTTCCTGGAATTTAAGAGCAGAAACTTTCAAAAATAGATTGCTATTAGAGGGAAATAATCTTATATTGAAGATAAGCAGTTGTTAAGCAGAGTTATCCATCTCTTCAAGTAATACAAGTGTGTTCAGTGACTGAGCTGTGATTTTCTGTCATCTAATCATTAGCTCTTTGTAAGTTTCTGATAATTGCATCTGGAAATCAAATGTCTTTCCTGTACAGAGTCATGTCAGCTTTTTGACACTGAGCACATGAAATAGGTTTTCAAATGATTATATAAGAAAAAGCACACTCTTTTTAAAGTATAACAAACAAAAAGAGTAGTGAAAATGTTTCATATTCTCTCAATTGTGTCCTGCAGAACATCATGTACATATAAATATATCCTAAAACAATGAAATAATGTAGATGATAGCACAATGTTAACAAACTGGGTGGAGAAACAAGGGATGGTGAGTATCCTCTGAGTTAGTCAGTTTGATACTTTATATCCACAAGTTTTACACCTCCAGTATTCCTGTAGTTTGAGACCCAACAGTGCACTGAGTGGCAGAATTGCATTTCCTTGGTCCAGATCTGGTAACGGGCACAGCTGGATATGGTGGGATGGGCAGGGAAATTCCCTAAATGGAAAAGCAGCCTTGAGAAAACCTAGTAAGAAGTTTTTGTCCCAAGTGGCTCTTATTTGCTCCAAAGCACAGCTGTACAACCACTTCTAGGATTAATCCTTCATCTTAGCAGTAGTAGAAGAGGATAAAGTTGGAGACTCTCAATGGGTAGACTTGTAATTTATGGTCTCAAATGACAGGAACATAAAATACCATGAAAGTCTTTACTGTGTTTTGAGCAAAGTGAAACTTCTTGCACCTTTTGATACAGGCTGACATTTTATGGCTATACCATAAACTTACTAGAGGATAAAACTTTGTTTATTTGGTTTTTAAAAACATAATAACATCTCTGAATGTGAGTTTTCACCAGTGATCCATAGCATGCAGTATTGGAGGATACGGAAAATTGAGTAGCACGTGAGCACAGGGAGGACTTACCTGCTGTGACAAAGTTTGCTGCATCAGCTTTTGGAGTGCGGCTCCTGGTGATGCCTTAAGTTTTAGCTTTCATATTTTTTAGATTCTGTACTGCCTTAGGATGTGACTCTGAACTTCATATAAAGTGTTAGCAATTCTCTTCACAGTATACTTAGACAACACAGTCCTTTTCCAGCTTGAGAACCAAGGACATCATTGTAGCTTTAGACTCAAGAAGTATAAACAATGGCAAATTGAGAAAAGCAGTCTGAGAGGATGGGACTTCGTAATCTGAAGCTGTATTTGGACAATTGACCCCAATATGTAAATGGACCAAAACTTATACAAGTGTGAAAACTTGTGACTGGTCATCCATCTTGCATCCATCTTGGGTCCATCTTGGGCAGAGCCATGACTGGGCTCTTGTACTCAGCCCAAGATGTATCCTTTGAAGGCCTTTTAATAAATACCTACTTTATTCCTTTAACTCTGTGTAGCCTCTGTTCCAGGTCAGCCAGGATGCTCATATGCATCACTGGCTATAGCTCTGTTTATTGTTTTGACCTTTTGCTGTTCCAAGTGTGTGGGAATCGGAAAAATGACGACAGTAATACAGGTGATCTTGTGCTACATGAAGTTAATGCTCCTCTGCTTCTCTCCTGCCTCTAACATTCCTCATCTGCTGCCTTCCCAGCAGATCATACACAGGGAAGCAGAGGAGAAGTTTGCAGTTCAGATCTGTCTCTACTTTCATTTGCTTTGCAGCATATTCTGCTACTTCTGGACACCACAAACCAGGCCCTTGGTAGTATGCAGGGGCCTGAATCCATTGCATAATGTTTCTCTGAAGAGATTTGACTATTTCTTTGCATTCTCTGTGTGCTCCAGTGCTGCCTGGCACAAATCCCAGAATCGCTGAATGAGTAAGGCTGGAAGGAGCTGCAGTGGCTCATCTGCAGTTTTCCAAGGTGGGGTGGAAAGCTGCAAGAAAGAGCTCAGCATAGTTCGTCAAACATGGCTCCTTCAGGAAGTCATGTCCAGAAAGTTCATTTTACGTTCTTATTCCTAGTGCCTGTTTTTGTGGTTTCAGGCTGTGTTACTTGGATTACTCCTTGGATAAAGCTGACTGAAAAAGTTTTGCCCAGAATCCTTTGATTCTTAGATTTCTTAGTAAGTCTTAGTAGATGCACATTTTTGTTGAATCTGTTTTGGAGTCGCCCAAGCTCTACAGTTAAGATGTTGTCATGTTTTGTCCATTTTACTAGGAAAGTTCTGCCTCCAAATTGCACATACAAAATTTCTCACAAAAAAATGTAACTTTTGTGGTAAAAGCAATTGGATATTTTTCTGTATGGAAAAAAATATTCCCTAAAGTGTGCAATTTATAAGGGAAAGCTGGACTGCCACATTAGATGTTAAAGGAGCTCTTCATTACATTTGAGAGGAAAAATTCTTTGATGAATCTTTTTATTTGTAGCATATGGGAGTATACTGAAAGAGGAAATGGGTCTTCTCTTATCCGAAATTAAATTTATTTGTAAACCTATCATTACCCTAAAATTGCATCCTTTGAGATCCTGAACAGTTCTGTAATGTGCATAGAAATACCAGGGAGTTTGTAGCTTACAAAGTTCAATTGATATGTTTGCATTTCTTTAATTAATTGTTTAAATTCATCTTTCAGTCTGAGTTTGGGAGAAGTGTTATATTGTCTGATTATATCTCAGACTTGTAACTTCTACATTTATACTAGCAAACAGGGTTTTTTTCCTTCAGGATATTTTATGAGTAAAAACAAACAAACCACCACTCTCGTAGTTACAAACATGAAGATTATTATGGACAGTTAAAAACAAATTTACTGTACCTCTGTAATTATTTGAATTGGTATTTTAATTTTCCAGCTACTACAACTTTGCTTGCAAATTCAACAGAGATGCTGAAGGATGCCCGATTTTCTCTGGCTCTTAGGCTTTCAGTACAGGACAAAAGGTAAACAGAGTGAGACTGAGGAGATGCAGTTCGTTAAGAGTTAAAGTTCAAAGAAGGTTTAATAGCACTATTTCTATACCTGGTAAATCTTCATGGATTGGCTGTGTCGTAGTCACAACTGTCCTTCTGTTTCAAAGGAAAACAGGGTGTTTCAAAATGCAAGCAGGATTATTTGCCTTTAGATTAAGGATAGATTCCTGTATCAGCTAATATTACAGTTTTGAAAATTCAGTTTCTTGTTCTGCTTTTAAAAAGTAGGAACATTGTGCTTTACCTTTGTAGCCTGTGCTTAAAAACAAATAAATTCAACCTGCTAAAGGACAGGAGAGTGGGTTGGAGATGCCTATCTGGGTAATACCAGTAAAAAATTTACTCCAAATCCTGCTTTTCAGGTTACTTGTGTTGAAAAGGTGTTCTAAATTCAAATATCTTCTATTTTGCTCTCTGAGTCATCGTCTTCCTCATCTCTGACTGGCTCTATCATCAGACAAGAGCTCTTTCTTTTGTTCTTGCCTTTTACCTCATCCTAAGCTCTTCCTGTTCCTTCCAGCTTCATTTCTGCCCTTTCACGGATTCCATTTCCTTAAGGTAAACATGAGCAGGGAGGTCAGCCCATTCTGATCAAAATACTTTTGACCCTAATCACTCAAAAAAGGTGCTTATGAGAGGCTTTAAGTAAACTGACCTGTTTATTATTGAAGACTTTTCAGTTTACCTTAACTAAGCTGTTCAGTTTTTCACTGCTTCCTAACATTTGTGCTCATGAGTAACACACACAGATGTACCTTTTCTTTGCTTTTCAGTGGCTGTGCATAGAAATATTTAGTACTATTTTGGAAAAAAAAATGTTATCCAGAGTACTGCAATATAAGAGCTGTTAGTTAGCGGTAAAACTTGAAAGTCATAAGTGAACTGCAGGTTTGAAGATGGAATATTCTTTTTTTTTCAGGCTGCTTGCCAATATTACCCTTTTGAGATTCTTATAGGTGTCTCAATAAATTGATTTTGTGAATGTCAGGATTTAATTAGAATGACCTTATGTAAGTATCTGCTTTATATAACTGTTAATTAACACAGTTTTGTATTAGCCAAGTTGTCCATGAAGAAAATATATCCTGCTGTGAGGATATATATTTATATATATGTGTGTGTGTGTGTGTACATATATACATATGTATGTTATATATGTGAGTAAACACCTAGTAAGCTGTGTTTTAGGAGTAAGAATTTTCAGCATTTGTGGAAGGAAAAGCTTGATATGGAAAGGAAAAGGTTGATATGAATATCCATACACAGATCCCTTAGTATGAATAATGGATGAAAATGTAGAAAGAGTAAGTTAATTTTCAGATACTCCTTCCAAAGCTGCTTCTATTATATTTAGTCATCTGAGAGGTAGATTGAAAATACTTTTGACTTCATGGCAGCAGCAAGTATAATTGTGGTTCATGAAAATGGCTAAAGCTGGAGGAAATCAAGTTGCTATGGTCTACAACAATGGCAGTTTGTTTTTGCAAGATGCCAGCAAGGACTTTTGGGGGAGCTGACAGACATTTTTATCTAAGTTACAGAGTGCAACCTTAAACAGACCACATGCTGTAAAACAGCCTCACCGCTGAATGGGAACCAGTAGAAAGCAAAAATAGGAGAGTTTTAAGAGTGAACCATCACAGAGCTGAGCATTTTCATGCATGTGTGACTTTTGCATGTATGTTGCTGAGAAAATACAGCACAATGTTGCTTCAGCAATGGTTGCATTTCTTTGGAAAGCTCATTTCAGGCACTGACAGTGCATTAAGAAGATTGATGTGACCTATTCGATTCTATATTTTCATAATCATACACAAAATTGCTTTATTATATGATCATTGTAAAGGACCCACAGTACTGATGAGAACTGTAATGGTCTCCTCATGCCCAGTCAAGTTCTGCCCACATGGACAGAACTTGGCCTTCCCACCCCAGGCCATGCTGTGATTCTGTGGAATTACCCTTTTCTTCCTCACAGTGACACTTGGTTTGCTGCACAAGTTAAATTTGAAGGCTACCTAGGCTAAGGGGGGATTGTATTCTTTGGTAGAGGGCCTCAATTTTGCATTATTGTTGGTTGTCATCCAGGGATGACACAGAGCACTGCAAAAATCTTACTTTCTATCAACCAGTACTGAACGTGTCGCTGCAATTTATCAAGCAGTGGTTGAGGTCAGCAGAGGAAGAATGGGACTTGTCAGCACAGGTTAAAACATAAATCAGTTGGCCTGAACCTTTCATCCATAGAGCCAAAGTCAAAATAAGTGAGTGGAAGCCGACTCTACCTGTGCTCACTGGTGCAGGTTGCCCAGAGAAGCTGTGGCTTCTCCATCCCTGGAAGTGTTCAAGGCCAGGTTGTAATAGGTTTGGAGCAACCTGGGATAGTGAAAGGTGTCCCTGCTCATGGAATTAGATGAGTTTGGAACTAGAGTTGGAACTAGTTTGGAACTCAATGAGCTTTAAGGTCCCTTCCAACCCAAACCAGTCTGTGATTCTATTTTATGATTCCACCATAGATGGAACTAGGAAACCAAGAAGTTGCTGTATTGCCATGCTCCAGTTCAGACTAGTTCAATTCCTGTGTGCTGAGAGTTGTTTTTAAAGAGTGGAGAGAGTGGAGGATTCCTGCTTTGTGACATATGCACAAATCTGAGCTCTGTCTGAATGTAGTTGTAAGGGACAGAGAATTGTAAGGTACTGGTCAGACGAGAAGCTGGAACAGGTACAAGTGTGGTTATTCATTGAGCAAGAATAGTCTGAGAGGGGCTTATTTCTTTCACCTTATTCAGTAGACAAAAATCCTGCCCTGTTCTTCAAGTTGCTGTGAATTCTTTATAGCTTTATTTTGTTAGTGGTTAAGGGAGACCAGCGGCCTTTATAGGTTTAGAAGAGAATCCCTCAATGTTGTTCACAGTGGGGCTTTAGCAGACTAGTTTCTGAAGTGATTGCCAAGAGGCTTCAGCCAAAGTTATTTCCAAACACATTTGGTTGTAGTTGGGAAGGTCACCTGCCTACCAGTCCCTACTGCTGTCACTATCTATCAAGGGTATTTTTTACACTCTTAAAGGAAGCATTGCCATATTATCCAGTCTTTTCTTATATCAGCGTTAATTGACCAAAGAGATCTCAATTCCACTCCAAGTGGATTTTCCAGTATATTGCCTAAAGTGTCCTGAGTGGGATTATTATAAAGCTCCAAAGGGGGAGGAACTGAGTGCTACTCCCTGTTGTAAAGGGCACAGGAGGCACTTGTATAACCTAATCTTGTTTTAAATCTCACTTAACATTGGCTACACATCTGAAGAGTTGGGATAACTTAGCTTCCATGTCTTAACTCATTGTTTATCTTTTCTGGATGCTGCAAACTCTTTGTGGCAAAACTCAGTTAAAGGTGGAGAACCAAGGGAAAAATGTACCACATTAAGCATATTTGGTAGATCTAAATTCTGACACAAAGACTGCAGTTCTTAAGTATTTATTGCCTGAAAATGTTTACTTTAAAATGAAAACAAAAATACGAAGTTTTCTAGTGAGATGTTCTACATTACTAATTCTGTCTTCCACACTGTTCCCCAGGAAAACTTTTCTCCTGTCAAATGCAACATTCTCCTCATGTGAGACCACAGAAAGAATGCAATGTGCAGTACAGAAATAGATACTCTGAGAAATTAAGGCACTTAACTTTTTTTGTCTTCCAGAAATGACCACAGATCGATCACACTTTTTGTTTTATCACTTAACAAAGTTACAATTACTAATGATATATTTCAGGTTGCTGATTGTATAATTCCTAAAATTCATTTTTTAGAGCACTTGCAGGATGATTAAAATACTGAAAATACCTAAAATAGTTTAAAAATATTGAAGTTCAGAGTTTGGGGGGGGTAGCAGTGGTGTTACTAGTTTCCTTGAGAGTTTATAAAATACTAACACAGATTTGCAGAGATTTGAATATGAATCTATTCTTTAGTGTCTCATTTCTACCCAGCTATCACCATTAAGAAACATGTGATGTACAGGGTACCTCTTAAAGCTGGAGGAAATCTAACAGAGCTGTACAGAATGTGAGAAGGCTCTTTCAAATGTTACATTCTAATATTTCTAATCTCTTGTGAGGAGTAATCTCTGTAGGCACCAACTCATGCATGTAAAAGTGAGGAATTAAAGTTAATAACTCTATTTCTAAACCAAATATTGTCATATTTTTCCTCTTCCCTAATCCTCTTGGTGGATTTAAATCCATGACAGGCTTGAATTCTTGAAAGAAAGTAGGTCTTTAGTTATCAGGAGCACCTCAAAAAAAAATTTCACTGCTTTTATAGCTCAAACAGCTTCCTTGATTTTTCTGTACACTTACATTTGAAAAATTCCCCTCTGGGCTGAGATGGAGCACTAGAAATTTGAGAACCAAATATTTTTGGTTTTTTTAAGTAAAGCTAGGAGTGGTTCAGAAATATTGTTGAGAATAGAATGCCTTCTACAACCATCTTATCATATTTCAGTCTGTCTTCTTTTGTGCATGCCTCCATCTGCATTTGCGCATGCCTCCAAAGAATGTTTGGATGTCATCTGGCCAGTGCTTTGAATAATATTTTTATTCTGACATTTGTCTGCTGCCCTATTTTTGATCACTGTAATTAAAACAGTTTTATCTTCAGCTGGTGAATGTATTCTCCCGTGTAGTTCCTTCCTGAGCCTTAAATTGTTTGCTCTCACTTCCTCAGATCTTTGGTTAAACCTTGTTCTTTAGATTTGCAAATGGTTTTCAAAACCTAAGCTTTCCTTCCTCACTCGGGTATATTTACAGTCCTTTACACTTGCCTTGTGGATTTATTCCCTTCTCTTGGAGTGTAGAGATTTCCTCAAGGAGATGCAGCCATTCCCTGAAATTGTAGACAGAATTGTGGCTAATGGCTATTTTGCTAAACAAATAGCTGGTTATAATTTAGTTGCATCTTTCAAAACACCCATTTATTTAATGGTTGTTATTTTTGGATGCACACTGGGCATCATTTGGTGTCTGTGACCATGGAACTGGAGTTTCATTTACCTTCAGTGTTTTGGTTATTTGTCATAAAGTGACATTTGAAATTACCATAAGCAGCAGGGGAGAAGGTATGCCACATAAGTTACTCAGAGACCCTGAATCAATAAAGTATGCATGTACTGTGCTGCAAGATAAAGTGGCATAAAATCCTTACTGAATCTATATAAATGGATGAATCTCTAACATTTCTAAACAGAGAAGGAGATTCAGTCCAAATTGTGCCAGCTGAAATCATCATCTGTCTTAGAGTGGTGAATTATAATTAGGTTGACCACATCTCAGGCATGAATTAAATTAAATTGGGTTTTTAAGTGTAGTGCCAGATTTCTGAAAGTTTTATTTGACTACTGTAATTGCCATTTTAAAGCATTTTAGAAAAGGTGTGTGTTTCTATACAAATGCATATAAATACACATTAATATATTTCTGTGTAAAGGTGGAGCCTTTTTCTTTCCATGTCCCAGGAAATTTAAAAGGACTACAGCCTGCCTGGTGGTCAGTTTGTGAACACAGTTATCATCCCTGTGTTTTATTGCTTCACATCTCAACATTTGTGGTAGGTTTTAATAGTAATTTGATGCATAAGTTTCAACTTAATGAAATGTTGCTCTTTTTTTCTGTACTTGGGAAAAGAAGATAAGGTAAGGCATTTTTAACAGTAAGGTAACAGCAGTTGAAGCTTTTTAACATACCAGCTAACTGCTGGTAGAGTTAGCATAACTGCTAACTCTGGAACCTCTTACAGATAGATAATAGATTTAGTTATGAACTCCTAAAAGGGAATTATTGTAAAAGAAGGGACTGAAAGAACTGAATATTCTAACTGTGAAGTACTAGCTTAAGATCGATCAAGAGTGTGATTCTTTCTGTTTTAAAACCACATGATTTGTAGTTGCTCATAAATTATGGGTTTCTGTTAGAAATGTAAGTCATAATTTTAAAAAATTGGCAGCCTAAGCAGCAAAAAATGAATGTGTCATATTCTTGGTTTTAAGCTAGTATTACAAGTCTGAGTGTAGGGAAAAGGAAAACAAGCTGGAGGTTATGGCTTAAATTTTTTTTAAAGTTCTGTAAGTTTTGGCATAAGAGACATTATAATAAAAATAGCCGGACAGAGCTAAATATGTCCTATGGCTTTTGTAGCTCTGAAGTGCTAGAGGCAGATTTTTTGTTTAAGCTCATAGTATGCTAAGATGTTCTGGCATTGGGTTTTAAATCCCACAGAACATGAAAGGCTGCACATAGAATATAGATTAAATGGTTAGTGGGCAGGCATTAAAAGCTAATAGCAATCTGGATGCATAATACTGCTCAGAACTGTTAACCAATAAATACCAGTGATGTAGGGAGAAAAATTTCTATATGACTCTAGGTAAGAAATGTAATTTCAAATTTCTGAAGTAGTAAACCCTATTTAAGGAACATAGGGTGCCATTTAGCTGGACATCACTGACGTGTGGACATCACTGGTGTAATTAAAAACGGGTAAGTCTTGAAACTCAAATGAGCTTTATGATCTGCCCTGGCTGTCAGTACTGGACGGTACTGAAAAGGTGTGAAAATGTGAAAGGCTGGAGAGCTTGGACTCTAATTCTGGGAGCACAGTAGATATACATATACCTATATACATATATTCATAATTATCTATTAGATATACAGCAATATATTGGATATTGTGAACTGTTGTTTTTCTCTTTCTGAGAAAGGGCCAAAGGGCCAGGAAACTGTGCTGTACCTGTAATCAGACAGATAGCAAATTTTGGCAGATTTTATTAGTTAGTTCTGGTGCCTGTCCTTCAGAAAGGATGCTGAAAAACATAAACTGAAGGAAGAGACACAAAAATTAGGCAAACCTTGGAATATCTCCCTTGGTTTCTTTCTTTAGTTCATGTAAAAAATACTTTACTAAATGCTGGTTATGATCTGTGAATTTATTATTTTTTTTTTAATCTATGCTGAAAAGCCGTGTTGGGAAACAATTCTAAACAAATCTAAGCCAGAAATAAAGCACAGGCTGTAATGAATGATATTTACCCATTAGGAAAGTTTATTTAGGGACACAGTGAAATCTTCCAGTTCAACACTCTAAGTTTTTCTGAGAAAAGGCATGAAAGCATCTTGTGCATGAAACAGAATTGCCAAGCTTGATTTCAAGAGGAGCTGACCTTTGGACATCTGTGTTTATGCAGAAGTCTTCGGCAAAAGAGGTTTAATGGTCATTCTGGTCTTCAAAGTATATTCGTTGGCCAAAGATACTTAAATGGATGAATTGTTAATGGAAGTCATACATGGGGTTTAACATGTCTGTGTGCTGGTTATACAGAAGGTGTAGGTCCCATTTTAAAGAAGCCTGTGTCCCACAAGGCACACTTTAAGAAATGGATTCATCATTGCAGATCATGGGTAGACTGCTCAGAGAGTGAGATAAATGCAAGTAGCCAGAAGGATGGTGTTTGTCTGCAGGAGAAAATGGAGTTTCCACTACTGGTGTGGAAGGATAGCGAGGGCTACGGAACTGGAAAAAGTATCTAATGTGCAATTATTTTATGCTGTGGATATTTCCTGTTGTCTGTAGGCCATGAATTACAGAGAGTATTGCCCTAGTATTAGTTGAAGCTGTTTTGGTGTCCTTAAACCAAATGATTTTGCCATTTGTCTGTTCTGAGATGGTGTAGTTTAAAACCTCTGTCAAAGCCATATTCTGCAGGGAAGAATTCGAGCTGCAAACCCCAGTTCAGGTTTTTGGGGATAGGCTTTCTGTCTTTACTGAAAGACAGACACTGAAGCTGTGGAGCAACTTCCTTTGGGGAGGGCTGTAGGTGAGGAGTGGAAGGGCTGGCTGCAAGGTCCTCATGCCACATGTGCTGTCCAGTGAAGCTTTGCTGCCACGCTGTGGTGGAGATGGAACCTTGTTTGTTACTGGATGGTCCATCCCTCTGACTGATCCTTTGGACCAAGTGAGAGTTGTCTGTAGCAGAAACATCTACTTTCACTTCCCCAGTGTTACAAATCTTATCCCTAAAAAGTGTGATCAGGAATAAATACCTCTGACAGCATCCAGCAGTGCCTCTGTATTTTGGACGCTTCTAGACTAGATGGGTTGTGCTACATCAGCTCTAGAAGACTGAAGTCAAACAGAGGGGGGAGGAAGGGATATTCCCAGCTTATACAGTACTGCCCATTTCTAGCTTTTAAACCCAGAATGTGGTAACTCCAATCATAGGTGAAAAGAACAGCTGTGGAATAAATGAAAATACAGGAAACTGAAATATTCTACACATTTTTTTCCTACCTTCTAGGCAAAATATTTTAAGTTTGTGTAGGATGAATTCCTGATATTTTCTGGTGCTGATAGTTCAATGCCAAGTAGAAATAGAGTCTAAAGCATTAATTCTAAAAATATAAATTAGCTTTTTGAAAATCAGTAAATAAATTAAGATAAAACATTTCATTAATTACGTTTTCTGTTCTTACATTTTTGGTAAAGTCTTAATCACAGTTGGAAGTCACATAAAAATATAGAGCAGTTCTAAGGAATTGCTCTGATCTTATACATCTTCTAGAACGTCATTAAACTACTGAAACCCCAGACAGAAAGAAACTTGTGGAGCTTTGTAAGCTGTTTGGCTGATGGTGAGGGTCCAGAGTTGCTGATGGTGAAGGGCTAAAGTCCTGAATGTCTTCTACGTGTGGTCCATCACAGCTCCAAACTGTGATGAACAGCTGTGGTAGTTGTCTAGAGACCTCTTTTAGTGGTGGGAGGAATTATTTTCAAGGTGCAGTGGAAGAAAAGTGCTTGAAAGGACTGAAAGACTGGAAAGAAAAATGGTTTATGGCTTTTCAGTGCAGTCTAGTCAGGTCTGCAAGTGGAAATGACTCTAGGTGATGCTTCAGTATTTTGTTCTAATCTGCAGACGTTATAGTGATAATTGGATTACTTGTTGAAGGACAGAAAGAAATATAATTATTGTACAATACAAATACTATATTTTCATTACCTCTGTTTTTTCGTCCTACGGTCCTGTTCCAGAATAGCTCTTAGAAAAATTGGATGGCTTTAAGAAATGGATTACATAAGCAGCTCATTTGATGAGGGTTCCAACCTGTGAGTGCTGGCTTTCTTAATAAGGTTTTGTATCTCTTCCTGTATTTGGTTAGAATGTAGTTGCTATTTAAATAATTTAAAAATTGATTTCAATGAGGTAATGGGATTGGGCAAAGAATATCCTCTTTTCACATAAGACCTAATTACTCATAAGGAAGAAAGTTCCTAAGTAATAATTTAGTTACAGAAAATGGACTGTAGTGCAGGAAACAGTCTAATTTTTTTTTAAAAAAAGTACCTACACTAATGTAGTAAATCAAACTCTCCACTAAGAATGTTATATTTAGATATCCTTCAGTGCTAATAACTATGAAAGAGACTTAGGAAAATAGATGTACATATTTCATTCTCCTCGTCATCCCTTCAGTATCAGTTAATGATAATAATTAACTTCTAAAACTTGCCTTTTTTGAGGCAAGATTACTTGTGCATTGCCTTTTATCTGCCTCATCAGCTTCAAACCTCATTAATAGTTTTTTCTGTTCTCCATCATCCAAAGAATCCAAATTGCTTTATGGAACAATTCATTGAAGTCCTGGTGGCTGCAGTGGACTTGTCAATAATGTTTAGTTCCAATTAGACTAAGAATGAGAAGGTGGAACACTCTCCCTGAGAAATGGTCTGTATGTCCTCCTCTCCAGCGGTATTGGTTAGCGGTTCCTGGCAGGACGTGGTTGTATTTTCACACCCCATTAAGTTTACAAACCAGTCACTGTGCTCTTGCATTGACTCCAGCAACCTCTTGTAGCAGAATCCAAGTAAAAAGAGTCAGGAGAATTGTGAAAAGTTCTCTTTGCAGTTAGTGACAAAACTTACACAGGATTTAGTGGCATAGATTTTCATGGCTTCCAGATAGTACTGGTTTTCATCCTTAAGGGACAGTTCTCTCCACCTTTGTTCCTTTCTCTTTGTGTTCTCCTCTTCCTGACAATCAAAGTTACAACCCAGAGAATGATTTTAAATTTTAAATTGTGGAATGAAGATGTTACTTAAGTATGGAAGACAGGGCAGCTTGATTCAGTTTTGTTATTTGTATATGTCAAAATAGCATAGCAATTCCAAAGCACACAGTACTGAAAGATTTTGGAAGAGTGTTGCTATAAATGCACAGAAATGTTTGTTTTCAGTCCGTAAGCACAGATAGTCTAGTGATGATGCTTCTGCAAAATAAAATAAATTGTTTTCTTCCTTTTGTATGCCCTCCTCCCTGTGACAGAATATCATAATCTTCACTTGCTATAATATTAATTTATTTGAGAGTGTAATATGCCCAGTTGGAAAAATCTAGATGAGTCTGTGCAATCAGATCTGCTGTGCTTGCTGTGTTGCTTCTCTTTGGTGCAGTTTCACAACAAACAGGCTCACACTTGTATTTTTAGTAACTATGGCAACTTTAAAAGCTCTCTTTCTAAAGCTGAGCATACAATAAAGTGCCAAAAGCGTAGGTAGGATTAGAGACTCTCGAACATGTTTTATTTTCTGCCTGTGTCTCTGTCTTGGGAGAGGAGCAAGAGGGTAATGTGAGTATTAGCTGGGGACTGGATTTAATCTCCGCAGACACTCAAGTCTGCCAGGGTCTGCTTCCAGCTGTCCAAAGGCCTCATCCTTCCCCAGCATGTGAACAAGGGGATGATGAATATTCATGCCTGTGGTCACAATGGAGACCCTACACACAGAAGGGGGTTTATGAGGGAGTGAAGATGTTATTGAAACCATTTTGCAGCTTCAGCTACAGTAGTCAGTAATGATAAATGCCACAATGGTGATAGAATTCATAAGATAATGGAGATGTCTTAGATTTTACGTAAGCATGAATGGATCTGGTAATAGGAAAAGAGCACTTGCCATGGGGTTTTGGAGCAGGTTTGTGTTGAATGGCATAAAGACTATAGTATCAGGATCATTCCCAAGGCTAATACACACAGAAGTTTTGAGAGTACTTTTTTTTTGTCTGTGTGGCACTTTGTGTGATTGAGTGTCAGTCTCTGAAAATTGCTGTTGCTATTATAGAAAATATGCTTTTATGCAAGTGCCGTATTTTATGCAGAAGCCGTGTTTTAGAAACACAACAAGAAAAGCCTGCTTCTCATCCCAGGAGCCAAGCCAGGGAGGGTGGTAGGATGTTTTTCACAGTCCACTGGGAGAACTTCATGTTACTTTTTGGCACTTGTGACATGCCATAAATTAGACCTGGAAAAGACCTGCTGAGTGCCACCCTTGGATTATCTGCATTCATCAACTTGCATGCTTTGCTGGTCTGAAGTCTGTTCTCACCATTGGCACTAATGACTGGGAGTCTGCATGTATATGATTTTATTACTTTGGCTTCTTATTGTTTCATATAGTCAAATGTAATCTTCAGCGCAAATACCAAGTCTATGTAACTTAAATATAGATTGGCACTTGTCTTTTTACTTACTTCTAGTAGTGATGCACTGACAGAAGAGAATATATTGACATTCTCTGTTGTGTTCACATTTTAAGGCTTTGATGAAATGCATAATTTGTTTTGGTCTTTATTTCTCTTCTCTGTCATTACCTCACACTGGATTTTTTTTTAATAAAAAAGGTGTGCAGCGTGCTTCCTGACAAAGTCTTGAGAGGTCTATCAGGAAAAGAAAAAAAAGCTCCATAGTAGTTAACACTTCATTATTTTTTATTTTCAATTCTGGACTTCTTGAATTTGAAAATAAATATAAACTGCTATGAAAATGTTGTTTTACTGACACATGCCTATGCAGGGCTGTTCCCTTATGTTTATGTCCAAGCTACTCTTCATCTAAACCCTTCTCTCTGTTAAGATTCTGTAAGATTGTTTAAGTCCAGTTCCTCTCTCTGTTGTTTTGTCTGAAGTTCCTCTCTATCTGAGTTTTCCCCTCCTGTCACCCCCTGGCAAATGCCCACAAGAACGTTTATCTCTGTGCTTAGATGCTCCCCAACCCAAAAGACGTCAAGGAGATGAGTAAATTATGCATATTCTTCTACTGGATGTGAAGCTACATGTAGTAAATAATTGGTGCCCTGCAGGCAAACCACTCGTGATTCAGAAAGGCTTGGCTCCTGTATGGGTAACTTGGGAAAGATTATATCATAACAACTTTTCAGCTGCAGAATTGGGACCAACATCTCTGACACTTCATAAAATGAACACTGTAGTTCACTTGGAAGATGCCTGGCTGATAATCCTGGGGATTTAAATCCTTTGTCTACATCCCTGACATGTGCCTCAATCCTGGCCTCAAGGGATCACCTTGGGAGGTGAATAAGTTGCAGCTTGTGCCCACTTAAACATCAGCATGAGCTCCCTGCCAGTGATCGTAGTGTCTGGTCTCCTGGCAAGTGTGTAAAAGCGCCCAGGCATAAACGACTGAGTTTAGGTAATATTAGAAGTCAAAGAAATTTAAGTATCTCTGACATTATTTGTGCTATTTTCAGATATTAACCTGAACACATTGGTTTTTTCTACACCTCTTCAGCTTTTGCAGTGAAAATAATAGTCATCTTTCCTATATATGATGTACAGCTTATTTTGTTTGCCACTGCTTGGAAGTGTAGTGTTGAAGTGTTCAGATCATAAACAACTGACTTATTTTTTATTTAAACTCACTAGGAAGATCATTGGAACATTTCAATTCACTGTAATTTTGGTTTAAAACAGTATGTCTTTTTAATTCCTGCACGTAATTTGGTTGGGGTTTTTTGTTTGCTTGGGGTTTTTTTGTCTCAGTAAACCCTGGTAAATTTGCATGAAGTTTAAGGGCATATCTCTTCTAAAATTAAATTGCTTCATATGCAAGTGTTTGCAGGTTCAGTTTCAGCACTTGTAAATGTCTTATTTTTCAAACCTTTGATTTCTACTAGTTTTCTGAGTTTAAGAGATTGCGGAGTGGCGGGGGCTGGGGGAGACGAATATAGTAATAAATCAAAATAAACAATGTTTCATCTTTAAATAACTAAATGATCCTTAACTCTGCCCGACAGTTGTGAGTCAGTGGGCAATTTATGCAGTCCGGAATCTCACTGAACAGAATGAGCAGAACCAGGCACTGATTGCACAAATGGAGCGTAAGGGGCTGGCAGACAGCTCTGCCCTCGAGAGGATGGGCTTGGAGATACAGCAAAGAGATGACAAGTTAATTTTGCGGTCAGTCAGGAAAAAGCCCTCCTGAGCAAAAATATTAGCAATAGTCAAATTACTAAAAAGGTATTTCTCTTATAAAACATATTCCCTTGCTCAGCAACCTTTTTTTTTTTTTTTTTTAGTGCCAGTCTGTTGAAAATGTTGTGTTTGTTCTCAGAAAAACTGCCAGATGATGGTTCTGCCTCCCTTTGCTGTGAACAAAAAGTCACCTGTGTGTTTTCTATCTACCTGAGTAAATCAGCTTGTGTAAAAAGGTCCTTCCTGTCAGTTGGTTGGAATTTCATGACTTCTTTTTTCATCAGTAGAAGAATGTCATATGCGCAGTATCAACTTGTTATAATTTCCTTTGTTGAACCTGGAGATAATTGTTGTTTAAAAACTCTACAAAGAAGGAGCTCCTTTGGAGGCTGCCTTCTCCATGTAAAAGATCTGTGCTGAGTCAAGGCTAAACAAGTAAAGTTACTAATTTTCAATCATGAGACCTTTATATAAGCATCAAGGGAATGTTGGATGTACTTAAATATTTAGTGAATTAAACACAACATGGCTTTTGTCTGTTTAAATTATTAGTAAACTGTCTTTTCTACCTTGATACCTATCAGTCTTCATGACAAGTATATTAAAACCAAAGCTGAGGCTGTTGTGGCAACAGATGCTGCATTCCTTTGCACTGGGGCATGTCTATGTTTTGGAGACTTGGGTGTTTGTTTGAATGTTATTTGTTCCATTGGAGGGTAAGTCAGCCCACTTTCCTTTTATTTTGCACTTCTCATGGGTTTTCTGAACTTTGGCAGACTGCTGAAGAGGTAGTTTCTCACTGTGATTAATTCTAGCAGTTTCTTTTCACCCCTCTGCCTTTCCAAAACATTGACAAAACTCATTTCCAGTTAATTAATTCAAGAGAGGCAGAATAATAGAAGGCCCTGCCTCTTCATTTTGGGTACCCTCCTATATTGTTGTTGAACCCTGCCACTGTGGAATGTGGCATGAATGAGATGGGGGAGAAGGGGGGTGAAACTGGGGGGCAGGGGGAAGAAGGCATAGTTAACTCTGTGTGTGCCATAGCTTTGCCCTGGAAGCCAAAAACTGTAATCCTCTCTGCACAAGCAAAACAAGAATTACAGCTTAATATTGCTGGTACTTGTGTACAGTTACTGTCGTTGGATTATCTTCAGCCATGTCTAACTCAGAGGTCTCAGAAAAATCAACATGTTCATGTTCTTGTTGATATTTAATCCCATTCTTAGAAAGGCAAGTTCATGTCCTCAAACTCCACGTTATGTGTAAACAGACCTTTATCCATGTGCATGAGCTTTTGCTCCTTCAATTGAATTTTTGATTCAAAAACAGAAGAAAGTACATATTGCTATGAACTCTGAGAAATGCATTGTACTGCTTAAAACTGATGGTGAGTAGAACTGGACTGCTAAGGTTATTTCAAGTTAACAGAAAGATGTTGATGTCTGCCATGCAAACGTGGTGGGACTATGGAATGGACCCAGTGGGATTTTAGACACCTGTTGGTTTTAAAGGCAAGGATACAAAATTCCTGTCTACAGCCATTTATTAAGTAAATAATGTCTGAAAAGAGATAATGGCAATAGGAACAAAGACCCTTAACTCTTATTGCTTTTAGTGACTTTTTACTTAAAAAATAAACGGGAGGAAAATGTTCTTTGCTTTAGCAAGGAGTAAATGTGAATATAAGCAAATTGATTTGTTTGCTTTTAAAAAATAACTTGACAGGAATATTTTGTTAGGTGTTAAAAATTGTGTTGAAGTGCTGTCATATACAGGTAGGTTTGCTGGCTTTTGCTGGCTGAATGGAAACATGACTGTGGTTCTTCTTGAGCACATGGTTTCTCAATTATTTTCTTAAGCCTTAATTATTGTGTTTAGGCCAGAATTCATTTAGTGTTTTCATTGCTGTCACATCAGATTTATAGCTAGGTTTGTAAGGGGTTTTGATCTTTATCTCAATAACACAATGGAGGTTTCATACTTCTAGCACCTAAATGGAAAAAAAAAAAGGAATTCTACTCTTACAGAAAAAAAAAAGGAAAAAAAGGGATTATTTGGAAGGCTGCATCATTCAACTTTAAAAGGAAAGAAACTTTCGCTAACAAAGGACCATCAAATATGACACTATCTGAAGTAAAGTGAAGTTGTTCTTAATTTGGTAATTAGAAAAATTAAAACACTTTTATTTTAGTGCCACTACTTAGGAAACTCATGGTAGATGATTTAACAACGTAACAAAAAAAAAATTATTCTGAACAGGAAATGTGCTTTCTATGTAAGGGAAAAAATGCAAAGAATTTCATTTTATTTAGGGTGATAAAGAGTTAAAGTTCTGTTCACAAAACAAATCCAGAAAGAACTTTGGTTGTGGAAAAAGCAGTGGGAGTCCCTTTTTCTTTTTAAGCAATGGGGAGTAGACAAGGGTGGGGGTTTTTTAACTTGATGCTTGTATACTTACCAATGGAATACACATAAACCCATAAATACAAGCCAAATAAAAACAAACACAAAAAAGATAAAAAGAGTTTTATGTGTTTCAGTACATAATGGAGTAGTATTTGTGTTATCTAAAAGGGAAACGTAGGGCTTTCATAGTGGAAAACATGCTGATTACTGTTTTGTGAGTGGCTGGCTTTTGATTTTCCAGGATGGATTATTTCTCAGAAGACAACAGCTTCCCTGTCCTCCCCCAGTGGAGTCCTGGTCTCCAATAGACTCATTTTATATGCTCGGGGATTAATTCAGCACAGCAATCATTCATAAAAAGCAAGCTTTAGTGAGTTTGTAAAGGGGCAGAACAGGCAAATCAAGTCTTGTGACTGTCTTACTGCTTTCGAGTGCTTTCAAACAATAGTGATCAGACTTTTTTTTTAAAGGTCCATTTGTTATTAAAAGAGAATGAGGAGTTGGTTTTTCATCGTAAGTGGAGAGATTCTGGAAGAGCTTTATGGCAAATTGTGAGAAATAACCTGAAATATTTGCAAAGCTCTGAATATGCTTCTAATAATTTCAGTGATTTTTGCCTAAAGGGCTTGTAAAATATGTTTTTAAATACAGCCCAAAAAACAATATTAAAAGTCACAGGCAGTTTATGCTATTGTCACAACCTTTATTTAACAGTCGGTTTGTATTTTGAGGTTGATGCATGTATTTGTGTAGTGAGAATTGAAAAAAAAAAAATCCACTTGATTTGCAACTGAGAAAGTACTAAAAATGTGAGGCTCTACCCAAAATTACCCTCATTTTTTGTACCAAGCCTGAGCTGTGTCGTTAGGTTTTATTGGCTTAGAAATCCCTGTCTTCTTAGTGTAGACTTCTTTGTATTAAGTGGGGGGAAATTATGAAGCAATGCAGAAGAATGCATTTTAGTAAGACATTGTTCCCTGGGAGGGTGGTCAGGCCCTGGCACAGGTTGCCCAGAGAAGCTGTTGCTGCCCCATCCCTGGAAATGTCGGAGGCCGGGTTGGATGGGGCTCGGATCAGCCTGGGATAGTGGAAGGTGTCCCTGCCCATGGCAGAGGGGACTTCGAACTGGATGATCTTTAAGGTCCCTTGCAATACAATCCGTTCTGTGATTCCCTGGACTTTCCACTTTCTTAAAATCCCTGTGTCCACCTCACACCGTGTGCTCTGCCGGCTCCCTGTGGTGCTGTCCAGGGTCCTGACGACCGGCCCGTGCTCTGCCAGCAAGCCTTTCCATGTCGAGAGCCAGCTCCAGTCTCTTGCAGCTTGGCCAAGGCATAACCATTCCAGTGAGGGGGGGAGGGGGGGTTCGTGCTGCTTTAGGCTTAATGGGTTTCTCTAAGGGAACTTTCTCTTCCAGTAGTTTCTGATAACATCCAGCAATTTATGAAGATGAGAAACTGCCATTGATTTTTGAGTAGGTCTTCAGTATCCCTAAAACAACTATTTTTGGACGCTTTAGCTATTCCTGAGATAAATGAGGGTAGTGAATTTTCCTCCTGCATAATCCCGCCTGAACTTGGCCCCCATTGTAAGCTCTGGAAAACTAGTTTATACACTGGAAGTAGAGACATGGGGGCTGAGCTACTAAATTTACTGAACTGATGTTCCAGTCATGGATCCAGTGTCTGTACAGGACATTTCCCACAGCTGTTGCCTCTCAGGTGGTGGCAAAAGAAGGCAAGAACTGAGAGACTCTGTATTTTTCTCAGAGCTGCCTGGTGGTGATCATCTAACACGGAATTAGGAACTAGACTGGAGAAAGCAGAAGCAAATAAAAGTGGATCATGGGGTGAAAGACGGAGGAGTTCAGGTCCCAGGAAGAACTCCTGGGAGATGGAAAACACATTGTCAGTCAAATGAGAGAGTATTGTTAGTTTGCATCTCCCCTCCTGCTGTCTAGACACTTGCAGAAATTTGGTGTCCAAAAAGTATCTCTTTAGGAAGAGCCTCCCCTCTCCAGACTAAGATAAAAGAGTTGTCTTCTTTCACCCCAATTTCATTTGGGGAGGATTGGCATTGTATTGCTTTTAATTGCCTGATAGAATAATGAAATCATTAAGGTTGGAAAAGAGCTCCAGGATTATCAAGGATACTCTGCAATTTTGCTCAGCATTTTCTGCAGCCTTACAGCTTACTCTAAAAGTAGTATGTAATTCAGAGAATACCTAAATAGTTAAAATATTTAAATAGTAAAGAGAAAATATACAAACAAATCACAGAATTCTAGTTTTGCATGGATTTTCATGGGAAAGGAAAACACAGCTGGAGGTAAAGACCAAGGTAAGCCCAGAGCATTTAAAATTAACCTCCTTTAAGGTTTTTTGCTGCACACATCTCATCTCAGTTCAAATGTGGAGCTGATGCCACACTGGTGATGATGTGGAGATGTCACAGAGGTTCCTGAGCAAGACACACTGTAAGTTGCACTTGGTTTTGTAAGATGACTTCCATAACACATTTATGCTAATCTTTAAAGTTTCCTTTCATTTTTGAGTTCAAGTAAATATTAATGTAGAAACATAATTGCACAAAGGGGGTTTGTGTTTGATTTTTTCATTTCATTTTCATTTTTTCATTGTCATTCAGGAAGTATTTCAACCTGTTTGTCCACTTGCAGAATTGTTACACAATGCTTTTAGTTCTGTAATAATTTGCAAGTTCTGAAAATCTTCATGCTTTAGCATACATTCATATTTGAGTCAATATTTGTTAAGACAAACAGTGCAGTAGGTTATGTGGTTTTTTGTGGGGTTGTTCTTAAAACATTTTCTTCTGCTAGAGTTTTGAAAATGTGATCAAAGTAAGCACAAAAGCTGTGTTGCCTAAGGGAAAAAGTCTCGATAAAGCTCTGAAGTGGTAGTGCATTAGTCACTGAGAGATACCTCACCATGGTAGTGTTAACTCTAAAACATAAGTAGAACACATGGTGATGATGATCACCCTTCTACTGCAGACCTTGTTTTCAGAAATACATATTTATGTAGTATTCATAGCACAGTTATAAGGAAAAAATTAAGATAAATCAAATAATCCATACCAAGTCCTCAATCTGGGTGGAGAGGGGATTTTCAGCTGTTGTGCTGGGTAGTTTTGGTTTTGAAATTGTGTTTACTGGAAGTTATTATAATCATAGAATGGTTTGGATTGGAAAAGATCCCTTAAGACCATTGAGTCCAGCCATTCCCCCAGCACTGCCAAGGCCACCACTAACCCATGTCTCCAAGTGCCGCATCCACATGGCTGTTAAACCCTTCCAGGGATGGTGTAGTGAACAAGTGAAAAGTAAGGAATGTTTCTCCAATGCGTCTCTGAATATTAAGTTTTGAAAGTTAGTTTTGAACTGCTTCTAACAAAAATTTTAGCAACGGCTTTATTTTAGAAAATAAGGCACCCTGTTTGAAGGCCATTAAAATCACCTGTTGATACATCAGGCAAACAAGCAATAAAGTTTTGATATATGGGAAAAGCACGCAATAAATGTTTTGATACATCAAGAAAACTTTGCCTGGATGCCAATGAGCAGCCAATGAACTTTAAGGGAGCAAAGATGGAGTTCTCCACAGACGTGCTGTTGCTCTAAAGTAGATATGACATTGCCATTCTATAAGCAAGTGCTCAACCTGCCACAGGTTGCAAAATCTACAAAGTGCCAGAGTCTTTGCTGTGCGTGCTGTTATTTGCTGTCCTGGTTGCTCCTGTGAGACTGCTTGTGCCCCACCCTGCTGGTCCTGCTGCCGTGGCTCTGCTCTGCTGCTGACTTGCTGGCAACTCTTGGAGGGTCTTCACTGGGGATGGTTTTCCCCATTGCACTCTGTGAGCCAGAACTGGACTCATAGAGGTGGTAACCCCTTTCCTGTGCTTCTTGGAATTGTTCTTGGCATTTTCCTTCTTTGCTATTTTATCTCTTTCTTTCCTTCTTTATGAAAAAAAAAAAAATGAAGCTGAATGATCACCTTGGATTCCAACATTTAAGCTTATTTGGGTTTTAATCTTGTTTTCCACTGTGCTGAGAACCTAATTCCTTTCTGCAGTTTTAGACTGGGGCAAAACTCACCTGTCCTCAAATTAAGCAGATCAGAACAGAGCGGGATTCCACCACTGCCCTGGGCAGCCTTTGCCGGGGCTGGCTGGCCCTTTCCGGGAGGAATTTTCCTAAATAGCCACCCTAAGCCTCCCTGGCACAGCTTGAGGTCATTTCCCCGTGTCCTGTCTCTTGTTATTCACAAGAATTGTCCAATCCCAATCTGGCTGCACCCTCCTATCAGGGAATTGTAGAGTGCCAGAAGGTCTCCCCTGAGCCTCCTTTTCTGTAGGCTGAGCTGTCTCCAGCTCCCTTTAGCCACTCCTGGTGTTCCAGCCCCTTCCCCAGCTCCATTCCCTTCTTTGGACACACTCCAGCCCCTCAAAGTCTTTCTTTCAGTGGGGGGCCCGGAACAGGCTCCCAGATTCACGGTGCCTCAGCAGGGCCAGCACAGTGAGTTGTTTAATGACTGCTTATAAAAGCATTCAGCTTTCATGATAAATCCTATGTATATTGCTTGTTTTAAATATCTTTGAACAACTTTGACTAGGAAGCAGTTTAACACTGAGCATTTACATGTTCTGTATTGGGACTTTTCTCACAGAACAGGTCATGGAAATAGTGTACATGGGCTTTTTTGAGGGGGGCAGTTGGGGGAGATGCATCTGAAGTTTGCTGCTTCAGATTACCTCTGTAGTAATTGTGGAGGAAGTTATCTACATTTGCTGCAGACTATTCAGCTGTTAATGTTAAATGTACGAATTAAAGTGGAGGAAGGGAAGAACATGCTGGAAGAATATATAAAATAGGCTCAGTAAAAAATTTAATCCCTAGAAAAAGAGATCTAAACAGTTATAGAAACATAGGATGGTTTGGGTTGGAAGGGACCTTAAAGCTTATCTCATTTCACCTCTATGCCATGGGCAGGGACACCTTCCACTACTGCAGGTTTCTCCAAGCCCTGCCCAACTTGCCCTTGGACATTTCCAGGGATGGGGCAGCCACAGCTTCTCTGGGCAACCTGTGCCAGGGCCTGACCGCCCTCATAGGGAAGAATTTCCTCTTAGTATCTAATCTAAGCCTACTCTCTTTGAGTTTGAAGCCGTTCCCCCTTGTCCTGTCACACCACGTTCTTGTAAATAGTCTCTTTTCATGCAAGTCCCAGTTGACTGTGTCTTAAGAAAAAAAGTTGAGGCAAGCCTTGCAGATCAAGGCACTGTGGCAGGGGAGAAGTAGGTTTTTACTTTGGCAGTGATTTTAAAAGAGAAAAAAAGCAAATTCTGAAATTGTTGATAAACCACAATAAACAAAATCATGTTTTCCCAGACATGGGATGTGCAATGGCTGATATTTCTGTTCCTTGCCTCCTTTACTCTGTGCCATGCATTTCTTTTCTTATGAACATCACAGGCTATGCCTACTTCTGATTAGAAGGGAGGCTGATTTGCATACACAAGGAGGGGGAAAAGGCAGTGTTACATTTGCAATAAATGGGAAAACATTGGTTAGGAAATAATGGATGAAAATGCCCAGCTAATTTCTGAGGGTAAAAAGCATCCTTAGTGACTAATACCTTTGAGGAGCCTCACCCTTAATTTTAAGTCTTCTAAACTGGTCCAACAGGCTTGAACACATAATTTCTGCCCCTTGCCAACGGTAAAGTAAGTGCATGACACAGCAACAAATCACCAAGGGGTCTTACTAATAGTGTCATTAAAATGACAGCACATCCCCGGCACTGTAAAAGTTTGTGTGTCATCTAACTGTTGGTTTAACTCTCTTCTCCTTGTCTTGTAAAGTCTTCCTTAGTGGAATTGTTTATTACTACATTTAGACAGACCTTGGCACCTCCTATCAACTGCTCTCTAGCCAACATTAAATTTTGTTTTAGAATGAGGTTTTTTAGCCACATATTTTATAAAGTGGTGCAATTCCAGTCTTTGCCCCAAGCCCATGTTTGATGATACCAGGATGTGTTTGGAAGAGTTTCCTCCTCAGTTTCAGTATTTCTCATTGCCAGGGCTTTTTTCTAAATTGCAGCCATCTGTTGCGAGTCTGAACCCAATGGGTTAAAGTTTATTATATTAAGGCAAGCTTTCATTATGTTTTCCCTCTTTCCCCTTTTCTCCCACCTATTGGGATCTTGGGATACAAAAGACAGATGATGGGCTTCGGACCTGGTTAGCATAAGAGATTTGATAACAGGATGCCTTGGCAATAGCACACAGAACTTCGAGGATTAAATCAAGATTGCAAGAAGATTCAATCAGACAGGTTTACCAGAAAAAGAAAATTGCATCAGACTTCTGCGAGCAAGAGATATTTAAAACACATAAGTTTGTTTATGTGATTTTTAACCCAACCATTGTAGTAAAACATTACTAGCCTTCCTAAAATAGTGTATGTAAGCATTTGTACTTCACAATAAATTCAGATTATTTGATCATCATGCCGAATCCCTGTCTCTCTCTCATCATCACTGATAATGGATGCTTCATGTGAGTAAGGAACTGGCCTGACTGATGGCAGTCCACTAGCTCCTGGAACTGATTGTAATGGTGAGAGAACTCCGTTTTGGGCCCACAATTGCCTGTCTGCTGTGACTGACAGGTGAGCCAGGGGAACTAATATGGGAAAGGACACGTCCAATGAGAGAGACATCTATGAAACCATGCTCGCCCTTCTGGGCAAGCATGGCTCCCCCATCCTAAAGCAAGACCTTAAAAGCCACTTTACAATGGGTGTCACACATTCTCCCCGACGCTACCCCTTCTTCTATATTTACTCTCTGCTTCTGGGACAAGGTCAGCGTTAAGCTCTACGATCTGGCTATGCTGCCTGGCCACGAGCCAGAGCTCTGAATACTTCCTGCTTGGAGGGCCGCCGTGGATGCAATTAAAAAAAGAGGGAGGGAGCCTGCAAGGCTGCTGCTGAGACAGCCCCAGCAACCATGCCAGCAACTGTTCCAGATCGAAACCTGCCCCGGTCCTGCTCCCTGGCCCCCATCCGCACACCCTCCCCAACAAGCACCAGGGATAGAACCCGGTCGCCACCCCCAGTCCCACCACCACACCGCCAGTGATCCCGGAGCTGCCAGATGCTTATCACTTACGCGGCAGACACTGACTCTAGCAGTGAAGGGGAGCTGGACCCTTTTGACCCCGGCCCTGAAAAAGAACTGGGCTTATTCAGATACACATAATAATTGGTTGCAGATAAAAAAGAAAGCCCTTAAGGACAGAGACTTTGATACTGCAGCAGAAATCTTCATGGCCCCCGTGCGAGTTGGCCCGAGGGGGAGGAATCCACAATGGGAGCCCCTAGGTCATTCGGAAATCAAGAAACTGCACCGTACTGCAGCAGAATATGGACTGGGGTCCCCTTACTTTAGTAATTTATTAAGAGCAACTTTTACTACTCACCTCATGACTCCTTAAGATGTTAAGTTTTTGGCAAATATGTTGCTCACACTGACACAATATGCAATATTCATGGCACAATGGAAAAAAGGACTGGAATGTATGCAGGGCACACAAACCAAGCCCTGGCTGCCTTAACTACTGACCACCTTGCGGGGACAGGGCTTTATACTGATCCTAATTGCCAAGCCACCTCACTGAGAGAAGCCCTAGAGGGTATCTTACAGGCAGCTTGCCTGACATTTCTTAAGATTCCTGATGCCAAAACCCCACAACAGTCCTTCATAAGTATCAAACAACATCCACAAGAGCCCTGCATTCACTTGGTGGACAGATTCACTGGAGAGACAAAGAGATAATGATCAGGCTAGGGAGATTATACTCTTCAAACTGGCCATTGAAAATGTTAATGAAGATTGTTGGTGCCTTTTGAAATCTCTGCCTTCTGAACCTGAACCCACCTTACTTCAGATGAAGCAGGAGTACAGCCACTTGGGGACATTACAACATACCACAGCAATCACATATCAAGCCATGGGGCGAGGCATAGCAGATGCTTTTGCCATCCTAAAATTAACTCCCAGAAAACAGCTGGTCTGTTTTGGCTGTGGGGAATCTGGACTGCCAAAAAAAAAAGAGTGCCAAAAAACACAAAACCCCAAAGCCCCTGGTGTATGCCCTCGCTGTCAGAAAGGCCCTTGCTTTGCCACTCTATGCCGCTCTGAGTTTCACCAGAATGGCCAGCCTTTACAGGAAAATTCATCCTGGAGTGCAGAAGAGCATCATGTGACAACACAAATCCCATGACTGACAGAGCAACCAGGAGCAGCTGTCAACTTTCAACTGGCCCCGCCCCTGCCCACCGGACCATCATCTCTGACCTACGACCAGCCACACCAGATAGTGCTGGACTGGACATACCAAACAATATCACAGTAACATTACTTGATTCATCTGTTCATTTGCTTCCCACAGGAGTTTTCAGACCACTGGGACAGCATATGCATGCTTTGTTTCTTTGTTCTCCCTGAGGCTATTGACTCTGAGTCAGGGAAATAAAGATCATGGTATGGGTCCCCCATCCAGCCTGTGTAGTCCCGGCTGGGAGCCATATAGCCCAACTCATATTTTTCCTGGCAGTATCCCTATCTGTATCCCCGATAGCTGAACAGAGGGAGGGGGGATTTTTGCTTCTATAGGGGTCCGCAGATTTTTTTGGACACAGTGTATTACATCTCAGCGTCCCACATGCCAGTGCAAAGTGACACTGAAAGGCAGAGACATGCTGCTAACAGGACTTATTGATACAGGAGCCGATGTGACTGTTATCTCAAAAGCCAAAGGCCCAGTGATTGGCCATTAATGACTGTGCCTCAGGTACTCTCTGGCTTAGGTGGAAATAGCGAAAGCCTGCAAAGCCAACACATGGTGGCCTGATGGGCAGACAGCCACAGTTAAACCTTTTGTGTTTTCAGTCCCCCCATTTTTGTGGAGGAAGGATGTGTTGACACAGTGGGGAATTTTTATGCATTCAGATTTTATATAGGAGTCATTGGGGACACTCAGCATCCCCACAATAGTCCCTGGCTGAACTGCCTCAGGCACTTCCAAGCATTGGAAAGAGCAGCCCATCTACCAAAGTGACACTTGAAACAGATCTAAAGCCCTGAGGAACACCTAGCCCTACCGGTTATATTTCTAGTAACTTGCATTTTTTTTAACAACGTATTTTGTTGTAAATTTTTTGGTACAGCTATTTAGTGTTACATAACTAAATTTTTACTGGTTTAGCCTTCAGTGTTTATATCCCATTACTCTTATTAAGCTAAACTTAAATCTATCCTACAAGCAATCTTTAAAAGCTGCTTCAGGGGGTGCGGCACCCCCTACCTGGCACCAGCCAGTGTTAAAATTTACCTTCTAATCATAGTAACTTGTGAATTGTGATTTCTAACAGGATTGTTACTAGAAAAATTCAAAGATGTTTGTATGGAAATGGTGTCTTCTTACATATTAGTAACATAGTGAACCTGCATAGTTCACTGAGAGTAATTAGTTAAGTCATCATTTCAAGATTCTTTAGCTCACATTCAAGACAAACTTTGAAGTAGTTATTTGAGACTTAACTCCACTGTCAGCTCGATTAAGTGCTTGCTTTTTACTCTGTAGTTTTAACAAAGTAATTTTATTGTAAATTTTTCAAAACAGTTGTTATTTACTTTGATGTTTAACTGTCGTATGACAAATTTTCAGTAACTTTTTTGTAATGATAGAGTCAAAATTAATTAAGATTCTGTTAAAGTTAAGTACTGGTAAGATTAAGTATTAGTTAGAGTAAGCAAAGTTAAATTTAAGTGTAATTCAAGTTCTCTTATTTTAAATTCTGTTAAATGCTATTAAGATCAATTCAATAATGTTAACTTTAAATTCTCTTATGTTATAAATGCTCGGAGC